>CM033329.1:53814893-54261321 GCA_019359835.1 Pharus latifolius | reverse complement strand
TTCAATCTTATACTCGTAACAGTATTTCATAACTTAGGGCATAAACCACATGCCTCTTAATTATCATATGATCTCTATATTATGGTATTACCGCGACACGTCAACACATGACAGCCCACGGCAATGCCCCTTATCATGACAACACATGCCACTTGGGTAATCTTGAGCTAACAAATTTTAGTTTATAAAACAATACTTGTGTCACACCCCGTGGATGTAATCCACCGCGGCATACTCCTAAAACTCGGGAGCACGAAGTATTCGAATACATTTTTAAACTCTGCAGAGATGTACCTCTTTTTAAATCCACTTTTTCACTCGACTTCCAAGTCGGGCCAACTCCATGCGACTTGTACGCATGTGACAAGGCCGAGATCACACAACGTTTTTGCAGTCTAGTATTAACAGTATCCCTACCCGGTAAATGGACAATACCGTCCCAAGTACCGTTGTGGGTCCTCCCCACTGCCTTACTTCCTAGCCTGGGTCTATGTTCCCGCAGGGCACATAACCTCTTTTGATTACAGTCGCGCACGACTTAATCTGGCGTAGGGCGTCTTCCTTCTTTACACCTTATCCTCTCATAATTTTTCTGATCTCACATCACTCATGGACGAACTGCGTCCCACCAGTTTCCACGCGAGAAACCGGATCGACAAGCCATGCAGGGAACTGATAATACTAAGAAAGCTACTAGGTTGCGCCTGTCCCATACCAGGTAAGTGGTTGGTACGTTTTTCATGCCACTAGACGCATAACACAAGGTTCTAGTCCTTACATGCCAGTGACCAGATCATACCACAAACCATGCACCTTCAGTGCCTGCACATTCAGTGCAGCCAAGCACCTCCAGTGCTACCACCATTCCATACCAAAATACTGGTCACGGCTAGGGGTTCTATTTCATGAATATAAATGTACATGTTTATACTTTTATCAGTTCGTGGCTTACTATCTTATCAAGTTCACATTCCTCAAGTATTCAATCTATCACTGCCATAATATCATTGATCTCAACACATGCAATATTAATGAGATATCTACTCATGGAATAGCATAGCAATTCATAAAATATAGGTTCAATATGATCAAAGTATGACTTGCCTTCCGCGTCGTAAGTATCAGCAGTTGATGATGGTTCAGCGACAAGATCTTCAACCCTGGACTCTTGCTCTAAACAAGATCAAACAAGCAAACAGGCATTACAATTCATTCTATTCTTACTAATTCACTACATGCAAAGATGCAAGGAGAAAATACTCTGGTGATACAACGTTTGAAAGCGATTTGAGTTTAACTATGGAAATCAGGGTTAAAATTAGCTGTTAAGGTTTACAAGGTTCCAAAATATCAGGGTAATAACAAGGTTGTGATTGGTTCGCCCAAAAACAGCGAATGTCTTTAGGTTGGCATTCGGTTCAAGGCATCGACATAAGGTCGATGGGTGATAGAGGGCTCAACTCAAGTTGTGACAGTAGAGAAAAGTGTAGATTACAACGTCAGGAGTCTAAGGGACAAAGTTATTTTCAAAGTGCATGGCTGGAAGTGGGTGAAAAGGCTTAATGCCACTGGCTGACACAGCCTGGCATAGGGTTGACATGGCCAGAAACTAGGGTTAGCCTTATCTTTTGACTCAGGGGTCCAAATGATGCACCACTTTGTCTGGTGGTTAGGCATTTGTAACAGGAACAAATGTCTCAACAGGATCTAGGGCAGGAGATGGCCGGAAAGTGATGAAAACCGGCGAAGAAGTTGGCTGGCCTGGAGCACATGTAATATGAACAGTACAGCAAACTAGGGCATAGCGATATCTCACAATCTAGGCCGAATTAGAAGTCGTGATAGAAGACAAAGTTGCTCAGAATGGTCCAAAACATCTAGATGGCAAAGTTTCTATGGCTGGATTGGCTAGATTTAGGAGATATTGGCCGGAGAAAAGATTAACTCAAACCTGATTTGGGCATTTCTGATTTAAAGTGATTGAACTCAATTCCTTGCTTGAGGAGGGTCTCTGGGGCATAAGAGTGCTACTGGTGAGGTTAGATTGGCTAGAGATGCACCAGAAAAGCTTAAACAGCAAGCTCAGTTCACAAGCAAAGTTCCAATTTGGGGTTTTTCATATTTTAGCAAATTCTTCGATTCTGGTTGCTTAGAGATGCTTAGATAAGTTCACTAATCAATATTGATCACAGGCTCGAGAGCTAAATTGGTTTAATTAGGGTTTAATTGCTCGCCGGAGTTGTCGGGGAAAATCAGCAATTCCCGGCGAGGTGGTGCGATAGAGTTCAATTGGCTGCTACTACACAGGTAAGTGGATGAGGGTTACTTACTGGTAGCTTCAATTTGGAGCTCGGTGCAGTGGATTGGCCTGACACCGTGAGCCTCTTCTCGAGCTCGCCGAAGAAGACGAAGACGACGGCGTGGTTAAGAACTTGAGTGGTTCTGGTGTGAGTGTGTTTGAGCTGAGCTGGGGTGGCTTTTATAGGCACAGCAAGGGGCTTGCAACGGCTGGAATTGCCTGGAGAATTGAAGCTCGAATCGATGGCGAATTGACCGGCCGGGCGGGACAGCAGCGAAGCGACGCGCTCCAGCGGCCGTGCCGGCTTTTGCAGCCTGGCGCACAGTCCTGGTTGATGCAACGGCGAGTTGATGTTTCCCCCAGGCATGTTTGCGACGTGGCGCAACTGCGCTGCCGTTGTCGGGCGCGCGCGCGGGAGAACGAAGGCGCTGCTGGCGGGCGAGGTGGTTCCACGGTGGCGAACACGATGCACACACGCGGCAGGGAAACAGTGGCGGAGGTGGCGTCGCTGGAGATCGCCGGCGACGAAACCACAGCAGCGGCAACGGCGACGACCAACTCCGGCGCTCGTGGTCGTTTCAACGGCCTGGTCGTGCACAGTAGCCTGGTTGTGATGATAAGATTTGAGGGATTTCACCTATTTTCGAAAATAGGGTAAAACTAGGGTACAATAGGTCTTGATTTTGTCGATCTCTAATTCTGGTGATTGGAGAGAGATTTTGAAGTCTGGACAGAAGGGAAATTTGTATCAAATAGCATTTGGGAGGTGTTCCCTGAAGAGATTCTGGAGTTGGAATTGATTTGCAGATTTTAGCCTTTTCAGGCTTCCAGGTAAACAGAAAAGGACTTATTCGCAGTAAAATTTGGACTAAACTGCGAAAAGTGTTTAGATGAATTAATCTGGCTCCCAACTTTTTGAAGTGAGTTAAGGATGAACCTAGGAACATATTCCAGGGGTTACTTGAGTCTGGATAAGGTTAAATCAGGATAACTCAATCATCTGGAAACTGGGGTACTTAGGGTAAATCTGAATTTTCCTGTTTTCGAAAACAGAGAGAGGCTTAGGTACTGAGAGTTAGGGTCAGAATTTGATCTGGCTCCTGAAGACTTTTATCTTCAGGGTAACTGGTAGGTTAAATCTGGATGGTCAGATCTTGATCTGGATCTAGAGAATAGATTTGGAGATTTTTAGGGTTTGGGAGGGATTAGAGTTCAGCTGGTCTGGCTACTACTACAGAGATACATGCATGCAGGGTTTTTATGCAAAAATTTTCACCCGCAAAACTAGGGTGTTACAAGCCTACCCTCCTTAAAGAAATCTCGCCCCGAGATTTACCTAGAGAAGGGAAAAGGTAGGGATAAGCCTGCCGCAGATCATCCTCTTTCTCCCAAGTCGCTTCTTACTTTGAGTGATCTTCCCATTGAACCTTGCAAAGCTTGATTTTCTTTCTTCTGAGTTGACGCTCATCACTAGCCAATATTTGCAGTGGTTGAGTGTGGTAAGTGAGATTCTTCTGAAGCGGGATCCCCTGGTGTTCTATCTGATCCGTTGGTTCCTTGAGGCACTTACGGAGTTGCGAGACATGAACCACGTCATGAATTTCTCCAAGATCTGATGGTAAATCCAGTTTGTAAGATACCTCTCCTTTCCTCTTAAGGACTTTGAATGGTCCAATGTACCTTGGGGACAGTTTTTCCTCTCTGATGGAATCTTTTCATCCCTTTTAACGGTGTAACCTTGAGATAAACTGATTCGCCTGGTGCAAACGACAATTCCCTTCTTCGGTTGTCGGCATAGCTCTTCTGGCGTGACTGTGCTACCTTTAATCGTTCTCTGATGAGCTTGACGTGTGCTTCAGCTTCTTCGATTAGTTCGGGTCCAATGACTTGCCTTTCTCCTGGCTCGTCCCAATGTAGTGGAGTTCTGCACTTGCGCCCATACAAAGCTTCAAAGGGTGCCATTTGCAGACTAGCTTGGTAACTGTTATTATAAGTAAACTCCGCAAATGGTAAGCACTTTTCCCAAGAGGTTCCATAATCTAAGATGCAAGCTCTGAGAAGGTCTTCCAAGATTTGATTTACACGTTCAGTCTGTCCTCCTGTCTGTGGATGATATGCAGTGCTGAACTGCAATTGGGTTCCCAAAGCTTCGTGGAGTCGGTTCCAGAATTTGGATGTGAATTGTGTTCCTCGATCTGAAACGATCTTTTTCGGGATACCATGCAGTGTCAATATTCGCTGCAGGTATAGCTCCGCTAATTTGTTGCCATTATACGTTTTCTTGACTGGTATAAAATGAGCAACTTTCGTGAGTCTATCCACAATGACCCATATGGAATCATATCCCCCTTGTGTTCTGGGAAGTCCTGTGATAAAATCCATACCAATCTCTTCCCATTTCCAAGTTGGCACTGGTAAGGGTTGCAGCTTTCCGGCTATCTTGTGATGATCGGCCTTAATCCTTTGGCAAGTGTCACATCTTGCGACATATTCCGCGATTTCCCTCTTCATTCCATTCCACCAGAATTGCGTCTTCAGATCCTTGTACATCTTGGTGTTTCCAGGGTGTAGTGAATATGGGTTTTTATGAGCTTCGAAAAGAATTAATTCCTTAAGGTCTGAATTTCGGGGCACACAAATCCTTCCCCGATACCACACAATTCCTTGATGATCTTCACTGAAATCCTGGGTTTTTCCTGATCTGATGTGGCTCTTGATCTTATGTATCTCCTCATCTTCTTTCTGAGCATCCTCAATCTGCTTTTGGAGTTGAGACTCCACAGTCAATGTAGCTAACATCCCAGGTGACACTATGGTTACTTCAAGATTCTGAAATTCCTGCCGTAAGCATGGGTTCTTAGGTGTAGCTCCTTGTAGGGTATAAGCCTTCCTGCTCAAGGCATCTGCCACTACGTTGGCTTTCCCTGGATGGTAGAGTATGCTGAGGTCGTAGTCCTTGATCAGCTCGAGCCATCGGCGCTGACGCATATTGAGCTCCGTCTATGTGAAGATATACTTGAGGCTTTTATGATCTGTAAAGATCTCACACTTATGTCCAATGAGATAATGCCGCCATATCTTTAAGGCATGCACCACTGCTGCTAACTCCAAATCATGAGTCGGACAATTTTCCTCATGTGGTCTCCATTGACTTGAAGCATAAGCCACTACTCGACCTTGTTGCATTAACACACAGCCTATTCCTTGCTTTGAAGCATCACAGTAAACTACAAAATCTTCTTTGCAGTTTGGTAATGTGAGGACCGGTGTTGTTGTCAATTTCTGCTTCAGCTTCTGAAAACTTTCTTCACACTTGATGGTCCATTCAAAAGTAACATCCTTCTTTAGCAGGTTCGTAAGAGGTTTGGCTATTTGGGAAAATCCTTCAATGAATCTCCTATAATAACCTGCTAATCCCAAGAAACTTCTAATCTTTGAAACTGAGGTAGGTTGCTTCCACTCCTTGATTGCGGAGATTTTAGCTGAATCCACTGAAATTCCTTCTGCTGTCAACACATGTCCAAGAAATGAAATTCTTGACATCCAAAATTCACATTTATCAAACTTGGCATAAAATTGCCTCTCTCGTAGCCTTCCCAAGACTAGGTGTAAATGTTGCTCATGTTCTTCCGTACTCTTGGAATATATCAGAATGTCATCTATGAATACTATGACAAACTTGTCAAGATAATCCATAAACGTACTGTTCATGATATTCATGAAAGCTGCCGGAGCATTGGTTAATCCAAAGGGCACTACTGTGAATTCATATAAACCATATCTGGTAGTGAAAGCAGTCTTCGATATATCTTCCTTCTTGATCTTCAGCTGATGGTATCCAGATTTTAAATCTATCTTGGAAAATACTTTGGCTCCTCGAAGTTGGTCGAACAAGTCATCAATTCTTGGTAATGGGTACTTTTCTTAATAGTGACTTCATTCAAAGCTCGGTAATCTACACACATTCGTAAAGTTCCATCTTTCTTCTTTACAAACAAAACTGGGGCTCCCCAAGGTGAAGCACTGGGTCGGATAAATCCTTTACCCTCCAGTTCCTCTAACTGTTTTTTCAACTCTTCTAAGTCCGTTACTGGCATCCTATATGGTCTCTTAGCTATAGGTGCCGCTCCTGGTTTAAGCTCAATGGTAAACTCTATCTCCCTGTCAGGTGGCATCCCTGGGAGTTCTTCTGGGAATACATCCGGGTATTCATGTACTGTGGGCACTTGATCCAAGCATACTTCCTGAAGTGCATGGACTGATCCTTGCAGTTTTTCGACCGATGATCTTTCCGCATGGAATAGGACTTCCTTCCCTTGATTACTAACAAGGCTTAGAGTTTTCTTCTCACAATCCACTAGACCTTTATGCTGGGATAACCAATCCATTCCTATTATAATGTCTAGGCCTTGCAGTTCTAGGACTAATAGGTTAGCCAAGAACTCTACCCCTTCTATTTTGAAGGTTATATGACGACAAGCTGAATATACAGGCAGCTTAGCTCCTGGGGTCTGTATAGTCATAGAGTACTCTAGAGATACCATAGGTATTCCCACTTTAAATGCAAAATCTTCTGATATGAAAGAGTTTGTAGCTCCAGGATCAAACAGTATTAAAGCAGATGCAGACTGGATCAAGAATCTACCTAGGAGAATGTCAGAGGCATTGTCCGCTTCTTGAAGGGAGGTGAAGTTTAGTCGGCCTCCTCGGCCTGCCATTTGTCTTCCTCCTCGCCCTCGTCCTCGGCCTGCTACATTTCCCCCTCTGTTGGGCAAACCTCCTCTGGGGCTCTGCAATGGTGGTGAGGCTGTGGTTCTAGGTGCCATCGCTTGTGTTCCAGCTTGCGATCTTGCTATCGCCATTGGGAGTTGGATCCACGGGCAACTGTCTTTGCGGTGTCCCATCTGTCCGCAATGATAGCATTGAGTCCTTGTCTGAGGGCAATCCCGTTGATAGTGTGCTCCTCTGCAGTTGGGGCACGTCGGCGTGAATGGTGGCCTTGGCGCCGGGTAGGGCGGGCGAAAGTTTGGAGATGTTGGGGCCCTTCCCCTAGATGAGCTGGCTGGCAGTCGCGACTGTTGCATCATCTTCCTCTTCCGATTTTCTTCTCCGAGGCCTCGCTTTTCTTCTATCTTTAATACTCGATTCACCAGGGTCTGGAATTCTGTGAACTCATGGGAGGCAATCTGATACTGCAAATAGTGCTGAAGTCCCTCGGTGAAACGTTCAATCTTCTTATCTTCCGTGTCGATGTCGTTGGACGCATACCGAGCTAAATGGTGGAATTGGTGCAGATACTCAGTGCAGTCCGATTCCCTTGAGTCAAGTTCCGGAATTCTCGGCATTTGGCTGCCATGACGCCTGTAGGGATATGGAATTTTCGGAATTGATCCTTAAATTCCGTCCAAGTGATGTTGTCTTTGTCCAAGTGTGCTTCTTGATAATTCATCCACCAAGCAGCTGCTGCTCCAGTGAGTTGGTGTGATCCGAATAACACCTTCTCTGGATCATTGCAACGAACAGTGTCCAGTTTCCTTTCGATGTCCTGCAGCCAGTCGTCTGCGACGATTGGGTCGGTCGCGCTTGCGAAGGTTGGCGGTCGCGTCTTCTGGAAGTCTGAGAGTCGAGTTCCGACGGCAGTACCTTCAGCAGTCCCTGGCATTTTCTGAATGACTTGAGCTAGCAACTGGGTATGTGCAGCTTGGGCTTCTTGGCGGCTCCTCTCCATTGAAAGAAGAATTTCCTGGAGACTTGGTGAGTCGTCTTGTGGTGGTAGTGAGCTCTGCGATCTTGGATGAGGTGTGGTTCCTCTTCGTGGTGTAACTGGGTCTTGGCCCTCTTGGTCATCTTGGGTCCTTCTCCTTGTGTGAACCATTCTGATCTTCTGAAGAGAGAAGCAGACAGGTCTAACTAACTAAGAGAGTATTAGGGTACTAATGCAGAAATTAATGCGAAGCTGATTCATTAATGCACAAGTAGTTGATACAAAGCGGCTAAACGCCTTAGACTGATACAACCAAAATACAAGTAATGGTGATGATAACAACCAAAAGCATCACCAATCCTAGAAGATCTACCCTGGCCTGAGGATCTAAAAGAACAGGCAACTAACTGCTCCCACAGGGCTCAACCTCCTCTGGCTCCATCTCGTCGTCGGACTCCTCCAGAGTGACAAACCCGGGTGGTCCAGACTCATGGAACAGCAGAGCAGACCCACTGCCCTTTGCCTGGCGGGTGCTAGGGGTAGAGAATGAGCGTCGGTACCCAGCTGCATTAGGAACCCTCCGAGGAATCAAGCTAAGTCCCGCACTGGGTCCAAAGGTACGAGCTGGGGAGACAACTGTCGGAGCAACCTCCTCAACTGTGCGGCGTCTCTGAGCTGCAGGCTGAGAAGTCAACGACGGGGAAGCGGTTCGGCCACGTTTCTTCTGCTCCTCCAACTCCTTGCGGAGCTCCTGGTGCTCAGCAAGCAAAGTAGAGTAGCGCGAGTCGAGGGTCCTCAACAGACCTACGGTGCCTGCCAGACACGGGTCCGGGTACTCCACGATGGGTGACAACCCAGAGGGAGATGAAGGCACGTGGCGGAAAGGTGACTCCTGGAGCCGGCATGAGTACACCTGGCGTACCCGATGCACCGCCTCTCGAGCTGCGTCCTGGATAGCATCCAGTCGGCTTGCCCTGCTGGCCTCCACCCTGATCACCTGTCCCTCACGACTATCGAGAGCGTGCACCAGCACTTTGGCCTTGAAGCCATAGCGACGCCCCTCATAATAGTCCCAAATAGTCTCGCAGATCGGCCGCTCATCAATCCCTAGGAATTGAGCAATATGCCACAGCAATGTGGCCCATCCACCGAGACGCTCGATGTAGCTGAAACGCTCCTTGGCCATCCTGCCGAGAAATTTTGGAAGCAAAATAAGATTTTGAAGTCAACATTTTTATAGGAGCAAGAACATCCTTAGCAAAATAAAATTTTTCAGAAATAATTTTTAAATAATTTACGAGGTCCTGGCGCTACCAAGCCCTAAGGGTACCGTCCTACAGTCAAGGTCTGTGCTGCTCTGATACCACTTTTCCTGTCACGTCTGCCATGACAGTGACATCACCCGTGAGGAGCCCAGCTCGGTGCGGCTGGTCCCATAAACCACTTGACTTCCCAGGATGAGTCAAACACAGGAATATATTGAAGCAGCAAAATAGTACAATAGTCATAATTGTATGGCCATCAGGCCTTAATACAAAACGAGGTACAGTGCCTTACAAGGCATAAGGGTCTAACAAAATAACACATCTAGTCGGCGGAAGCTAGGCCCAAAAGCAATCCACAGGAACAGAGGTTGACAGCAGACAGCACCACATCAGGGCTCCGGAGGAAACTGCTCATCATCTCCTGGGTCCGCAGCATCTTCAGGGCATTCCCCAAGGTCGTAGAACGCTCCATCTATTGAGGAGTTGTTGCAAGGGTGAGTACTTATGTACTCAGCAAGTCATATGGGAGGTAGAGATATAGTTACAGTATAAATGACATGAGCCTATGCTATTGGGGAAAGAGTGAAAGGTTTTTCCCAAAATACATTTCTTTCTCAATTCTTACTCAACTTCTGATCATACCCATGGCAGTAAATAAATCATATTGATGGTGATACATATATCCCATATCCAAGGCGATATATCCTCATATCACATTATCTTTATTCAAGCCTTTCAATCTTATACTCATAACAGTATTTCATAACTTAGGGCATAAACCACATGCCTCTTAATTATCATATGATCTCTATATTATGGTATTACCGCGACACGTCAACACATGACAGCCCACGGCAATGCCCCTTATCATGACAACACATGCCACTTGGGTAATCTTGAGCTAACAAATTTTAGTTTATAAAACAATACTTGTGTCACACCCCGTGGATTTAATCCACCGCGGCATACTCCTAAAACTCGGGAGCACGAAGTATTCGAATACATTTTTAAACTCTGCAGAGATGTACCTCTTTTTAAATCCACTTTTTCACTCGACTTCCAAGTCGGGCCAACTCCATGCGACTTGTACGCATGTGACAAGGCCGAGATCACACAACGTTTTTGCAGTCTAGTATTAACAGTATCCCTGCCCGGTAAATGGACAATACCGTCCCAAGTACCGTTGTGGGTCCTCCCCACTGCCTTACTTCCTAGCCTCGGTCTATGTTCCCGCAGGACACATAACCTCTTTTGATTACAGTCGCGCACGACTTAATCTGGCGTAGGGCGTCTTCCTTCTTTACACCTTATCCTCTCATAATTTTTCTGATCTCACATCACTCATGGACGAACTGCGTCCCACCAGTTTCCACACGAGAAACCGGATCGACAAGTCATGCAGGGAACTGATAATACTAAGAAAGCTACTAGGTTGCGCCAGTCCCATACCAGGTAAGTGGTTGGTACGTTTTTCATGCCACTAGACGCATAACACAAGGTTCGAGTCCTTACATGCCAGTGACCAGATCATACCACAAACCATGCACCTTCAGTGCCTGCACATTCAGTGCAGCCAAGCACCTCCAGTACTACCACCATTCCATACCGAAATACTGGTCACGGCTAGGGGTTCTATTTCATGAATATAAATGTACATGTTTATACTTTTATTAGTTCGTGGCTTACTATCTTATCAAGTTCACATTCCTCAAGTATTCAATTTATCACTGTCATAATATCATTGATCTCAACACATGCAATATTAATGAGATATCTACTCATGGAATAGCATAGCAATTCATAAAATATAGGTTCAATATGATCAAAGTATGACTTGCCTTCCGCGTCGTAAGTATCAGCAGTTGATGATGGTTCAGCGACAAGATCTTCAACCCTGGACTCTTGCTCTAAACAAGATCAAACAAGCAAATAGGCATTACAATTCATTCTATTCTTACTAATTCACTACATGCAAAGATGCAAGGAGAAAATACTCTGGTGATACAAGGTTTGAAAGAGATTTGAGTTTAACTATGGAAATCAGGGTTAAAATTAGCTGTTAAGGTTTACAAGGTTCCAAAATATCAGGGTAATAACAAGGTTGTGACTGGTTCGCCCAAAAACAGCGAATGTCTTTAGGTTGGCATTCGGTTCAAGGCGTCGACATAAGGTCGATGGGTGATAGAGGGCTCAACTCAAGTTGTGACAGTAGAGAAAAGTGTAGATTACAACGTCAGGAGTCTAAGGGACAAAGTTATTTTCAAAGTGCATGGCTGGAAGTGGGTGAAAAGGCTTAATGCCACTGGCTGACACAGCCTGGCATAGGGTTGACATGGCCAGAAACTAGGGTTAGCCTTATCTTTTGACTCAGGGCTCCAAATGATGCACCACTTTGTCTGGTGGTTAGGCATTTGTAACAGGAACAAATGTCTCAACAGGATCTAGGGCAGGAGATGGCCGGAAAGTGATGAAAACCGGCGAAGAAGTTGGCTGGCCTGGAGCACATGTAATATGAACAGTACAGCAAACTAGGGCATAGCGATATCTCACAATCTAGGCCGAATTAGAAGTCGTGATAGAAGACAAAGTTGCTCAGAATGGTCCAAAACATCTAGATGGCAAAGTTTCTATGGCTGGATTGGCTGGATTTAGGAGATATTGGCCGGAGAAAAGATTAACTCAAACCTGATTTGGGCATTTCTGATTTAAAGTGATTGAACTCAATTCCTTGCTTGAGGAGGGTCTCTGGGGCATAAGAGTGCTACTGGTGAGGTTAGATTGGCTAGAGATGCACCAGAAAAGCTTAAACAGCAAGCTCAGTTCACAAGCAAAGTTCCAATTTGGGGTTTTTCATATTTTAGCAAATTCTTCGATTCTGGTTGCTTAGAGATGCTTAGATAAGTTCACTAATCAATATTGATCACAGGCTCGAGAGCTAAATCGGTTTAATTAGGGTTTAATTGCTCGCCGGAGTTGTCGGGGAAAATCAGCAATTCCCGGCGAGGTGGTGCGATAGAGTTCAATTGGCTGCTACTACACAGGTAAGTGGATGAGGGTTACTTACTGGTAGCTTCAATTTGGAGCTCGGTGCAGTGGATTGGCCTGACACCGTGAGCCTCTTCTCGAGCTCGCCGAAGAAGACGAAGACGACGGCGTGGTTAAGAACTTGACTGGTTCTGGTGTGAGTGTGTTTGAGCTGAGCTGGGGTGGCTTTTATAGGCACAGCAAGGGGCTTGCAACGGCTGGAATTGCCTGGAGAATTGAAGCTCGAATCGATGGCGAATTGACCGGCCGGGCGGGACAGCAGCGAAGCGACGCGCTCCAGCGGCCGTGCCGGCTTTTGCAGCCTGGCGCACAGTCCTGGTTGATGCAACGGCGAGTTGATGTTTCCCCCAGGCATGTTTACGACGTGGCGCAACTGCGCTGCCGTTGTCGGGCGCGCGCGCGGGAGAACGAAGGCGCTGCTGGCGGGTGAGGTGGTTCCACGGTGGCGAACACGATGCGCACACGCGGCAGGGAAACAGTGGCGGAGGTGGCGTCGCTGGAGATCGTCGGCGAAGAAACAACAGCAGCGGCAACGGCGACGACCATCTCCGGCGCTCGTGGTCGTTTGAACGGCCTGGTCGTGCACAGTAGCCTGGTCGAACCAGGGGCCTGGTTGTGATGATTTTTGGTTCGGCTTTGGACTAGATTGCAAACCTGGTCTTGGAGAGGTTTAATTTGAAATTTGATTTCATGGCTGAGTATAATATTTCTATTAATACCCATTTAGCTCAAATTTGGAGAAAGTTTGATAAGATTTGAGGGATTTCACCTATTTTCGAAAATAGGGTAAAATTAGGGTACAATAGGTCTTGATTTTGTCGATCTCTAATTCTGGTGATTGGAGAGAGATTTTGAAGTCTGGACAGAAGGGAAATTTGTATCAAATAGCATTTGGGAGGTGTTCCCTGAAGAGATTCTGGAGTTGGAATTGATTTGCAGATTTTAGCCTTTTCAGGCTTCCAGGTAAACAGAAAAGGACTTATTCGCAGTAAAATTTGGACTAAACTGCGAAAAGTGTTTAGATGAATTAATCTGGCTCCCAACTTTTTGAAGTGAGTTAAGGATGAACCTAGGAACATATTCCAGGGGTTACTTGAGTCTGGATAAGGTTAAATCAAGATAACTCAATCATCTGGAAACTGGGGTACTTAGGGTAAATCTGAATTTTCCTGTTTTCGAAAACAGAGAGAGGCTTAGGTACTGAGAGTTAGGGTCAGAATTTGATCTGGCTCCTGAAGACTTTTATCTTCAGGGTAACTGGTAGGTTAAATCTGGATGGTTAGATCTTGATCTGGATCTAGAGAATAGATTTGGAGATTTTTAGGGTTTGGGAGGGATTAGAGTTCAGCTGGTCTGGCTACTACTACAGAGATACATGCATGCAGGGTTTTTATGCAAAACTTTTCACCCCCAAAACTAGGGTGTTACAACTGGTTATCTGTGAAATGTGAAATAAACAAGTTTTGAGCCATGAACTATTATATGTATGTATATACTTATATTCATGAAATAAAACCCCTAGCCGTGACTAGAAAAATGGTGTGGATGGCTGTAGCACTGGAGGTGCTAGACTGCAAAGGATATGCAGGCACTGAAGGTGCAGGGTTGTGGATGGTCTGGTCATTGGCTTATAAGGACTAGAACCTTGTGTTGTGCGTCTAGTGGCATGAACAACGTGCTAACCGCAAGCCTGGTATGGGACAGGCCTGAACAAGTAATTATGTGGATCGCACATGAAACCCCTGCATGAGATGTGTAGTGATGCACGATAAACACGGAGCGCGGCTCCCACACATATCACTGAAGGTGATCAAGCACGCTGACCCAGTAATGGGAATAAGCAATGGGGTGGAGGTTTGGATACAACCTGCCACAACTGTGTCTCGCTGAGAGCCACAGGGTCGGGGGTGAATTGTGAGTAAAACATAACAAAAGTTCTTGTTATTTCCACCTTGCCGCTCACAGTATGAAGTGAGTCAGGGGTCCAATCATTTTGTTATGATAGGAAAGGTTTGAAAGTGGAATATCTTGCGGGTAAATTGGTACCTCTCTGCAGAGTTAAAAACGTATTCGAATACTCCGAGCTCCCGGGTTTTATAGGAGTCTGCTGCGGTGGATTAAATCCACGGGGTGTGACACAAGTACTATTTTCTAAATAAAATATGTTTAAATCAAGATTACCCAAATGACATGTGTTGTCATGATAAGGAGTGCTGCCGTGGGCTGTCGTGTGTCGACGTGTCGCGGTAGTGCTATAATCTAGTGAACATGATTGATGATGTTATATTATAAAAAGTGCTGCCATAAGATGAGATGAGAAAGGAAAAGATTATTTTACAAAGATCCATAATTCTTGACTAGTCTAGGTTCATATCATCACTACAATATGTATCTACTCTTACCTATGACTTGCTGAGTACGTAAGTGCTCACCCTTGCAACATTCAACTCAATAGATGGAGCCTACTTTGATCAAGATGATGGCACGGAGTACTTCGTGGATCCAGAAGGAGGAGAATCAGTTCCGCCAGAACCCTGAAGTGTGTTGTTCTGCCGTCAACTTCTTTTGTTGGAGGATCACCTATCTTCTACTGCGTAGTTAAATATTTTGCTAAACCCTGAATGCCTTGTAGGCATTGTAATCCTCTTTATGTAATATTAAGGCCAGCAGGCCACACTGCTTAATATTTTGTAAGTACTCTGTTGCATTGTAATATACTCCTGTGTTCGACTTATCCTGGGAAGTCAAAGGGTTGTGATTTGAGACTAGCTGCAGCGAGCTAGGTCTCTACAGGAGTAGTCGTTGCCCCAGTCTCGGGGCGCGACAGAAAAGTTGGTATTAGAGCAACATGAGAACTTGACTGTAGGACGACACCTTTAGGAAATTGGCCGTGCCAGGAAAACGTAATTTATTCAGAAAACTAATTGTTGAAAACTTTATTTTGGTAAAAATAATGAGCTTTGTAGCTCTTGAAAAACCTTCATTTCAAAATTTTATTTGGATTTTCTAAAATTCGGTAAGATTGTGAGAGTGCGTTCTGTTGTTTCAGAGTGTCTTAGAGGTTGGTGTAGACAGAGCTAGTGGATGCTCTTAATAGCTTTGTGAATCGCTGTTGCTTTTGCAATGGTTAATTTGTGTATTATGGCTAATAGCCTAAGTAATTTTATGCATTAAAGTAGTTGCATTAATTTCTGCATTGCTGTCTTAGTTGGCCTTAGTTAGTTAGATCCGTCTAAACCTTTTTCAGAGCCACCATGGTTGACACCAGAAGGAGATCTCAAAGTGGAAGAGAAAATATAGGTCAGACTCCGCAGGAAGAAGAAACTATGACAAGAGACCCTTTGTTTCAGCAAGGATCTCAGAGTTCCAATCCACCTCAGAATGAACAACCCAGTCTTCAGGAAATTTTGTTGTCAATGGAGAAAAGTCGACAGGAAGCTCAGATAGCTCATACCTAGTTGTTAGCTCAGATAGTTCAGAAACTGCCTACTGGAACAACAGAAGGAACTACTTCTGCTGTAGGAGCAAGATTAACAGATTTCCAAAAGACCCGTCCACCAACATTCTCTAGTGCGACCGATCCCATGGTTGCCGATGATTGGTTACGGGATATCGAGAGAAAACTGGACACGGTCCGATGCAGCGAACGAGAGAAAGTTTTGTTTGGATCTCATCAGTTATCAGGAGCTGCAGCCGCATGGTGGATGAATTACCAGGAAGCCCATCTTGATAAAGATAATATTTCTTGGAGGGAATTTAAGGATCAATTTCGGAAATTTCATATACCTACTGGTGTTATGGCAGCTAAGCGTCGGGAATTTCGGAATTTAACTCAAGGAAGTAAGTCAGTTACTGAGTATCTACACCAATTTACTCATTTGGCTCGATACGCACCTGGAGATGTGGATACTGAAGAGAAGAAGATAGAGCGCTTCACAGAAGGACTTCAACACTATTTACAGTATCAAATTGCTTCTCATGAACTTACGGAATTTCAAACCCTAGTGAACAGAGCTTTAAAGGTGGAAGAGAAGAAGAATATGGGGGAAGAAAGCCGAAAGAGGAGGATGTTCCAGCAAACACGACCACAGCCAAATCCAATCAGAGGAAGAGTTCCTATCACTCCCAATTTCCGACCATCTTATCAGAATCCCAGACCAGCAACGACATTGTGCCCCAACTGCCGAGGAAATCATTCTCAGAAGGATTGCCCTCATCCTCGTGTTGAGTGTTATCATTGTGGACAGCGTGGGCACCGTAAAGAATTCTGTCCTTGGATACAACTTCCGATGTCCATTGCCAGATCTCAAGCAGGAACACAGCCAGTAGTAACCAGAGCATCACCATCGCAGAATTTTAGAGGAAATTCAGCAGGAAGAGGAGGAAACATGGCTAATCGAGGAAGAGGAAGAGGTAGAGCACCAGCTGCAACCCAAGGAGGAAGATTAAACTATACTTCAATTCAAGAAGCGGGCAACGCCACCGACATTCTTCTAGGTAGATTTCTGATTCAATCTGCATCTGCCTTAATATTGTTTGATCCTGGTGCTACAAATTCATTCATGTCAAGAGCATTTGCATCTAAAGTTGAAATGCATATAGACCAAGTACCACTAGAGTACTCTATGGTTATACAAACTCCAGGGGCTAGATTATCTGTCTACTCGATCTGCCCAAATATAACTTTCAATATAGAAGGGGTAGAATTTGAGGCAAATTTACTAGTTCTAGAGCTGCAAGGTCTAGACATTATTTTGGGAATGGATTGGTTGTCTCAACATAAAGGTCTAGTAGATTGTGAAGAGAAAACCCTTAGTCTTGTCAATAGCCAAGGAGAGAGAGTTCTATTCTATGCAGAAAGATCATCAGTCAAGAAACCGCTAAGATCTGTTCAAGCATTGCAAAAGTTATGCCTGGAACAAGTGCCTGTAGTACAACAATATTCTGATGTGTTTCCAGAAGAACTTCCGGGAATGCCACCTGACAGAGAAATAGAATTCAGTATTGAACTTAAACCAGGAGCAACACCTATAGCAAAACGTCCCTATAGGATGCCAGTTACAGATTTGGAGGAACTCAAGAATCAACTCGAAGACTTGGAAAACAAAGGATTTATCAAACCCAGTGCTTCGCCATGGGGAGCCCCAGTTTTGTTTGTGAGAAAGAAAGACGGAACTCTACGAATGTGTGTAGATTACCGAGCTTTGAATGAAGTCACTATTAAAAACAAGTATCCATTACCAAGAATTGATGACTTGTTCGATCAACTTCGAGGAGCCAAAGTATTTTCCAAGATAGATTTGAAATCTGGATATCATCAGCTGAAGATCAAGAAGAAAGATATACCGAAGACTACTTTCACTACCAGATATGGTTTATATGAGTTTACAGTAGTACCTTTTGGCTTGACCAATGCTCCGGCAGCTTTCATGAATGTCATGAACAGCACATTTATGGATTTTCTTGACAAGTTTGTCATAGTATTCATAGATGACATTTTAATATATTCCAAGAGTACGGAAGAACATGAGCAACATTTACACCTAGTCTTGGAAAGGCTACGAGAGAGGCAATTTTATGCCAAGTTTGACAAATGTGAATTTTGGATGTCAAGAATTTCATTTCTTGGACATGTGTTGACAGCAGAAGGAATTTCAGTGGATTCAGCTAAAATCTCTGCAATCAAGGAGTGGAAGCAACCTACCTCAGTTTCAGAGATTAGAAGTTTCTTGGGATTAGCAGGTTATTATAGGAGATTCATCGAAGGATTTTCCCAAATTGCCAAACCTCTTACAAACCTTCTAAAGAAGGATGTTGCATTTGAATGGACCATCAAGTGTGAAGAAAGTTTTTAGAAGCTGAAGCAGAAATTGACAACAACACCAGTCCTCACCTTACCAGACAGCAAAGAAGATTTTGTAGTTTACTGTGATGATTCAAAGCAAGGAATAGGCTGTGTGTTAATGCAGCAAGGTCGAGTAGTGGCTTATGCTTCACGTCAATGGAGACCACATGAGGAAAATTATCCGACCCATGATTTGGAGTTAGCAGCAGTAGTACATGCTTTAAAGATATGGTGGCATTATCTCATTGGACATAAGTGTGAGATCTTTACAGATCATAAAAGCCTCAAGTATATTTTCACACAGACGGAGCTCAACATGCGTCAACGACGATGGCTGGAATTGATCAAAGATTATGATCTTAGTATTCAGTACCATCCAGGGAAAGCTAATGTAGTGGCTGATGCCCTAAGCAGAAAAGTTTACAACCTACAAGGAATGGTTATGTTGAAGAACCCTTACCTACAACAAGAGTTGCAGAATCATCAAGTGGAAATAGTACCGCAGGGAACGGTAGCTACTTTAACAATAAGATCTCAACTTGAAGAACAAATAGGAAATGCCCAGAAGGAAGATGAAGAAATTTGTAAGATCAAGAGTCGAATCAAGTTAGGAAAGGCTCAAGGCTTTACTGAAGATAACCAAGGGATTGTATGGTATCGAGGAAGAATCTGTGTACCTCAAAACGCAGATCTTAAGGAAATAATTCTCCATGAAGCACATAAAACTCCATACTCAATACACCCTGGTAACACAAAGATGTATCAAGATTTGAAGACCAGATTCTGGTGGGATAATATGAAGAGAGATATTGCAGAGTATATTGCAAACTGTGATACATGTCGACGAGTTAAAGCAGAACACCAGAAAATAGCAGGAAAGCTACAACCTCTACCAATACCATTATGGAAATGGGAAGAAATTGGTATGGATTTCATTACAGGATTACCTAAAACTCAAGGAGGATATGGTTCCATATGGGTTATTGTGGACAGACTTACTAAAGTAGCTCACTTCATACCGGTCAAAAAGATTTATGATGGCAGTAAATTAGCAGAGTTATACGTGCAAAGAATAGTGGCATTGCATGGTATTCCTAAGAAGATAGTTTCAGATCGTGGAACACAGTTTACCTCCAAATTTTGGAATAGACTACATGAAACCCTAGGAACCCAGTTGGACTTCAGTACTGCATATCATCCACAGACGGGAGGACAGACAGAAAGAGTCAACCAAATCCTAGAGGATCTTCTAAGAGCTTGGATACTAGATTATGGAACATCATGGGACAAATGTTTACCATTTGCAGAATTTACATATAATAACAGTTATCAAGCTAGTATACAGATGGCACCATTTGAAGCTTTATATGGACGTAAATGCAGAACACCATTACATTGGAATGAGCCAGGAGAACGAAAAGTCATAGGACCAGAGATAGTAGAAGAAGCAGAAGCTCATGTCAGACTCATCAGAGAAAGGTTGAAAATAGCACAATCACGACAAAAGAGTTATGCAGATAAACGACGAAGAGAATTATCATTTGAACCAGGAGATTTTGTGTATCTCAAGGTCACACCATTCAAAGGATTACAAAGATTCCAAGTGAAAGGAAAGTTATCTCCAAGATACATTGGACCATTTAAGATAATCAAGAGAAAGGGAGAAGTATCATATAAATTGGAATTACCTGTGGGATTAGCAGGAGTGCATGATGTGTTTCATGTCTCTCAGCTCCGGAAATGTTTGAAGGAACCTACTGACCAGATAGATGTACAAGATGTGCCATTACAGAAGAATCTCACTTATCTTGAGCACCCAATCAGAATCCTAGCCACTGATGAACGTCAGCTCAGAAGGAAGAAAATCAGATTGTGTAAAGTTCAATGGAAAAATCATTCAGAGCAAGAGGCTACTTGGGAGAAGGAAGAAGATCTTAAGCAAACCTATCCTTATCTTTTCCTGTCTTAGGTAAATCTCGGGGCGAGATTTCTTTAAGGAGGGTAGATCTGTAACACCCTGAGTTAGGGGTGAAAACTTCCTTTTTCATCAATAGCACGCATGCATGTATCTGTAGTATTAGCCAGATCAGTATCTATTCTAAGCCCTAAAATCTCCAAAATCTATCCTGTGACCTCAAATCAAGATCAGATTGTTCAGATGTGATCTATTAGTTATCCTGAATCAAAAAGCCTTCAGAACCTAGATCCAATTCTATCTCTAACTCCCAGATTTATCAACTTCTTCTGTTTTCGAAAACAGAAATACCTTATATTACTTAAAAACCCTAAGTTTCAGAAATACAGATTTAATCAAAATCTTGACCAAGTTCAGACCAGATTATTCCTGGAATATGATCATGGGTATGCCAATACCTTAAACCAGAAAGTTGGTAGCCAGATTTCATCATCTAGACTCTTTTCACAAATCAGTCCAAGAGTTATCGCAAATTAGTCCTTATCTGATATCTGAAAACCCAAAAAGACTAAAATCTCCAGATTAACTTCAAATTCAGAATTTCTTCAGCAAATCTTCTCAAAATGCTATTTGCCACAAGTTTCTCTTCTGTGCAGATATCAAAATCGAACCCTAAATGCCAGAATTCGAAATCGACAAAACTTAAATCTGACGTTACCCTAAATTACCCTATTTTCAGTTTGTATCGAAAACTATTCAAAAGTGTCAAATCTTATCAATTACCTTTGCCAAATACCTTGTTGAATATAATCTACCAGATTAGTGAAATCAAATTCAACTCTAACCTTCCAAATCTCCAGAATTACAGATTGGTCCAAATGTGAAAATCAAGTATTGCAAATCAGTCCATTTTCGACCAGGCCAACTGCTGTACACGACCAGGGCTCGCCGTGGTTTCCTTGCGCCGTGGTTGCTTGCCGCCGGTGAAGCTTCGCTTGCAACTTGATCGTGCATGCTGTTGCGCACGTGTCCTCGCCTCAGCCGTCACCGTGGCAGCGTCGCTGCAACGTCGACGACCAGCGCCTGCTTCCCCGCGCGACCAGCAGTGACTTTTGTCAGCAATTCATCGCCACGTAGCTTCGCCGCGCCAGTACTTGTCGCCACCGCTTGCTACAAGCTTTGCCAGGTCCCGATGAGGCGACATTGTGATCAGTTGAAAGTTTGTCGCCGTCGCATCACCGCTCTTGCTGTTTCTTCGCCGCTACTGCTCCAGCACGCAACCGATCTCATCACAGCAGCCAATTACTTCATTGTTTCCCTTCGCCATCTTCACCTGGCCTATATAAGCACTCCTGTGCTCAGCAGCTCCCTCCACACATCACCAGGACTTAACCAATTTCCAAACTTCTTCGCTGTCGTCGTCTTCTCCGGCGAGCCATCGAGGAGGCTCACGGTGCCAGCACTCTACAGATCATCTCCTGCCAAATTAAAGCCATCAGTGAGTTCATCTACTCAACCTCTCTGTGTAGTACTATCTAATTGCTCCCCGGTGACCTCTAACGCCGGCGATCACCGGAAATGGCTGAAATTCGAAGAATGCCCTGTTCCGGCAATGCAGGCCAAATTACCTCGAATTAGCTCATGATTCTGTAGAAGAAGTTGATCAGTGAGTCGTTTCCAGCAAGCCTGTGCATCAAGATCTCCAGATTGAGCTTCAATCGAAGCTTTCTCCAATTTTTGAACTTCTCCAAAAACCGGCGATCGTCGCCAGGCTTCTCCGGCCATCCTCCGGCCAAAGTGATCGTGCAGGTAGCTTCCTCTTACCCATATATCACTTCCCAATCTTGGAATCGAGTTCGTTCGGCCTAAATTGAAAACCCCCAAATAGCAGTGTTCTTCTCCGGCACAGTTCACCGGAAAAGTGTTCCCGGCAGTTTCAGCCCAAATCACCTTGTCATTTAGATGTGCCTTAGCCTCCTGAGCATTTTTGTCTTCTATCCCGACACCTAGATCGGCCTAGATTGGAAGATATAGCTTTGCCAAGTTTGTGTCCAGAACTGCCCCAGTGCAGCCAGTTCATCTCTGTTCATCATCAAATTTCTTGCTTTCCAGCCATTTCTTGCCCTAGATCCTGTTGACTTAATTGTTCCTGTTACTCAAGCCTACCTCCCAGACAAAGTGGTGCATCATTTGGAGCTCCAGATCAAAAGTTATGCTAAGCCCTAGTTTTTGGCATTGTCAACTCTATGCCAGAGCTTGTCAGCCAGTGGCATTGACCTTGTTTACCCACTTCTGGTTGTGTAATTTGAAATCCACTTTGTCCACTAAAATTGTAGAGTTGTGATCTACATTTTCTTCTACTACCACAACTTGAGATAAGCACTCTAGCTTTTCTTAAAGCTATGTCCAAGCTTTGATCCGAATGTCGATCTGTTGACATTCGCTGTTTTGATTAAACCAGCCACAAAATTGTTATCCCTATTGTAATCCTGAAACCCTAAGATTATCTAATCACCATCCTTAGCCCAAATTCCTTGAAACCCTAGAATCTCGATTCAGTTCAGTTTGCAGTTCAAATTATCTCCAGTATAGTTCAATCATTCTTGTTAAGCATTTCTGCATATAAGTCTTAAAACATTTTAAATATTATAAGTAATCATTGTGTGTTTGTTTGTCGTCGAGCAGATTCAGAAGCTGATTTTGAAGATTTTGCTGTTGACCCGTCATCGACTGCTGTATTTTACGACGCGGAAGGCAAGTCATATCCTTGGTCATCTTGAACCTATATTTTAAATGTTGCTATAATATAACCTTGAATATAAGCAATATTGCATGTGAAAGATTGAGAATGATTGATTTATGAATTGGCAGTACTAGACTGGTTATCTGTGAAATGTGAAATAAACAAGTTTTGAGCCATGAACTATTATATGTATGTATATACTTATATTCATGAAATAAAACCCCTAGCCGTGACTAGAAAAATGGTGTGGATGGCTGTAGCACTGGAGGTGCTAGACTGCAAAGGATATGCAGGCACTGAAGGTGCAGGGTTGTGGATGGTCTGGTCATTGGCTTATAAGGACTAGAACCTTGTGTTGTGCGTCTAGTGGCATGAACAACGTGCTAACCGCAAGCCTGGTATGGGACAGGCCTGAACAAGTAATTATGTGGATCGCACATGAAACCCCTGCATGAGATGTGTAGTGATGCACGATAAACACGGAGCGCGGCTCCCACACATATCACTGAAGGTGATCAAGCACGCTGACCCAGTAATGGGAATAAGCAATGGGGTGGAGGTTTGGATACAACCTGCCACAACTGTGTCTCGCTGAGAGCCACAGGGTCGGGGGTGAATTGTGAGTAAAACATAACAAAAGTTCTTGTTATTTCCACCTTGCCGCTCACAGTATGAAGTGAGTCAGGGGTCCAATCATTTTGTTATGATAGGAAAGGTTTGAAAGTGGAATATCTTGCGGGTAAATTGGTACCTCTCTGCAGAGTTAAAAACGTATTCGAATACTCCGAGCTCCCGGGTTTTATAGGAGTCTGCTGCGGTGGATTAAATCCACGGGGTGTGACACAAGTACTATTTTCTAAATAAAATATGTTTAAATCAAGATTACCCAAATGACATGTGTTGTCATGATAAGGAGTGCTGCCGTGGGCTGTCGTGTGTCGACGTGTCGCGGTAGTGCTATAATCTAGTGAACATGATTGATGATGTTATATTATAAAAAGTGCTGCCATAAGATGAGATGAGAAAGGAAAAGATTATTTTACAAAGATCCATAATTCTTGACTAGTCTAGGTTCATATCATCACTACAATATGTATCTACTCTTACCTATGACTTGCTGAGTACGTAAGTGCTCACCCTTGCAACATTCAACTCAATAGATGGAGCCTACTTTGATCAAGATGATGGCACGGAGTACTTCGTGGATCCAGAAGGAGGAGAATCAGTTCCGCCAGAACCCTGAAGTGTGTTGTTCTGCCGTCAACTTCTTTTGTTGGAGGATCACCTATCTTCTACTGCGTAGTTAAATATTTTGCTAAACCCTGAATGCCTTGTAGGCATTGTAATCCTCTTTATGTAATATTAAGGCCAGCAGGCCACACTGCTTAATATTTTGTAAGTACTCTGTTGCATTGTAATATACTCCTGTGTTTGACTTATCCTGGGAAGTCAAAGGGTTGTGATTTGAGACTAGCTGCAGCGAGCTAGGTCTCTACAGGAGTAGTCGTTGCCCCAGTCTCGGGGCGCGACAGGGAAATTGTAAATCTTTACATGACCAGGGGTCTGGTATTTATAGCCACCAAGGCGACGATTCGCCTCCCAGACACCTCGGGTTTCGTTAAGACATTTACAATTTTACCTCGAGATAAAAACATTTCTACGGCGCCATCATTGCCCGTCACGTAATGTCAGAACCCGTCTTAAAAAACCAACCGTTTTCACTTAGTGCGCCACTAAGTGGAGAAGTTAAAGGGCCGGGTTAAAAATCCAATACATGGTCTTAAAATTCGAAATAAACACGTCACTTCGTTTCTTTCGAATTTGGGGGCTAGCTGACGAGGATTGACACCCGGACCACTTCTATTGGACTTCTGGTTAAAGGCAGGTTCGAGTCAGAAGTGTATCTGGCGATACGAGCTCAAGTTGTTCTGAGGGACGTCGCTATGTGATCGCCAGCTTTACGCGGTCAGACCGTAAGCCTTGCGCGGTCAGAAGTTCGTATGCTATACGCGAACTACATATTCGGGATATTGCGCGGTCAGCCAATATCCCGCGGTCAGAACATCTGCCGATCAGGATACTTGGGATCTATCTATTCGGTTGCCCATACAACGGGATATTCTAAGTATCCCGAAGATTCCTACACGTGGAGAATCGACCGTCAGAAGGTTAACACATACAGTTATCCATAAATAACACGTGTTTAACCTGCGTGGAGGTTAAGAACAGTTCCAAAAAACCGCATCCAACCGTCCGTGCAACCGTTTGATGCAGTTTCCTCCACATGGCACCCTTTCAAACAGTACAAAAGGATGGCATGGAGCATCAATCAGGGAGAGATCAACCAAAACATCAACCGAGAGATCGGAAGATCAAGAAATCCAAAATCATTTAAGTTAGCCAAGTCTACGGCCCACCTCAGATAGCATTTTTGTAAGCCTTCTTTGGCTTATCCTTGTACACTTTTATAGGAAAAATCCTCGCCTGTGAGGATTTTTTCCTCCAATTGTAAACTTCTTACCACACTTAGTGAAATCCCAACAGGACGTAGGGCTATTACTCCCACCATCGAGGGCCCGAACCTGTCTAAACTTTCTTGCGTTCCCGGTTCTCCATTGTTTTACTTACCTTCCCGGAGGGTCGCCCTGAAAGGTCTCACTCTTTACAAATTCTGCATAAGTTCGGCTGAGGACCCCGAGTCTGAATCGTCGACAGTACCATCTATTGAAGACTTGGTCTATCAATGAGACGAACCTCTACGAGAAGATGTGATTCTGGGGAAGAAGGTGACTACCACCCGCAGTGGCACAAAGGAGACTTTTCGAGTCGGTCAGAAAGATCAACAAGCACGTGCGGCAAAGTGGTACACCAAAGAACATGGACAAGCCCAATTTCAACATCTCCAGTTTGATCGAGAGGTCGCAACAGGGGTTGGCTCCTTCTCAACAAGGGAGTCATGATCCAGGAGGATCTTCAAGTCCTGATCGCATACGGTTCCGCAATCATAACTGTGTTCGGAAAGGTTTCATGACCATGGAATGGTTCACGACCATGGATTGGTCCTCTGGTTGGAATTGTAGTCCTATCCGAATATATATAACTAAGCTTATCTGTTTAGGATTAGTTAGTTAGTTAGTTATATGAGTCTAATACGTTTAGGTTACTGAGTCTGATACGTACACATACGATTAGACTATAAATACCTTGTAATAGGACTAGTTTAGATCATCGAATACAATCGAAAAGTCATAGAACTTATTTGAGTTTTAGACACTTATAATTCCTTCGACGTAGGCAAGTGTGTCTAACGTTCGACGTGTAAAGCCCTCTTTGAAATAAAGAGTTGTGCAATTGCTTTGAGCTGTGTTTTCGATCATCCTTTGGGTTTTGGTAAATTCCGAGTAAGATCTCGTTATTCCGCATAATAGAATCTGGGCGAACCTAGTGCAAAAACCAAGGCTAGGTCTCAAATGGATCAAAAGATGAATTACTGTTGTTCGACGGCAACGGCGTGAAAAACATAATCGCACCTAAAACGGTGCGATTGTGTAATAACTGCATGTGAATAGTTGAACGTTGAGTACTTGAGGGTCGAATTCCACCAAGAACAAGCATATTCGTCTTTCTAGCTTCATGGATTACTGATTAAGTCTAAATGAGTTTTGGGCATTGTTTTTTCTACAACTAAGTCTATCAATCTAGGGTTTCCAAGTTGTAATGAAAATATAGGGTTTCGGTAGTTCCATAACCATCCAACGTAATTCTATCTAAGGTCCGAGGATTGTAAGCTAATTTCAATTGTTTTCCAAGATAGATCAAGTTTCTAGTTGAGGGCACTGGGTCAACAGTCAGTGGATCACTTCCGCTGTCAAGTTTGGCGAGAGCCTCTCTCCTATTCAAGATCCCGCGTCAAAGCGCTAGGGACTCAAGAACTCCCTTAATTTCTTGCTAAGGCTCAACTATTACGTTTGTTGCCAAAAACGAGAATTTAGGATTTGGAGGAAGAAAATATCATGAAATTACTCCAAAACTTCGAATAAAAACCGAGGAAGAACCACCCCTTCAGGATTAGGTCATCCCTAACCATAGAGGGGGATCTACTCGCTAGAAGCCATAATAATGCAGAAATTAGAATAACAATTAAATAAAAACTCACTTGATTACTTGGAAATTGAAGTTGCCGTCTTTGTCAGCTTACAAAAGCAATAAAAATAGACAAGGGGATTTTCTAATGTAAAACTAAACTAGAAGGTAGCTAAAAACTAGTACTAAGCCTAAATAAATCAAGTCTAATTGAGCCAAAAACTTCTCTATTTATAGTACATAAGTCATAGAATTAACCAATTACAAGTCAAGACTTGTTTAGGAAAAAAACTGACTCAGATTCGCACTTCGGAATGCCTTAACGGATCTGTGGAATGCCTTAAACCGACTAACGGGTCTGGGCACGCGTCAAACGGACTAACGGATCTGTGGAATGCCCTAAACCGACTAACGGGTTTGGGCACGCGTCAAACGGACTAACGGGTTTGTTTCGGATTCAGGATTTGGGTTTCAGGTTTCGGGTTTCGGATATTGGATTTGGTTCCCTATTTTTCAGATGTTTAACACTTTCTTTGTCCACTTTGTTTCCTATCCAAACGATGTCGAAATATCTCCAAATTTGGTACGTTTGTTCCCTGAAACATGACGAACACATGCATGAAAACGTATTGTAGAAATGTAACATAAAATGACGTATCAAAGGAATTTTAAGAATCATTTTTGCACATTTTCAATACTAAACATAGGGTAATATTCTACCAGATTAAGACTTATCAGGAGCCGCCCCATTCGCGGGGGGTTCCGTCCATAGAAAATCTAGTCGGATTGATTATATCAGCCAACTTCCGAACCAATCTAATTAGTTAAGATTTCTATTTATCCCCATGATGATATTTTTAAAGATATACTAAATATTTTAGATCCAATCTAACAAAAATTATGGTCTCCTATCCTATCACTACCATGTTGGCCTTTACACCACCTCGCATTGGCCCGTGCAAGGATTCATAGTAGCAATCGGATTAGATATGGACTCTTGTAAAATTGATCACGTCAATTTAACAAATCCACGTTATGAGATATCATCTTCTATGATTCTGTTTGGAATGGGCTCGCTACTCTAGCGCAATTTCAACAATTTTACCCAAAATCCCAAGAAGCTTGCAGGCAATAGATTATAGATCAAGAGATTTACCACTAGACGCGCGGATGCGATATAGCGTCAACGGAACAAGAGTCGATGTCTAACCCGATCATGACCAGCAGTGCAGCAATACCAGCCGCACCTCTATGGAAGTCCACATGTCCGGGGAAGGAGCACCGCGTGTTCGTGTGCTAGCACCAGCGCACGCAGCTAGGGTTTTACGAGATCTATCTCGTGATGGTGGTGGCAGCCAGAATAGATCAGATGATGACTGCAAGCCCACCGCACCTCCTTTTATAGGGCCTTGCAAATAAGTCCTACTCAAATGCGAACCCTAATTCTAATGGTAAACTCATTACCAGTAGGGGACCCGTTTTGGATCCCATCTGAATTAATACTCCAACCCGTTAAGTGTGTGACCCTGTAGGTTCGTATATATTTGGACGCGACCGTAAAAACCTTCCCAAATCACAAGTCATAAGTGGTCCCTAGCAAAACATTATGACTACCCACATGTACAGGAAGATCATATTTGACAAACCTATACAACTTATCATGGATTATCTCTTTGCCTCACGATACTAGACCGAAATCAAGGTAAGAAACATGTCATATTTGAATATCTTGGTGCTTTCTTGATCTTGCAATGGACTAACCTTTCCATAGTTGACTCTCAACTATATTCTGCTCGGTGATGCACTTTCTTAGTCCAATTACATCAAGGGGCCCAGAGATATCTCTATCAATATATGAGAGGGGAAAATTCCATCTCAACCATTCACTTTCAACCACATGGTTCATAAAATATCTGTATCTCACCTTTATGTCTACTCGGTTAAAAGTAGCGATTGATAATACCAAGTATACCACTACGCATGTTTGAAATCGTGATGATCTCAAGTCTAAAAATAAACCAAAATAACTGTTACAAACAAACTGATGACACATAAAAATACTCAACAGTGTCTCAAGATGAGTCAATGCAACCAACATGTGTCCACGACATTGACTTGATATCTCATATTCATGGTCCGTGAAACTTGACTATCAATCAATGATCGTGCTGACTTATCTTGCATTATTATTCCATGTAATGGCGAAAGTCAGGGATGTTTAGAATAAGTATCGCTGATAACACCAACAATTCATATATCATAATAAAGAGTTCCACGAACAAGTCACATACTTGTTTGATCAAGAAAAGTGATACGTAACAATTCATAAACATATCATGATATAATCATCTCCATGATTGCCTTACACAACGCTTCTGGACATGACCTCAAGAATTGTCGCACCTAGTTTAAGCGTATGGAAGATTTCTACCAAGGTAATGGACCTATACCAACTATACCAGAACAGGAACAAACATGTGGGATTAAAGACGCCGACAGAGACAAAGAAATGCCATACCAGGTACCCAGTAATCATGTTAATATTATTTTTGGTGGCTCTTCGTCTTATTTTTCTAAGCGTCAATTTAAATCTGTTTACTGAGAGGTCAATAGTGTTGAAGCTCCTCTTGGGGAGCCTCAATTTCCCCGTTGGTCAGAAACTTCCTTGACCTTTAGCCGGAAAG
This sequence comes from Pharus latifolius, assembly GCA_019359835.1. Lineage (NCBI taxonomy): Eukaryota > Viridiplantae > Streptophyta > Magnoliopsida > Poales > Poaceae > Pharus > Pharus latifolius. The sequence continues at coordinate 54,231,738 of CM033329.1, read as the reverse complement.
ATTGTCTTAAAGGATTATTGCGGCGACGGCGGCTTCGTTTGGTAATTTCCCCCATTATCAGCGATGCTAATGTTGGGTGAGTATTAGTCGATGGAGGAAGTTCCCTCGACCTATTATTTTCCAAAGCTCTTGACGAGATGCAAATACCTCGTTCAAAAATTAAACCAGTGGCTCACCCGTTTTTTGGGATAATCCCTGGTCCCTCAATGATGCCCATCGGGCAAGTAGTGTTACCAGTAACACTCGGAGGACTAGAAAATTTTTGAACATAGTTGATTACTTTTGATGTAATTGATTTTGATTCAGCTTATAATGCCATATTTGGTTGGCCTTCACTCACCAAGTTCATGGCGGCCACACACTACGCTTATCAGTGCGTCAAAGTATCGGGACCAAAAGGCGTAATCACAGTTCCAATCTGCCAAAATGTTTGGGTACATGTGATCGCATATCCTTGGAACTGATCAACCACCTTCCCCTACGAGACATTTAGATGGCGACCAAGGATCCCGATGTGGTTAAGGTTACTCCGTGACTAGAAGAAAAACTCAAGCAGGTTCCTTTATTCCTCGATGACCCATCTAAGACCATCCGAATTGGGTTAGCACTGGATGACAAATAGGAACTCGCGCTCATTACTTTCCTCCGAGCTAACGCAAATGTGTTTGCGTGGAAACCATCCGACGTGCCCAGAGTCCCAACGGAGCTGATTGAGCATAGGCTAGCAATTTGGCCTGGACAACGACCAATAAAGCAAAAGCTCATACTCTTTGCTCCTGATCGACAAGCCATTTGTTCAGAGTTAGACAAACTCCAGGATGCTGGCTTCATTCGCGAGGTTAGCCATCCCTAATGGCTCACGAACCCAGTCATGGTCCTGAAATCTAATGGTAAGTGGTGCATGTGTGACGATTACACCAATCTTAATAATGATTGTCCGAAGGACGACTTCCCCTTCCTCGAATCGATCAGTTGGTCAATTCAACAATGTGTTGCAAACTAATGAGCTTCCTGGATGCTTACTCAGGGGACCATCAAATTAGCATGGTAGAAGTAGATGAAGAGAAAATTGCCTTCATCACACCATTTGGCACCTAGTGCTACGTCAGAATGCCATTTGAGCTCAAGAATGTTGGTTCGACGTATCAGCGCTTGATGTAGAAGACCTTTCTCTCTATATTAGGGCGCAATTTAGATGCTTACGTTGATGATCTAGTTGTAAAGATCTTAAAAAGCTCTAATCATGTAAATGATCTCACTAAGACTTTCTTTAATTTGAACAAACATGGAATCAAGTTGAATCCCAAAAAGTGCTCTTCTGGAGTTTCTTCTGGTAAACTTTTAGGTTTTCTTGTTTGTTCGAGAGGCATTGAGGTTACTCCTGATAAAATTTGGGCCATTGAATAAATGCGATCACCTTCGACAAGAAGGAAGTTCAAAGCCTAACAGGTCAAATGGCGGCTTTGAGTTGTTTCATATCGCGACTAGGGGAACGTGGATTGCCCTTCTTTAAGGTTATACGTAAACACAATGGTTTTCAGTGGTTGGACGATGCCAAAAAAGCTTTTCAGGAAGTCAAAGCATATTTATCAAGTGCTCCAATGTTGGTTTCCCCAAACATGGGAGAACCTTGCTAATTTACTTAGCTACTACCCCTCATGCGGTCAGCACAGTTCTGGTCGTAGAAAGGGAAGGAGTGCAGTGGCCAGTATATTACATAAGTGAAGTTTTAAATGGACCAAAGGAGCATTACCCCGAAGTCCAAAAACTACTCTATGCTCTCTTAATGGCTTCCCAAAAGTTGCGACATTATTTTCAAGCTCACAAGATTTTCGTGCCATCGTCCTTCCCCTTAGGGGACATACTCCATAATCCGGAAGCAACTGGTCAAGTTGCGAAGTGGGCAGTAGAACTCAGAGCATTTGATCTCCACTTCACTGCTCGAGTAGTAATCAAATCTCAAATTCTTGCAGATTTTGTGGTCGAATGGACTAATCCCGAACCACTTCCGCAAGAACCAACAGATTTGTCAACTACCGACCATTGGACGATATATTTCGATGATTCTCATCGCTTTTCAAACTCGGGGGCTGGAGTGATCTTAATCAAACCCCAAAGTGACCAACTCCAATATGTCATACAACTCCATTTTGTTGCGACCAATAACGTAGTAGAGTATGAAGGTCTTTTGGCCGGGCTTCGAGCAGCCAAATCCCTCGGAGTCCATGGACTAGTGGTGAAGGGAGATTCACAGCTGGTCGTAAACAAGGTAAAGAAGGAGTATAGCACCTCCGATGAGACAATGCCTTATTACTTGGACGAAGTGAGGAATTTAGAACAATATTCACGCAGACCAATTGTCAAAAATTGGGTCCTCATGCGCATCTGCTCCGGTAGGAGTATTCATTGCACACTTACAACATCCCTCAATCTTAGAGAAGACAGAGGTGATGACTAACGTCGCCGCCCTCGAGCATGAAGCAGATTGGATCCAACCATTAAGGATCTATATCGCGAATGGGACCTCGCCCGAGGACAAAACTAAGGCTGACAGGTTAGTTAGACGAGCATGCATGTACAAACTAGTCGAAGGGACCTTGTATAGAAAGAGTACTCAAGGAGTACTCATGCATTGCATACCTCAAGAAGAAGGACAAAACTTTCTGAGAGAAATTCATGTCGGCATATGCGCCACACATGCATCCAATAGGACATTGGTCGGAAAGGGTTTGGGGTCCGCAACATATTGTAACACCCTAGGTTTGGGGTGAAAATCCTTTCAATAAAAAGTCATGCATGCAAATGTCTCTTCAAGATCATCAAAATCAGCCCAGATTTATTTTAGTCTAAGCCCTAAAAATCTCAAAATCTTCCATGTGAACCAAAATCAAGATCTGTCTTTCCAGATATGATCTACTATTTATCCTGAGTATAAAAGCCTTTAGAAGCCAGATTCAATTCCATCTCTAACTCTCAGATTTGTCAAACTTTTCTGTTTTCGAAAACAGAATTAAGTTAATTACCCAAAATACTCTGAACCCTGATTTAATCAAATCCTAACCTGATCCAGACCCAAATTGTTCTTGGATTATGATCATGGGTATGCCAATACCTTAATCCAAAAAGTTGGCAACCAGATTCCATTATCTAGACCCTTTTCACAAATTAGTCCAAGAATTATCACAGAAGCCGGAAAAGGCTAAAAGTCACAAATCAGCTCGAAATTCAAATCTATTTTAGGGAACACCTCCCAAATTCTATTCAATACAAAATCTCCTTTTACAAGGATATCAAAATCTCACCCTAAGTCTCAGAATTCCAGTTTCGACAAAATTCAGATTCAAATACCCTAAATACTTTCTTCAAAAAAAATACCCTAAATACCCTATTGTCCTTTTTATTCAAAAACTATTCAAATGTCCCAAATCTTATCTTCTATCTTTGCCAAATTATTCGCTGAACAAAGTTTGCCAGATTTGTGAAGTCAAAATCAGCCCTAATCCTCTAAATCTCAGAATTTGCAGATCAGTCCAAAACCCAACTTCTGTAATTGCAAATCAGTCCAGATTCGACCAGAGCCACACCGTGCTTGCTCGCCACCGGCCAAGCTTTGCCTTCGCCCGTGCACGTGCTCGTTTGTACCTGCATGTGCGCACGTGTCCGCGCCTACGCCGTCGCCGTGGCAGCACCAGTGACCATCAGCAACCACACGAGCGACCAGCAGCGACCGTAGCAGCAGTTTTGTTAGCAGCTTTGCGCCACGTCGCCTCGCCGTGCCAGCTTTGTGGTCACCGTTTTGCACTGACTAGCGCCAAGTTCCAACAAGCCGACAATGTGAGCAGTAACAGAGCCGTTGTTGCCGTCCCGTCGCGGCCGCTGTTTCTTCGCTGCTGTCACCACCTCGCCAGTCGATTCAACGTCTCTCCTTGTCGTTCCAAGTCTCGAGAGCTCCCACCTTCTGCTATTTAAGCATCCCTTCGCCCTGTACAAGCTTCACTTCACTAGAAAATCGTCTAAGTCCCAATCTTCTTCGTTTCTTCTTCTCCGGCGAGCCGCTGAGGAGGAGCACGGTGCCAGCTTAATCCACTGCACCAACCTCCAAATTGACTCGACCAGTGAGTACATCTCCCCTCCCTCTTCGTGCTGTAGCATTTAATTGGACTCCGGTGGACCCCATCGCTGGTGATCACCGTAGTTGGCATATGCCCTGTTCCAGCAATTGAATCCACTCCAGTTCGAATTAGCCCTTTCTCCTGTGGAATCAAATGATCACACAAACCTCTTGAGCAAGCCTGTTTAATTAGAATTTAAATTTGAGCTCTAATTGGAGCTTTCCTGTTCTTCGCGCGCCGCCATGAACGCCTAACGTCGCTAGCGAGCTGGACTTCATCTCCGACCAAATTGACTGCACCAACTCATTTCATGTATCCGGTAGATGGTGTAGCCGAGTACATTTGATCTGCATTGCCCTAGATCATCTTCGCCTAGTTTGCCATCATTTTCAACTCCGGTGTCAATGCCGGCGGGCGAGCTTCAAACCTCAATTACAACCAGATTCCTCGCTCCAGCACCATCAGCTTCACCTCAGGAGCAAAAGCCCTCGATTAATTTCTTGTTCCATCAATCCCTGTGTTCTGTCACCGTAGCTCACCCTTGTTCCTGAAAATCGACGACTTTGACCTCACCGTTCGTCGTCGTCCGGCCATTATCTTCAAATGAACTTCTCCAACAGCTTCGCCTTGACCTCGCCTACCCATTTGACATAGTTGGCGAAGCAGTGCATGAGTAAATTGATCTTCTTAAGCCCTAGTTCTTGGCAGTGCACTGGCATTTAGTTCAGTGTGTCCATGCGTATTTTTTCTAATGCTTTGAACTCCTGGACTTTTTTGTAAAAACCTCCTTGTCAAACAGATGTCTTGCTTCATTTTGCACCCAATGCTTTGATTCAAACTTGTTTTTCCCATTGAAAATCCTCTAAACCATGTCTATGCCATTCTTGGCTATGTCAGGCCGCAAACTGAATGTCAATCAGCAGACATTCGCTATTTTTGAGCAAACCAGCCGCGAACTCAATGTCCATATTGATTTCTTGAAACTCTGGCAACCTCCAGTAGTTAATCTTAGCCCAGAGTTCTTGAAACCCTAGAATCTTGACTCAGTTCAGCTTGCAATCTCAATCATCTTTAGCATAGTTCAGTTATTCTTAAAGCATATCTGCATATAGATCATAAAATATCTTAATATAGTTAGTAATCATTGTGTGTTTGTTTGTCACTGAGCAGATCTAGAAGCTGAGTTCAAGGACTTCGCTGTTGACACGACACCAACTGCTGACTTCTATGACGCAGAAGACAAGTCATATTCTTGAACATATTGAACCTATATTTTAAGACTTTCTATAATATAACCTTGAATATAATTAGTATTGCATGTGAAAGAATGATTGAATTATAATATGAAATGGTAGTATTAGCTGGATGCCTGTGAAATGTGAAATGATCAAGTAATGAGCCATGAACTATTATATGTGTATTTATGTATATTCATGAAATAAAACCCTAGCCGTGACTAGAATTAGGTAAGGAATGGTGGTGGCACTGGATGGTCTGGTCACTGGCATATAAGGACTAGAACCTTGTGTTGTGCATCTAGTGGCATGAAAAATGTGCTAACCGCAAGCCTGGTATGGGACAGGCCTGAACAAGTAAGTTTGCGGATCGCACATGAAATCCCTGCATGAGATGGAAAGTGATGCACGATTGGCACGTAGTGCGGCTCCTGCACATATCATTGGATGTGATGATGCACGCTGACCCAGTAATGGGAAGATGTAGTATGGGGTGGGGGTATAGCCCGCCACAACTGTGGTTTGCGTGAAAACCATAGGGTCAGGGGTGAATTGTGAGTGAAACATAAGAAAAGTTCTTGTTATCTCCACCTTGCCACTCACACTGTGCAGTGAGGAAGGGTCTAATCATCTTGATTGGATGGGCATGAAAGTGGAATATCTTGTGGGTAAATTGGTACCTCTCTGCAAAGTTAAAAACGTATTCGAATACTCCGAGCTCCCGGGTTTAGAGGAGTCTATTGCGGTGGATTAAATCCACGGGGAGTGGCACAAGTATGTTTTCTAAATAAAATTTGATAAGTCAAGATTACCCAAATGACATGTGTTGTCATGATAAGGGGTGCTACCGTGGGCTATCATGTGTCGACATGTCGCGGTAGTGCTATAAATGGTGGACATGAATAGCAATGTTATGCTATGAAAAATACTGCTATGAGATGAGTTATAAAGGAAAAGACTATTTTACAACCACCCACACTTCTTTACTAGCATAGATTCATATAATCACTACTATATGTATCTACTCGTACCTATGACTTGCTGAGTACGAAAGTACTCACCCTTGCAACTCGCAATCCAATAGATGGAGCGTTCCACGATCAAGATGAAGGTGTGGAGAACTTCGTGGATCCAAAAGGAGGAGAGCCAGTTCCACCAGAACCTTGATGTGTGTTGTTCTGCCGTCAACTTCTTTCTATGGGGGTTCACCTATTTTCCGCTGTGTAGTTGTTATTTTGCTAGACCATGTATGCCGCGAAGGCATTGTAATCTCTTTATGTTGTATTAAGGCCAACAGGCCACACTGCTTAATTATTTTGTAAGTTACTCTACTGTAATGTAAATATACTCCTGTGCTTGACTTATCCTGGGAAGTCAACAATATGCATGTATGGGATCAGCTGCAGCGAGTTGGGTCCCCACGAGAGTAGTCGTCGTCCCCAAGGTGGGGGTGCGACACGTATTTACATGCTTTGCGTAAATATCACAGCAAAAGGGTGCGACCACATAGCCTTCACGTGGGAGACTTGGTTTCAAGGAAAATCCAAAACTAGTCTGGTAGCAACAAGTTCTCCCCTCAATGGGAAGCTCCATACACTATGGTCTCAATGTCACGACCTGGATCAGCTCGATTAGCTATGGAAGATGAAAGAATTCTATGTAATGCCTAGAACATCAACCAATTGCAAAAATTTCATGTGTAACTTTTTTTCACTTTCCTTATACATTTTTACATTCAATAAAGCATTTTTTCACTATATGTGTAGTTATTTACCCATTTTTTGTCCTCACTCCTTTTCTCGGGCCACGCCTGGGGGCTGGTCGCAATAAGCATTTTTCTCATAGTGCTTAAGTGGATTCGCTGGCCGATCTCATGGTCGCATCTAGTCAAGACATCTCTTTGTAAGCCGGTTCTTAACACATCAGGGACTTAGTAGCATGTTACAGATCACTTGGGCAGTTGTCAATTTGCAACAAGCTTCTGCATTTACATTAATGATGAGGATTATAACCTGAGTTAGTTACCTTTCCCGTTCTATGGTAACAAGGGCTACAGAACAAGATTTTTACCTCTCTATGGTCTCAGGAGCCAAAGAGGGAGACATTAGGATAAGTCCAAGATATTCTGGACATGACCCATTCTATGGTCTCACTCTATGATGCCGCGGGATTTTTGGTCTCTAGATGTTCACAAATACCGAAGTCGCAGAGATCATGGTCTCACATACCCACGAATACTATGCACATGGAGATATTTTTCAGTGGTCACCTAGGTCGTGGAAGACATAAAGATAGCCATGTATTGTTTGTAGTTAATATGTGACCTTGGCTTACTAAAGAGTTAAAATGTCTAACGGTTATATGATTAGTCTCATTCAATCATATGTAGTAGTTGAGAATATTTTACCACTACCGCTGCCTAGATGTTTCAGCTCCTTAATTCTTTGTAACTGACGAGAAGGTGAAAGTGCAATCATAAATGGGCATAAATGCACATTATGGTTGGAGCACATCTGCCTCTCGGTGACCTTTCAATTCCATAACCAACAACTGGCAACGAGCTATAAAAGGAGGATCGCTAGGAGAGATCAAGGGGATGAGCAAGAGATTCAAGAGATAAGACTTTAGAACTAGCCACAGTAGATCAATATTAACTGTAATCCTAAGAGTACAAGATTGTTCTTAGTTTATCTAAGAACATCCTTGGTTCTCTTCTTGTAATCCTCAATTTAGATAGTGAAATCCCAACAGGACATAGGGCTATTACCCACCATCAGAGGGCCCGAACCTGTATAAATTCCTTTCTTCCTCTGGCATAGATATTGTAATTTACCTGAGCTCCATCTTAGATTGGCTTCACATTCTTCCTTAACATTTATGTAAGTTCGACTAAGGACAAGAGTCCCAATCATCAACAGCTGGCACCCACCGTAGGGCCTATTTCAAGGTGTCTTTCTTAATCAGGAATTTTGCTAAGTCATGTTAGGAGTTTACGATTCCAAAAATGATTTTGATCTTGTAGATTACGCTGAGCTCAACATTGAGGATGAGACTCTATACATGGAAGAAAATGAAGTTCCCTCAGAACCCTGTGCTGAGGAGTATCCTCAGGACTTGATCCGTGAACAAGAAACTTAGCAGGCAGTATGTTCACCTTCTGTGAGTCCTACCACATCAAATGGTGAATATGTGCCAAAACCCATCGTCCAAGACAATGCGGGAGATGGGGCCTTGAGTTTAGTCTAGAAGGTTTTGCTCTAGAGAACTTAAACTCTATCTTCGACTTTGAGTCTGAATCTGATGAGGAGATGCTCTCCCCATCTACGAACTCGGTCCCCCGGGAGGTCACTGTACTTTCTGAGGAAACCCCTGAGCAACATGCTGCCAAGGAGGAAGAAGAACGCAAGCAGGAAGAAGATGCATCTCATGTGCAGCAAGAGGCAGAAGTTTGTATGGTCACAGAGCAAGCTCTGCAACTTGCGCAATCTCTCCATGATACCGCAGCTCACGACCTGGCCCCTGGAACCTCTCGTGGTCACAGGCAGGACCAAACTCCTTCATCAGCTCCAACCAAACAAGGAATAATATGGTCTATAGCACCCTCTCTTGGTTATCTTTTGCATTACCTGTATGCAAGTCATCAGGAATTCATCACATCTATTAGTTTGGGAAAAGTCATATATGTCATATATTCCTATATATTCACATTTGAAACATATACATCGAAGACCCATCCACATTGCCATATATTCATACCAAGTGAGTAAAAATTCCCAACCAAACTAGTACGTACATTGCATGCCTCATGTCCTTCCAGATAAAAAGTTTTAATAGTTGTTCAGAAATATTTTCTATCGGTAAACACAAGAGCTGCTGATAGAGCAGACAAATTGTTTCTATCGGCAAATACAGGATATACCGATAGAATATGTGTACGAACAACTCAAACATATAATGTGCATTACATGGTAGTTGCATACAATTGATCACACATACAGCAGTATAGATAAGTTAAAATCTCAAAATAGGTTCATTACAGCACTGGAACATATTATGTCAACCCTAATTTAAATCAACATTGCCTGCGGAATGTACATAATCCAACACAATAGGGAACCCTAGTGTAATTGCAAAACTCGAAGAATTAGTACGTACAAAACACTAGGATCAAATAAGGAAGATGCTGGAAATAGAACGACGAATTAGGGTATTTACGGCGATCAGTGCTGGTGATGGAGAGGCGGTGTAGAACTCAGCGGCGGCCGGCGAAGGACGAAAATAAGAACCGGTGGCAGTGGCGAACCAGTGTCCAGCCGGCGATCGTCGTGTGGGAGAGAGGAAGTGAGTGGTCACGGCGGAGGTTGTGGTTTTCTTCACTCTCGAAGAGACGCAGTGCTCTAAGTTGGAACTGTTCGACTGGAGGGAAACTCAAGGGCCGTGTACGAGTAATAAAGTAGAGGATGACCTTTTCTATCGGTAAAACAAAATAATACCGATAGAATTATGTACTTTTCTATCGGTACAACAAAATAATACCGATAGAAAAAGTAAATTTCCCGGAAAAATATTTGAAGTAGTGGATTCCTTTTTTCTATCGGTATAAACAATAAAATCCCGTGAGACCAATTTTCCGCAGAAAATTTTTTTAATTAAGTAAGTGCCTGAGATTATAGTATTGGGTGCCATTTTTCTATCGGTAAAAACAACAAAATACAGTCAAAAAATGAAAAGGTACACACAATTTAACATCAAACAGACCGTGCTTGAAAGCTGCAGAATGATAAAGAAAGAGGGAAGATAGCCAGAAAATTGGAAAATTGACATAAAAAGAAATTGTTCATTCATTGTTGTTTTATCACTTATTAAAAAAAATAAAACCCAAAATGCTAGGTTAAGGGGTGGTCTTAGCCCTGGCTGCATGTAGAATAGAGTCAGATTGACTTGCAGCCAGCACGCAGGACTCCTCTAGCGACAAGTTGTCCCTAGGATCAACTACTACTGCGTCGAGAAGGCCTGCGACCTCCCTCATCTTCGCTATGGTATCCTTCATAGTCAAACCTGTCGTGGTATTAAGAATACCCCGGCAGGTTTTGAAGACGATCCTAGCGGAGATTACGCAGCGCGGGTTGACCGGGTGACCGGTCCTCCCCCGCCGGACAAACACAAGAAAAGACACGAGGATTTATACAGGTTCGGGTCCCAGTGGGGGCCCTAGTCCTGTCGACGCGCTCCCGATCGGAGTCGGCTGGGGGAGCTCTCTCCGGGGGAGAGGCTTCCGGAGCACGTCTGTGAGATTAGCTATTCCAAATAATAATGAAGCGATCCTTTACAACAGAGGGGTACAAGGGCTATTTATAGCCCCAAAAAGAAGCAAAAAACCTAAACTACCCCGGGAGCCACCGTCAGATTGAAGGGTAGGACCGTCCTTCTCCCGGTCAAACGTCTTGGATGCTTGACAGGTGGTCGCTGATTCCCGAGGCGTCCCTCGCGTGACCTGCACGTGATAAACAAACAGGGATTTTACCTTTTAGGAGGGCGATGACGTCCGGGACCTCTTCCGGAGAGCAGGGTCCCGGGAGCCCAAAAGGCGGCGCCCGGGGCAGACACCGGAGGCCACTGTCCCCGGGCACATGGCGGCTCCCGGGACATGCCCGGGGGGCACGGTCCCGGGGGCCAAATGGCGGCGCCCGGGACATGCCCGGGGGGCCCGGTCCCGAGGACCAAACGGCGGCGCCCGGGGCAGGCACCGGAGGCCACTGTCCCCGGGCGAATGGCGGCGCCCGGGACATGCCCGGGGGACACGGTCCCGGGGGCCAAATGGCGGCGCCCGGGACATGCCCGGGGGGCACGGTCCCGGGGGCCAAATGGCGGCGCCCGGGGCAGGCACCGGAGGCCACTATCCCCGGGCGAATGGCGGCGCCCGGGACATGCCCGGGGGACACGGTCCCGGGGGCCAAATGGCGGCGCCCGGGACATGCCCGGGGGGCACGGTCCCGGGGGCCAAATGGCGGCGCCCGGGGCAGGCACCGGAGGCCACTATCCACGGGCGAATGGCGGCGCCCGGGGCAGGCACCGGAGGCCACTATCCCCGGGCGAATCGCGGCGCCCGGGACATGCCCGGGGGGCACGGTCCCTGGGGCCAAATGGCGGCGCCCGGGGCAGGCACCGGAGGCCACTATCCCCGGGCGAATGGCGGCGCCCGGGGCAGGCACCGGAGGCCACTATCCCCGGGCGAATGGCGGCACCCGGGACATGCCCGGGAGGCACGGTCTCGGGGGCCAAATGGCGGCGCCCGGGACATGCCCGGGGGGCACGGTCCCGGGGGCCAAATGGCGGCGCTCGGCGCAGGCACCGGAGGCCACTATCCCCGGGCGAATGGCGGCGCCCGGGACATGCCCGGGAGGCACGGTCCCGGGGGCCAAATGGCGGCGCCTGGGACATGCCCGGGGGGCACGGTCCCGGGGACCAAATGGCGGTGCCCGGGACATGCCCCGGAGGCACGGTCCCGGGCGCCTAAAAGGCGGCACCCGGGGCAGGCACCGGAGGCCACTGTCCCCGGGCAATCATGAACTTACCTGGACTTGACCGCGTGGAGATTTCCCCCAACAGCAGCCCCCCATGCCCTCCGGGGACGAAGCCTGAGCCCCCGGAGGGAATGGTTACGGTATCGGGAAAATCTCCGGACGCAAACTCCGGACGAAAATCACCGGAGCCCCGACGACGCTTCGGTTTCTGTGCCAGGCACTTTATGGCCGCGCCATTTTCGCAATAAATGCACGCGCGGTTCGAACCGGTGTCTCGATTTATGCGCCTGTCCCTTCGTTTCCCGCGCACGGTTTGAATCAGTGGTCCAGATTGCTCCGAGGGGGCCACGTGGCGCGCATCTAGATCACGGCCAGCCTCTATAAATAGGGCCTTAGGGGGCCCCGGAAGCTCATTCCAAATCTTCAACTCCAGCTTCAGCTCTCCCGGTAGAGCTCTTCCGGTAGTTTCTGCGGTAGCCTTCTCCGGTAGCGAGCGTCCGGGAGTCGTTGACAGCCACCTAAAAACTTAGCCACCGAAAGACAAAGAACTCACCTAATGGCGCCCAAAGGTCGAGCGAAGACCACGGAGGTGCCCCCGGAGGAAATCCCCGTGGATTTCCTTTGGGCTTCCGAGTTCTCGGCCTCGGACGCGGAGTCCTTGGTCAAGAAGGGCATCGTCGAAGAGGGGGACATCCGGGTCCCCCTAAAGAAGGACGGAGCCCCCCGGCCCAGGCCCGGAGAGGTCGTGGCCTTCGAGGCCTTCCTCGAGGCGGGGCTCCGGCTCCCGGTGCACCCGATGCTCCGGGAGTTTCTCAAAGAGTATGGGGTGGCTCTCAACCACCTCACTCCGAACGCGCTCGTCCGTATGGGCCTTTTTATATGGCTCTACGAGACAGCGACCGGGCGGGAGCCCACCCTCCGCGCCTTCCGGTACTTCTATGAACCGGCGGCGTGGAGCTCCCACTTGGTGAAGGGAGGACCGAAGTCCCCCTTCGGCTCGGTGATGGTCCAAATGCTGCCCTCCCGGGTGGCGGACTTCCCGGCGGCGGCTTCCCGGGACCACTGGGGGGACTGGCTCCGGAGGTGGTTCTACCTCCGGGTCCGGGACGAGGCGGTGGTCTACGCCCCGGAGCCTCCCACCTACAGCCGATCATCCGCACCGAAGCCGCCGGTGTGGACGGACGAGGAGTTCGAGCTCCTCGGGAAGGTGGTGTTGGCGAAGAAGGCCCGCTCAATGCGGGACGCCGCGGAGGAGCTAGCGCTCCTGCGGCTTTCCCCCTTCTCACGCGGGGGAAGGGGGATCGGCATGGGCCCGGAGCAGCGGCCTCCGGTCAAGCCGGTGACACGGCGTAAGTGCCCTGCATTCTTGTACTTGCAGTTTTTTATGAGAAATTGACTAACTTTTTACCTCTTGCAGTGCGTCCGTACCCGGCGGCGAGGGACAAGGCGGAGCACCTCCTGGGGAGGTACTTCGCCGACGAACACGAGCGCATCGTGCGCCTCGTGGGGGAGGGGCCTCCCCGGAACTTGGTGGCCGAGGCCTACGGGCTCAGGCTTCCGGAGAGGAAGCCCCTTCCCACCCCCGGGTCTCATAAACGGGGGAAGGACGCGGCCGGGGGCTCTTAGCCCAAAAAGCCCCGGGTCCAGAAGACCCCAGCTCCGGCAACGGCGCCGGCGACGACGCCGGTGAGGGCCCGGGACGCAGCTCCCGGAGCCGGACATGCCCGTGCGGCGCCCCAGGCAGAGGCGACGCCTCCGCCCCCGGAGGCCCCCGTCGAGGCCCGGGGGAAGGAGATTGTTGTCGATGGGGCGGGGTCCGATTCGGCGCACTACGCCCCGTCGCCAGTTCGCGTGACGCTCCTCTCGCCTCTCCCGGCGGCATTGGCGCCGGAGAGGCTAGAAGTGAGGTTTTCGGGGGCGGCGCCCCCACGCCTCTGGCCGGTGGATGAGGAGGGGGGGAGCCCCTCAGTCTTCGAGGTCCCCCCGGAGCAGGAGGCTCCGAGGGCCCTCCGGCCTGGGGCGGGGAAAGGCCCAATGATCCCCCCCCGGGCGGAGATCCCCGCCCAACCTTCGTCTTCGTCTTCGGAGGAAACTTCGTCGACGAAGACGCCGGCGACGCCGGCCGTGCTCCCGGATTCAGAGGTCCGGGGGCCCTCTCCCGGCCGCAACAGGAGGGCCGGGCAAGACACCTCCCTATTTCCGGCGGGGGAGGTGGCCCGCTACGCGGAGGGCCTGCACAACCGGAAGGTGCAGGCCCTCGTGGCAGGAGGGACGCTCCACGAGCGTTTTGAGGGGCTCGAGTCCCTCGGAGCCCAGGTAACTCGAGCTCTCCACACTTCGGTTTTTTTTCCTGCACTTAAGATTTTTCTAACTCTTTATGCATTTTGTAGGTAGCGACTGTTACCTGGGGCCTTGAGCAGCGGGTCACCCGGCTGCTCAAGGAGGCGGAGAGCCGGGCCTCGGCCTGCGTCGAGCAGCGGGAGGCGGCCATCCGGGAGCGGGACGAAGCTCTTGATGAGCTGTCCCGAGCCCGGGCGCAGGTGCACCTTTCGGAGGGCGCCTACATCCGTCTCCGAGAGGAGGCCAAGGTGCGGGAGAAGGCGCTCCGGGAGCTCGAGAGCTCCAGCGTCCGGGCTCTGTCGGACGCGGGCCGCTCCGTCCGCTCGGCCTTGGAAAGCCTTGGCGTTAGCCTGGGCTCCGGGAGCGGCCCGGAGGTGCCCCCGGCGACCCTCGCGGAGGCTGTGCGTTTTCTTAACGCACAAGTCTCCGCCATCCCGGAGGCTGCGGACGTCCGGGCACGGGGCCGAGCCATCCCCGTCATCGCGGCCGCCGCGGGGCTCGTTGACTACCGTGGGGTCGGCGCCCGGGCGATCGGGGGGCGTATCCCCCGGGGCTTCCCGGAGGCCTTCGAGCCAACGCGCCGGGAGGTAGAGCTGCTGGCGGAGGGGTTCTACGACCGGATCATCCGGACGTGGTTCCCGACACCGGCGCCTCCGGCCGCGGATGTCCCTGCCCCGGCCACGGAGGAAGCTTCCCGGGGGGAGGACCCCAATGCCAAAGTATGAGCCTCCCCCGGGTCTTTAGCTAGGACCCCTTTTTATTTTGTTAGGCATTTTGATTCCGGTAGCTTCTTAGGAGAAGCCCCGGGCACTTGTACACAAACATTTTGCAATGAAATATATTAGAAATTTTTCTAAGTCTTTTGTAATGAAATGTTACCAGGGTTCCCGGGGGGTTGCTCCCGAGCAACGGTCCGGGAGAGGCTCTCCGGGGGACGCCCAAGCGGCTTTGATTTTGCTGAGCCTTGTCTCCGGGAGGCGCGACGGCGGTACTGCCCGGGAGCCCGTCCGGTTGAGGTGGCGCCCGGAATGGAACTTGGATAATTTTGACAACAGCCGTGCTGAATTAACTCCCCCGCGCCCGAGGGCCCAGATGATACCTCCTCTCCGGATACTTCCGCCGGCTGGGTACGAGTTTTGGCCCAAAGACGTACTTCGGGATTCTCAGCGTCGCGTCCGGGCGCTGTACCGGGACCTGGCCCGGGAGCTAAGGGAGCGCCTCCGGGAGCTTTAGGCGTAGGGGCCTTAGGCTCGTAGAAAATCCCCCGGGTTAGGACCCGGGTTGTATCATTTCCGGAACCCACCGGAGGGGGAAGATGTCCTCCGGGTTTGTTGATCAATAAAGCGCATTGTTAAACTTTTTATTGCCTCTATTTTCTTCTTCTTGGATGGTCTGGACGACTCATCTTAACAAGGATGAGCTAAGTTTCTTCGTGGGTGACCCGGGGACCCCCTGTCCCCCCCCCCGCCCACAGCGGGCGGGAGGGAGCCTCCGCGTGCTATGGGGGAAACAGGGTCCCCGGGGGGAGCATAACTGGTAGAAATATTTTCTAAGTTAGAAAATTGTAAAAAACCGGATTTCCGAGGGAGGGACCTTCCGGGGTGCCCGGGGGCACCGGGAGAGGTTCATCCGGGCGCCGGGAGAGCGGGGAGCCGGGAACAAGGCGCGGAAGGGGCTCATGAAAAGCCAATAAGACCTCCGGAGGAGAGCTTCCCGGGAGGGTTCGTCCGGTCGCCGTGAGAACGGGGAGCCGAGAATAAGGTCTTCGAGAGATAATCATCCGGTCGCCGTGAGAACGGGGAGCCGGGAATAACGTCGACTCCCGGGGGAGGAAGATAGATCCAATCAAGCCGCAAGGGGCTGATCTTCCGGTCGCCGTGAGAACGGGGAGCCGGGAATAACGTCGACTCCCGGGGGAGGAAGATAGATCCAATCAAGCCGCAAGGGGCTGATCTTCCGGTCGCCGTGAGAACGGGGAGCCGGGAATAACGTCGACTCCCGGGGGAGGAAGATAGATCCAATCAGCCATTAGACGTCCCGCTGAGGAGAGCGTCTACTCCCGGAGGAGGAAGTGCCCGGAGACGGGTCTTGAGTGTTTGGGTAGGGGACTAATCTCCCAAAGTGACTCGTTACCGCGGCCGCTGGGGACCGGGTTGCCGCTTACACCCTCAGTCCACGAGGGCTGTTCGTAAGCCGCCCTTCAGGAGGGACTTGCTGGGGCAAGGCCCACTTCCTCACGGGGAGGGCATCCTCGCGGGGAGGGCATCTTCACGGGGAAGGCATCCTCGCGGGGAGGGCATCACCACTAGGGGCGGTAAACAAAAACAACCTGCAGTGAGACAGTTGAAGACCAAAGGCTATGCATTTATTAACGAAATATGCAAAGCCCCCCTGCGAAACCGCGAAGGGGGAAAAAGGGAAGCTACAGTGTCCCCCCTCCCCCTCCGGCGTGACCGCCCCGGGGGAGGGGACAGGCCCGTAAGGCTAAACGTAGAACTTGCGAAGTAAACGCAAGTTCCAGGTGTGCTTCAGCTCCTGCTCTTCAAGGTTGGAGAGCTTGTAGGCCCCCGAGCCTAGGACAGCGGAGATCCTGTAGGGGCCCTCCCACTTGGGGGAGAGCTTACCCTGGGCTTGGGGGTCTGTGACGCGCTTGAGGACAAGGTCCCCAAGGCGGAAAGCTCTCTCGCGCACGCGCTGGTTGTATGCGCGCGACATCTCGCGCTCGTAGATGGCGTGGCGGAGGAGCGCTCGGTCGCGTTCCTCCTCCACGAGGTCGATTTCCAGCCGCCGGTTGTCTTCGTTGGCCCGGTAGACTGCGGTCGTGGCTCCGTTCAGGAGCTCGACCCGCAGCGACCGGAAGCCAATCTCCGGGGGGAGGACTGCCTCCGCCCCGTAGACTAGGGAGAAGGGAGCACGCCCTGTGGCCCGGGACGGGGTCGTGCGCAAGGAGCAGAGGATGCTAGGGAGCTCCTCTGCCCACGCGCCCCGCTTGGAAGCGGTTTGTTCGAGTCTCCGGCGTAACCCCTGTAGGATTACGCCATTGACCCTCTCGACGACCCCGTTGCTTTGGGGATGGGCCACTGAGGCGAAGTGGATGACGACCCCCAGGCCTTCGCAGAATTCCCGGAAATATGCCGAGTCGAATTGGGTCCCGTTGTCCACGGTGATTTCCCGGGGGACACCAAAACGACAAACGACGTTTTTCCAGAAAAACCGCTGAACGGCCCGGGAGGTGATGCTAGCCAAGGGCTCCGCCTCAACCCACTTTGTAAAGTAGTCGACCGCGACCACCGCATACTTGTATCCTCCGGGCGCTGGGGGGAAAGGCCCTAAGAGGTCCATCCCCCAGCGCACGAAGGGCCAAGTGATGGGGATAGTCCGCAGCGCTACAGGGGGGAGATTCGAGCCCTTGGCCATCTTCTGGCATGCTTCGCACGCGGAGACAAGGTCTCGCGCGTCGCGCATGACTGTAGGCCAGTAAAAGCCCTGCCGAAGGGCCTTGGCGGCGATGGCACGCGGGGCTAGGTGAGAACCACAGCTCCCCGCATGAATGTCTTCCAGGAGTTGAAGTCCCTCCGACCGGGGGAGGCAGCGCAGGAGGGCTGAAGCCCCCCGCTTGTAGAGCCTTCCCTCGAGCAGGAGATATGCCCGGGCTTTGGCCCGGAGGCGCTTAACCTCGGTCTCGCTGGGAGGGTCCCCCTCCCCCTTGATGAAGGAGATGAGGGGATCCATCCATGACGACGGCCGGACGATCTCGGCGACCTCCGGGACCGGAGGCTCGGGGCCTGCGTCCGGGGGGGCCACCGAGGGCTTCGTGATTGTTTCCAAGAAGGCCCCCTTGGGGAGCGTTTCCCGGGCGCTTGCCGCCCGGGCCAAAGCATCAGCCCGGTCATTTTCCCTTCGCGGGATATGCCGGGCCTCAAGGCCGTCGAAGTGTTTCTCCATTTTTCGTACTTCCTGCAAGTAAAGACTTAAATTTGCGTCATGGCACAGGTAAGATTTGTCCATTTGGCAGACAACGAGCTGAGAGTCTCCCTTCACTAGTAGGCGCTGGATCCCCAGGGAGCGCGCCAGGCGCATCCCGAGGAGCAGAGCCTCGTATTCGGCGACGTTGTTGGTTGCGGGGAACTCGAGCCGCGCGGCGTACTCGAGCTCCTTCCCCTCGGGGCTCTGAAGGACTACCCCCGCGCCAGCCCCAGCGAGGCACAGCGACCCATCAAACAGCAGGGTCCAATGGTCACTGCGTCGGGGCGGCACAGGGAGATCTTCGTCCCCGGACCCAGAGGCGGGAGTCCATTCTGCGATGAAGTCGGCGAGGACCTGCGACTTGATTGCGGAGCGGCCGGTAAGGGACAGGGAGAAGGGGGCAAGCTCGGCCCCCCACTTCCCAATCCGGCCGGTGGCTTCTTTATTCCGCAGTACCTCCCCCAGGGGGAGGGACGACGGAACGGTGATAGGGTTCCCCAGGAAGTAATGCCGGAGCTTCCGGGACGCCATGAGGAGAGCGTAGCAAATCTTCTCCATCTCCGTGTACCGAGTCTTGGCCCCTTGGAGGGCTTCACTGACGTAGTACACGGGACGTTGCTGCCCCCCTTGCTCCTTCACCAAAACCGCGCTGACGGCGACGGGGGTCGCGGCGAGGTAGAGGAGCAAGGGCTCTTCCGGAGACGGACTCACGAGCATTGGAGGGCTCGAGAGGTACTTCTTGAGGTCGTTGAAGGCTTCCTGGGCCTCGGGGGTCCAGCGGAACCCCTCAAGCCCTCGGAGGATCTTGAAGAACTGGAGGCCCCGCTCCCCCGAACGGGAGACGAAGCGGCTGAGCGCGGCCAGGCGGCCGGAGAGCCGCTGGACATCTTTGATGGAGCGCGGCGGGGGCATCTCTAGGAAGGCCCGGATCTTCTCGGGGTTTGCCTCAATGCCCCGCTGGGACACGAGGAAACCCAGGAGCTTCCCCCCGCGCACCCCGAAGGCGCACTTCTCCGGGTTGAGCTTGAGCCCGAACGCGCGGAGGTTGCAGAAGGTCTCTGCGAGGTCGTCGATGTGGGAGGCTGCGCGGGGGCTTTTGACGACCGCGTCGTCTACGTAGACTTCGACGTTGCGGCCGACTTGATCTTTGAACACCAGCGTCATAAGGCGCTGGAAGGTGGCTCCCGCATTCTTGAGCCCGAAAGGCATATGGCGGTAGCAGAAGGTTCCGAGGGGAGTTATAAAACTCGTCTTTTCCTCATCCCCCTCCGCCATCCGGACTTGATGGTATCCCGAGTAGGCGTCTAGGAAGCTCATCAGCTCGCACCCCGCGGTGGAGTCAACGAGTTCGTCGATCCGCGGGAGCGGGAAGTTGTCTTTGGGGCAAGCGCGGTTAAGGTCGGTGAAGTCCACGCACATGCGCCACTTGCCACTTGACTTCTTGACGAGGACGGGGTTTGCGAGCCACTCGGGGTGCAACACTTCCCGGATGAACCCCGCCTCTCGGAGCCGGGCTATCTCCGTCTTGATGGCTTCTTGACGTTCGAGGGAGAGCTTCCTCAACTTCTGCTTGATAGGGGGGTGACCGGGGGTTACCGCGAGCTTGTGTTCAATAACCTCCCGGGCGACGCCCTGCATGTCCGAAGGCTTCCACGCAAAAACATCGGAGTTTTCGCGCAGAAAGGCTGCGAGTTGCGCTGCATGGTCTTGGGGGAGCTCTGCCCCGATTTGGACAGTTTGGTCTCTGCTGCCCAGGGACAGTGGGACCTTCCGGAGGCCCCCTTCCGGACGCGGCTTGGGGAGGGGCCTCCCAGGGGATGGCGCAGTGACGTCTACGTCCGGGGGGGGAGCCTCCCCCCCGGGTGCCTTGATCAGGTTGACGCTTCCTATTGTGGCAGCAGCTCGCTCGTATAGAGCACGGGCCATGTCTTGATCCCCCCGGACGTTGATCACGCCATGCGGCCCGGGGATCTTCATGCACAAGTAGTTTTGGTGGGTGGCAGCCCCCAGCCGATTGATCGTAGTCCTCCCCATAATCACATTGTAGGAGGAGGGGAGGTCCACTACGTCGAAGCGGACTAGCTCGGTCCGGTAGTTCTCCGGGGTGCCGAAGGTGATCGGGAGATCTACCTTGCCCACGGGGTGGATCGCCTTCCCCGGGACAAACCCTTGCAGAGGCCCTGCCGCTGGTTGCAGGAGCTTCTCATCCACCTGCATTTCCTTGAATGTTTTGAGGAATAGGACGTCGGCGGAGCTTCCGCCGTCCACGAGGATGCGGGCTAAGTGGCAGTTGTAGATTGTCGCGGAGACAATAAGCGCGTCGTCATGGGGGAAGCGAACCCCTCGCGCGTCTTCCGCCGTAAAGGTGAGGGGGACGTCCGACCACTTGGGCGGCACGGACGCGTGTAGCACCCCCACTACCTTAACTTCTCGCGCGTACTCCTTGCGCTGGCGCTTGGAGTCCCGCCCGGAGGCGGAGCCCCCTATGATGACGTTGATGCGGCGCTGAGAAGTTTGAAAGGGGAGAGCGTCTGAAGGCTCCCCCTCCTGCACCTGCTGCCCCCCCGCGGGAGCGGGAAGGGCCGGAACAGCTGGCCGAGGGGGCAAGGAGGCCGGAGTCCCCCCCCCCCCCCTGCCCGCGCTGGTCGAGGAATGCCGCGAAGTGTTGCAGCAGCTGGTGGCAATCTCGGGTGGCGTGGGTACTGGACCCGTGGAAACTGCACCACGGTCCTTCCCGGCTTCTCCCCGCGGGGCCTTCGCGGCCGCGCGAAGACTGTCCTCCCCCATGGCCTCTCGGCTTGGGAAAGGGGCGGTTGCCCTTCGGGGGGTCGCGCGAGCCGCCTCCGCCCTCGAGGACAAAAGTGTCCCGAGGCCGTGGTTCGCTACGGCCCCCCTGCCTGGGGCGTCTGGGGGGATCCCGGGCCCCCCGCTCGGCGGGGGCAGGAGCCCCCTGGGTCTTCTTCCAGATGTCGTCTTCCTCCGCCCGAGCGTACTTTTCGAGCACGTTGAAGAGCTCGTCGGCGGAAGAGGGGCAGCTCCGGGAGAGCCTTCGGTGGAGCTCCCCCGGGAGGATGCCACTTTTGCAGGCTTCGATAACCGTAGAGTCGGGGACATGGGCCACTTTGCTCTTCACCTGGGCAAAGCGCTTGAAAAAGCTTCTGATGGTCTCCCCAGTTCTCTGGCGGACAGTATACAGCTGCGAGGAGTCCAGGGGATGCACGTAGTTCCCCTGGAAGTTGGCACAGAACTCCCGCTTGAGCTGCGAGAAAGACTTGATGGAGCCCGCCTTCAGATTGTAAAACCAGGAGCGGGCAATGCCGGTGAGGTAGAGGGGAAGACGCTGCACTGGACACTCTCGTCCCCCCCCGCCGCGGAGATGGCGGTGGAGTAGATATGCACGAACTCGTAAGGGTCCGCCTCGCCATTATAATGCTCGATGTGCGGGGGACGATAGGGCCGCGGCCATCGGATGCTGCGGAGTCTTCGACATAGAGGCTGGTTCGCCCCCTGCACTTCCCGGGGGGAGCCCCAGTTACTGTCTTCTTTAACGGGGGACGCCCCCTCGTTATCTGAGTCAGGTAGCGGCCCAAGAGGGCCACCGGAGTGGTGGTGACGACGCTTCTCTTCCGGGCCGGGGCTGATTTCCCGGACGTCCGGGCTTCCCTCCGGGGAGGATGATTCTTCGGCGGGTCTCTTCCCCCGACCGGTGCGAGAGCGAGGTTCCCTGCGACAACGACCGGGGGGAAGCTCTTCCCCGTGGCTGGGAGAATGCATTCGCTCAACCTCCCCCCGGGAGAAGCGGGCCTGCTTCGCCGGGGGAGGGAGCTCCTGCACTGTAGAAGCCGGACCGGAAGCTACCGGGGCCTGCTGGGGGGAGCCCCCTGGGACAGCCCCCGGGACCGGAAAGGGGGGAGCCCCTGCACCATCCGGAACCGGGGAGGGGGCGCCCGGGGCGGCGTTAGGATCCGAAGAGGGGGCCCCCGTGGCAACGACCGGGACCGGGAAGGGGGAAACCCCTGTGACATCCGGAACCAGTGGGGGGTGAGCCCCCTCGGCGACGTCCCGGGTTGGGGAGCCAATGCGGGGGGAAATTCGCTGAGGCACGGGAGCTGCTCTGTCGACCTGCCCCGGTGCGGTAAACGCAACGCGGGGGGCGGGACTGGCTCCCGGCGTAGGAATAGCCCCCGGCATGAAATGACCCCCCAGCCCCGGAAGCGAGCCGGGGACGAGGTACCCCCCTGGTGCCATGAAGGGCCCGGGCATTAAATAGCTCCCGGCACCGGGACAGGCCCGGGTGCCGAGAAGTGTCCGGAAGTATATCCCGCGGGGGGAGGGAACCCCCCAGCGGGATTATACGGGGTAGACAGTCCCCCTGACGCCGGAGGGGCCGCTGGGTATCCCATAAACGGGGGCATGATCCCCGGATACGGGTGCGGCGAAAATGTGGGGGCCGAGGGCCGCGCCAACACACTAAGGAGCTCGTCCATAGAGCGCTGGGCGCGGAGCTGGCCCTCCACGAGAGCCTCCAGCAGGGCGTCCCGGGGGGCCGGGGGAGCCGTCGGGGGGAAACTCGTCCCGGCCGAGGTCCCCGCGGCCGCCGGGAGCGACCCGGAGGTGGAGGCACCTAGATTGAGAGGAAAGGTGGGAGGCGGTACCTGGGAATGGTCGCCTCCGGACGGAAGCGCCGGAACAGCAGCGTCCCGGACGGGTGCCACCAGGTCACCGGGACCGGCGTCACCGGGAAGGGCGCGGGCCCTTGTTCTCGGAGGAGCCATGGCGATTCGTCACGGGTCCCCACGGACGGCGCCAACTGTCGTGGTATTAAGAATACCCCGGCAGGTTTTGAAGACGATCCTAGCGGAGATTACGTAGCGCGGGTTGACCGGGTGACCGGTCCTCCCCCGCCGGACAAACACAAGAAAAGACACGAGGATTTATACAGGTTCAGGTCCCAGTGGGGGCCCTAGTCCTGTCGACGCGCTCCCGATCGGAGTCGGCTGGGGGAGCTCTCTCCGGGGGAGAGGCTTCCGGAGCACGTCTGTGAGCTTAGCTATTCCAAATAATAATGAAGCGATCCTTTACAACAGAGGGGTACAAGGACTATTTATAGCCCCAAAAAGAAGCAAAAAACCTAAACTACCCCGGGAGCCACCGTCGGATTGAAGGGTAGGACCGTCCTTCTCCCGGTCAAACGTCTTGGATGCTTGACAGGTGGTCGCTGATTCCCGAGGCGTCCCTCGCGTGACTTGCACGTGATAAACAAACAGGGATTTTACCTTTTAGGAGGGCGGTGACGTCCGGGACCTCTTCCGGAGAGCAGGGTCCCGGGAGCCCAAAAGGCGGCGCCCGGGGCAGACACCGGAGGCCACTGTCCCCGGGCACATGGCGGCGCCCGGGACATGCCCGGGGGGCACGGTCCCGGGGGCCAAATGGCGGCGCCCGGGACATGCCCGGGGGGCCCGGTCCCGAGGACCAAACGGCGGCGCCCGGCGCAGGCACCGGAGGCCACTGTCCCCGGGCGAATGGCGGCGCCCGGGACATGCCCGGGGGACACGGTCCCGGGGGCCAAATGGCGGCGCCCGGGACATGCCCGGGGGGCACGGTCCCGGGGGCCAAATGGCGGCGCCCGGGGCAGGCACCGGAGGCCACTATCCCCGGGCGAATGGCGCCGCCCGAGACATGCCCGGGGGACACGGTCCCGGGGGCCAAATGGCGGCGCCCGGGACATGCCCGGGGGGCACGGTCCCGGGGGCCAAATGGCGGCGCCCGGGGCAGGCACCGGAGGCCACTATCCCCGGGCGAATGGCGGCGCCCGGGGCAGGCACCGGAGGCCACTATCCCCGGGCGAATGGCGGCGCCCGGGACATGCCCGGGGGACACGGTCCCGGGGGCCAAATGGCGGCGCCCGGGACATGCCCGGGGGGCACGGTCCCGGGGGCCAAAGGCCACTATCCCCGGGCGAATGGCGGCGCCCGGGGCAGGCACCGGAGGCCACTATCCCCGGGCGAATGGCGGCGCCCGGGGCAGGCATCGGAGGCCACTATCCCCGGGCGAATGGCGGCGCCCGGGACATGCCCGGGAGGCACGGTCCCGGGGGCCAAATGGGGGCGCCCGGGACATGCCCGGGGGGCACGGTCCCGGGGGCCAAATGGCGGCGCCCGGGGCAGGCACCGGAGGCCACTATCCCCGGGCGAATGGCGGCGCCCGGGACATGCCCGGGAGGCACGGTCCCGGGGGCCAAATGGCGGCGCCCGGGACATGCCCGGGGGGCACGGTCCCGGGGACCAAATGGCGGCGCCCGGGACATGCCCCGGAGGCACGGTCCCGGGCGCCTAAAAGGCGGCGCCCGGGGCAGGCACCGGAGGCCACTGTCCCCGGGCAATCATGAACTTACCTGGACTTGACGGCGTGGAGATTTCCCCCAACAAAACCGCAGCCAGCGATGGTAATATCTGTGGCTTGCTTCTCCTCGCGAAGACGCCTCATCATCGCCCTGGAATTGTCACCAGCCGTCTTCATGCGCTGAATGCGCCGGAGGAGATCGTTCAGTTCAAGCCGTAGCTGAGTGTGCTTGTCCGTAAGGAGCTTGTGCTCCTCCTGGAGGGCCCTCAGGTCAGCCTTCACTTTGCCAGTGTCTTCCATGGCTCCCATTCCCTGTGCAAATCAACAGGTCAAGAATGTAGTGAACATGGATTAACAATACAGGGGTAAACCCAGGAAATTTAGAGTTCTTACCGGGGAGGGCGTGGCTGACGATCCCATGGAGGTTGCCATTGTGAAAGAGAAGATGAGGAATCGAAGCATTTGAGAATTAGAAAAACAAAAAAATACCGCGACGCATGGCGAGGTACTTATAGAATTTCCAAGGCGACGCATGGCGACACAGTTGAGAATTCAAAGCGCCAGAGTATTTTTCTATCAGTACAAACAACAAAAAACCGTCAGACAACAAATACCATGAACTAACGAATTTATTCTAACGGTAAAATATAATAATACCGATAGAACAAGTAAACTTTTCGCAGCAAAACTTTTGAAGTTCCTGAGACACATTAAAGTAGCGGATGTCCTTTTCTATCGGTAGAAATAACAAAATACCGTCAGAAAAATTGATTTTTGGAGAGCTTAATTTGAAGAAGTAAGTGGCTGCGATGAGATTTTTGCAAGTGCTATTTGAAGGGAAGAATTAAGTATTTACAGGATAAAGGTACTGTACATGTTAGAACTCATGTTGTGGAGTAAAATTGAGATATATTAATGCTGTGGACTAGCTTATCACTAAGTTCTAAAGAAAAATGTACTGCCTGATGTATTAATGATAAGTTCCTCACCTTGCTGCAGAACTTGTGGGCTGTTTGCTTGGCATTTATCCCTAAAATAGAAATTAATCATCAATGGTTCTCAACCCATAATCCTTCTTCGTGGTCATCTCGTAGATACGTTGTTTCATTGATATCTTCAGTACGGATAGATTGAATGTCCTCTAAAAATGGAGGTATTTCATCGAATTGGTTATACTCCTCCTCGTCGACAACATCTTCGACCCCAACAATACGTCTCTTGCTGTGGAGGACAACATGCAAGTTTGGATTGGCCGGGTCAACGATGTAGAATACCTGTGTGGCTTGCTTTGCAAGTATGAATGGATCGTCTTGGTGTCCGACTCTACCAAGATCGACGAGAGTAAACCCGTAACTGTCAACTTGAACACCTCGAGGGATTTCGACCCATTGGCATCGAAACAGGGGAATCTTAAGTAATCCGTAATCGAGCTCCCATATTTCGTCAATAGCACCGTAATATGAGTTCAGCGCCCTTACTGACCTGGCATCCTCGAAAATAGCAAACAGTGACACTCCGCTGCATTGCGTGCTACTCTTGGTGTCTTGAGCTCTTGTGTAAAATGAATACCCATTGATGTCGTACCCCTACCAAGTCCCTACAGTGAATCTTGGGTCTCTAGCCAACCATGTCACAGTTTCACTTACGGAGCCCTCGGCAGCTCGCGTGACTCTTTCTTGGATCCACTCAGCAAATTTCCTGTTATGTCCTCTGCTGACCCAAACGTCTGACTTCGAAGGATTCTGTGACCGTAACATTACCTTGTGCTCATGTATGTATGGCTCGACCTCCGTCATATGTTGTAAGACCCAAAAATGTGATTTTGCGTACACATCACGAGTGGGGATGATAGCTTTGAATCCAATCGTTCCGATGCCCTGAAGCCTACCCTCGTGTCGGGACCTAGGAACGCCAATTGGGTCAACCCCGGCCATATAATCTGTGCAAAATTCAATTACCTCCTCGGCGGCATAACCTTCCATGATACTCCCCTCGGGTCGACGACGAGTCCTTACGTATCCCTTCAATACACCCATAAATCTCTCAAATGGATACATGTAGCGTACGCACAGGGGTCCACAAAACTTAATTTCTCTGATAAGGTGAACAATCAAATGGACCATAACATCAAAAAAGGATGGAGGGAAATACATCTCGAGCTGACAAAGAGTTGTAACCACGTCGCGTTGCAAAGCATCCAGTCCATCCGGATCAATTACCTACGAGGACACAGTTGCGCCAAATATTCATATCAGAAAAATCTTCTAATTAAGCTCCACAGATGGAGGTAATGAACTTATAGTACGAGTGCATGTACTTACCTTGCAAGATATTGCGTTCAAGAAATAACATAGGTTTGTGATTGTCTCTCTAACTTTAACTGGGAGAATGCCTCTGATAGCAATGGGAAGCATTTGTGACATCAGGACATGACAGTTGTGGGACTTCGTGCCAACTAGTCTTAGGTCCTTCATGGACAAAAGTTTTTTCAAGTTTGCGGAGTACCCACATGGAACTTTAACACCGTGCAGGCACCGATAGAGTTCTGTTTTTTCGCTCTTGGACAACGTATAGCAGGCCGGAGGGAGGTATGTACGCTTTCCATTCTCTAAAGGTGCAAGCTCAGTCCTTATCCCCATTTCCACCATGTCACGACGAGCTTTCACACCATCCTTTGTCTTTCCTGGAATGTTCAACAACAAACCAATCAAACTGTCACAGACATTTTTCTCTACATGCATGACGTCAATGCAATGTCGAACCTGTATGTGCTCCCAGTACGGTAGATCCCAGAGAATCGATCTCTTCTTCCAAACATTTTTCCAAAGGTTTAGAATGCTTACCGAACTCAGCTTTGATGTCCTTCACGCGCGAGTAAATCTCCTTACTAGTCAGAAACACTGGAGCTGATCCCTTCTCAGGCTTCCCGTTAAATGATTTCCTCTTCTTACGGTACGTGTGATGCACCGGAAGAAACCTGCGGTGACCCATGTACACTGTTTTCCGGCAGTTTCGCATCCACATGCTCTCAGTTTCATCTAGGCAAATAGGGCAAGCCTTGGCTCCTTTCGTACTATACGCCGACAAATTGCCATAGGCCGGAAAATCATTTATGGTGCAAAATATCAGGGCCCGCAAGATGAAATTCTCTTTCTTGTATGCATCCCACACCTGCACCCCCTCGCTCCACAATTTCTGTAAGTCCTCGATTAAAGGCGCTAGAAACACGTCAATATCATTTCTGGGTTGTTTGGGTCCTGAGATTAGTAACGCCATCCTGATGTAATTGCGCTTCATGCATAACCAAGGAGGAAGATTGTAGATGCATAAAAGAACCGGCCAAGTGCTGTGCCGACTGCTCATATTACCATGTGGGTTCATACCATCTGTACTCAGCCCGAACCTTATATTCCTAAGTTCGCCACCGAACTCAGCAAATGTTCTGTTGATGTTTCTCCATTGAATAGAATCAGCTGGGCGTCTCAGTTTTCCATCTTGTTTCCGGGCTTCAGCATGCCAACGCAAGTGCTTCGCGACTTTCGGATTTGCAAACAGCCGCTTCAATCTAGGTATCACAGGCAAGTACCACACTGTTTTCGCCGGAGGTCCTTTCTTTACCTCGTGACGTTCACTGTCAATCCGGTCCCTACACGTATACCTCGATGCGCCGCATCTTGGACAAACATGCAAACTGGAGTACTCGTTACGATATAACACACAATCATTTGGGCATGCGTGTATTCTTTCGATTTCCATTCCCAACGGACACAACAGTTTTTTGGCTTGGTAAGTAGATCTTGGCAACTCATTTCCCTCTGGAAGCATGTCCGCTAGAAGATCTAATAGTGCCGTGAAACTCTTATCACTCCAACCGTTGCCTGCCTTCAAGTTATATAATCTCAGCACAGAAGACAGTTTTGTAAATGTTGCACATCCAGGGAACAGAGGCTTCTAAGAGTCAGCAATCAGTTTCTCAAATTCACAGAAGTCGTTTTCGTTGTAATCTTCCTCTACATCACGTAAAATCTCATCTAGATTGTCATCATCATCATCATCTACGTGCACATCGGAATGAACATTATCACAATTCGGATGATCATCGATATTATTGCAATCCACATCCGAGTCCTGCTGATTGGTAGTAGTGGTGCTTGTTTCCTCAAGATCTTCGCCATGCCATATCCAACGGCTGTATCGCGCGTTAAAACCACGACGAATCAAATGACTCTTAATTTGATTAGAGTTGCTAAACCTCTTCAAGTTCATACAATCTGTACAAGGATAGAGCATATTTTTCTCTCCCTTCCTCTCCTTTTGTTGCTCAGCAAATTTAATAAACTCATTCACACCATCCAAATATTCAAAAGTAATACGTTTTATTCCATACATCCAATATTTCCTGTCCATCTACAATTAACAAACTTTAACGAGTTAGTCATGCATGCATGAAACCTGCCCGATTAAGTTATGTATATGTACATGTACAGCCTCTTACAACAGATGTGTTGAACCCTAGCCTAACGAAATTAACACTAATTAACCTAGCTAACTACACAATACAAGCTAGTTAGCTCCTAAAACATGACGCATTTCCAGCTACCTAGCTCCCAAGCTTACAGCTACAAACTTAATTGGAACTACACAATACAGCTAGCTTACAAGTAGAGAGGGAGGGAGATCTAGAGGGAGAGAGAGATAACTGTCGACAATTAATCATACCTTAAAGAGAGGGGCGCAATCAACTTCCCTCCAGCTTGCGCTGATCACCCTAGCAGTGTAGCTGCGAGCGTGGAACTTTCATCATAAACAGAGGGACACAAAGTGCAACAGAACAAATTAAAGAGCAACTCAGCAATGGTCGAGTGGGGTTTTCCTTATAATGGAGCTTTTTCTAACGGTAAATACATGAAATAACCGTTAGACTAACTAAGGTAATTTGCCTCTCACATATTCTATCGATAAAAACACACATATACCGTTAGAGAATGTACATTACTGAGCAAGTACAGGCCTTGTTCTATCGGTAAATATGTGTCTTTACCGTTAGATGATGCATGACACACGAACATGAGTTTTTCTATCGGTAAATATGTGTATTTACCGTTAGATTATGCAGGACTGAGCAAATATATGTGTTTTCTATCGGTAAATATGTGTATTTACTGTTAGATGATGCATGACTGAGCAAATATATGTGTTTTCTATTGGTAAATATGTGTATTTACCGTTAGAGGAGGTAGTCATACGAAACTGAGACACACATGACACCAGTTCCCACATCCAAGGAATCATATCAATGTAACATCAAACAGATCTTAACTAGAAGATAAAGCAATATTTCAAAAAATGCTAATTTGTGGATTAACTAGGAGACACAAAAATATTTTTCTTAGGTACTTGGGACTTCATCTTGCCAAAGAAATTACACATGCTAGTTCACAAATTCAGGTACAAACATACACATGCCAGTTCACAAATTCAAGTGCATGTCTGAAACAGCAGTACAAATACACACCTACCTACCAATACAATTAAATACACAAATACTCCCTACACATTCAAGTTCATGTCCCAATTAGCAATACATGATACACAAATATACAACAATTCACACATTCGATGTATATTAGAAAAGCCACGTCTGAAATTAACAACAGATCATGACGAGGACCCAGTGGCCCATACATTTTACATAAAAGAGAACCTTTGCAGGTTACGACAATGCAACCAGCGACTACAAGTTAGACCTGATACATCACAAATCCATTCATCCAAAACAGCAAATGTCTGAACCACATTGGACTTAACCATAGGAGTTCAGTTCGAAGACGCCCGAGGAGCTGGAACTGCCGTCGACTTACATTTGTACGTATTGGTGATTTCGTCGGACTCAAACTCGATCAACTCAACTCAACTCAACTCCATTAACAAAAAGAACCGACCTTCCAAGATGTTGTTCTGTGTAGTGATGGTGTAGAATGGCTGTGCAAATAACAACAATTCTTCTTCTCCAAGCAGGTAAGCATCTGGCCACAAGCTGGTGCATGCAAAAAAATGTAAGATGCTTTCTATAGGTCCTGATTTGAGAAACACGCAGGGCTTAAGGATCTTCTCGACCGAGCCAACCAAGATATCGCCCTTCACGTCCTTCCAGCTCTCGACGGTGATCTTCACCGTTTCTTTCGCCAACAAGCCAACGTAGGTAGCGTACTGCGATGAAGAACCGTGAAATACGTTGCCCCTCATGAGCATCATCCAAGGACCTACAAAGATCACAATCATATTGAAAAGAAGACACATCAAAATGAAGGATACAAAAAAAAATAGAATAATTGCCATAATCGGATTAGAATGATTTACGTACCTTGCTTGGGATGCTGTAACGCCCTGAGTTAGGGGTGAAAATTTCCTTTTTCATAAATAGCATGCATGCATGTATCTGTAGTATTAGCCAGATCAGTTTCTATCTCAAGCCCTAAAATCTCCCAAAATTTGTCCTGTGACCTCAAATCAAGATCAGATTGTTCAAATGTGATCTATCAGTTACTTTGAACTTAAAAGTCTTCAGAACCCAAATCCAATTTTATCTCTAAATTCCAGATTTATTAACTTCTTTTGTTTTCGAAAACAGAAATACCTTATATTACCCAAATACCCTAAGTTTCAGAAGTGCAAATTTAATCAAAATCTTGACCAAGTTCAGATCAGATTATTCCTGGAATATGATCATGGGTATGTCAATACCTTAATATAAAAAGTTGACAGCCAGATTCTGCTATCTAGACTCTTTTCGCAAATTAGTCCTTATCTGTTA
This sequence comes from Pharus latifolius, assembly GCA_019359835.1. Taxonomy (NCBI): domain Eukaryota; kingdom Viridiplantae; phylum Streptophyta; class Magnoliopsida; order Poales; family Poaceae; genus Pharus; species Pharus latifolius. The sequence continues at coordinate 54,200,405 of CM033329.1, read as the reverse complement.
TCTGAAAATCCAAAAAGGCTAAAATCTCCAGATTAACTCCAAATTCAGAATTTCTTCGGCAAATCTTCTCAAAATGCTATTTGTCACAAGTTTCTCTTCTGTTCAAATTCCAAAATCTCATCCTAAGTGCCAGAATTCAGAATCAAATGAAATTCAGATTTCAATTACCCTAAACTACCCTATTTTCAGTTTGTATCGAAAACTATTCAAATGTGTAAAATCTTATCATTTATCTTTGCCAAATATCCTGTTGAATATAATATACCAGATTAGTGAAATCAATTTCAGTTTAAACCTTCTAAATCTCCAGATTTACATTTCAGTCCAAAACTCAAAGAATTGAAACTGCAGTTCAGTCCATTTTCGACCAGGACAGCAGCAAGCATTCGACCAGGCCGTTTTATTGTGCGCACGACCAGGGCTCGCCGTGATTTCTTGCGCCGTGGTTGCTTGCCGCCGTTGAAGCTTCGCCTGCAACTTGATCGTGCATGCTGTTGCGCACGTGTCCTCGCCTCAGCCGTCACCGTGGCAGCGCCGCTGCAACGTCAACGACCAGCGCTTGCTCCCGCGCGCGATCACCGGCTTTTTTCAGCAATCCATTGCCACGTTGCCTTGCCGCGCCAGTTGTTGTCGCCACCGCTTGCTCCATCTTTGCAAAGTCCCGATGAACGACAATGTGGACAGTTGCAGTCCTGTCGCCGTCGCAATCACCGCTCTTCGCTGTGTCTTCGCCGCTGATGCTCAGCACGCAATCCATCTCATCTTAGCTGCCAATTACTTCGTTGTCTCCTCCTTGCAAGCTTCGCCTGGCCTATTTAAGCACTCTTGTGCTCAGTAGCTCCCTCCATATTTCACCAGAAACCAGCCAAGTTCCAGAATTTGCTCTTTTCGTTTTCTTCTCCGGCGAGCCGTCGAGGAAGCTCACGGTGCCAGCACTCTACAGATCATCTCCTGCCAAATTAACAACACCAGTGAGTTTCCCTACTCATTCTCTCTGTGTGATATCATCTAATTGCTCCCCGGTGACCTCTATCGCCGGTGATCGCCGGGATTGCTAAATGCCCTGTTCCGGCAATGCAGGCCAAATCACCTCGAATTAGCTCTCATTGCTGTAGAAGAAGTTGATCAGTGAGTCATTTCCAGCAAGCCTGTGCATCAAGATCTCCAGATTGAGCTCGAATCGAAGGTATCCCCAAATTCAAGCTCTACCAGTCGCCGGCGATCGTCGCCAGGCTTCTCCGGTGATCCTCCGGTCAATTTGATGTTACCAGAAGCTTCCCTATACCTCCTAGATGCTCTCCAAGCAAGGAATTAAGTTCTTGTTGCCTGTAGCAGAAACCCCCAATCAGCAGCGTTTTCTTCTCCGGCGCCGATGATCGGAAAAGTGTTCCCGGCCGTTTCAGCTCAAATCACTTTGTCCACTGTGTGTGCCTTAACTTCCTGAACATTTTTGTCTTCTAGCCCGACACCTAGATCGGCCTAGATTGGAAGTTACAGCCATGCCAAGATCTTGTCCAAAACTGATCTAGTGCAGCCAGTTCATCTCTGTTCATCATCAAATTTCTTGCTTTCCAGCCATTTCCTGCCCTAGATCCTGTTAACTTAATTGTTCCTGTTACTCAAGCCTACCTCCCAGACAAAGTGGTGCATCATTTGGAGCTCCAAATCAAAAGTTATGCTAAGCCCTAGTTTTTGGCATTGTCAGCTCTATGCCAGAGCTTGTCAGCCAGTGACATTGACCTTGTTTACCCACTTCTGGTTGTACATTTTGAAAACCACTTTGTCCACTGAATTTGTAGAGTTGTGATCTACATTTTCTTCTACTACCATAACTTGAGATAAGCACTCTAGCTTTTCTTAAAGCTATGTCCAAGCTTTGATCCGAATGTCGATCTGTTGACATTCGCTGTTTTGATTAAACCAGCCACAAAATTGTTATCCCTATTGCAATCATGACACCCTAAGATTATCTAATCACCACCCTTAGCCCAAATTCCTTGAAACCCTAGAATCTCAGTTCAGTTTGCAGTTCAACTTATCTCCAGTTTAGTTCAATCATTCTTGTTAAGCATTTCTGCATATAAGTCATAAAACATTTTAATATTATAAGTAATTATTGTGTGTTTGTTTGTCGTCGAGCAGATTCAGAAGCTGACTTTGAAGATTTTGCTATTGATCCGTCTTCGACTGCTGTATTTTACGACGCGGAAGGCAAGTCATATCCTTGGTCATCTTGAACCTATATTTTAAATGTTGCTAAAACATAACTTTGAATATAGGCAATATTGCATGTGAAAGATTGAGAATGGTTGATTTATGAATTGGCAGTACTAGACTGGTTATCTGTGAAATGTGAAATAAACAAGTTTTGAGCCATGAACTATTATATGTATCTATATACTTATATTCATGAAATAAAACCCCTAGCCGTGACCAGAAAAATGGTGTGGATGGCTGTAGCACTGGAGGTGCTAGACTGCAAAGGAATGCAGGCACTGAAGGTGCAGGGTTGTGGATGGTCTGGTCATTGGCATATAAGGACTAGAACCTTGTGTTGTGCGTCTAGTGGCATGAACAACGTGCTAACCGCAAGCCTGGTATGGGACAGGCCTGAACAAGTAATTATGTGGATCGCACATGAAACCCCTGCATGAGATGTGTAGTGATGCACGATAAACACGGAGCGCGGCTCCCACACATATCACTGAAGGTGATCAAGCACGCTGACCCAGTAATGGGAATAAGCAATGGGGTGGAGGTTTGGATACAACCTGCCACAACTGTGCCTCGCTGAGAGCCACAGGGTCGAGGGTGAATTGTGAGTAAAACATAACAAAAGTTCTTGTTATTTCCACCTTGCCGCTCACAGTATGAAGTGAGTCAGGGGTCCAATCATTTTGTTATGATAGGAAAGGTTTGAAAGTGGAATATCTTGCGAGTAAATTGGTACCTCTCTGCAGAGTTAAAAACATATTCGATTACTCCGAGCTCCCGGGTTTATAGGAGTCTGCTGCGGTGGATTAAATCCATAGGTGTGACACAAGTACTATTTTCTAAATAAAATATGTTTAAATCAAGATTACCCAAATGGCATGTGTTGTCATGATAAGGAGTGCTGCTGTGGGCTGTCGTGTGTCGACGTGTCGCGGTAGTGCTATAATCTAGTGAACATGATTGATGATGTTATATTATGAAAAGTGCTGCCATAAGATGAGATGAGAAAGGAAAGATTATTTTACAAATATCCATAATTCTTGACTAGTCTAAGTTCATATCATCACTACTATATGTATCTACTCTTACCTATGACTTGCTGAGTACGTAAGTGCTCACCCTTGCAACATTCAACTCAATAGATGGAGCCTACCTTGATCAAGATGATGGCACGGAATACTACGTGGATCCAGAAGGAGGAGAATCAGTTCCGCCAGAACCCTGAAGTGTGTAGTTCTGCCGTCAACTTCTTTTGTGGGAGGGTCACCTATCTTCTGCTGCGTAGTTAAATATTTTGTTAAACCCTGAATGCCTTGTAGGCATTGTAATCCTCTTTATGTAATATTAAGGCCAGCAGGCCACACTGCTTAATATTTTGTGAGTACTCTGTTGCAATGTAATATACTCCTGTGTTTGACTCATCCTGGGAAGTCAAAGGTTTGTGAGAATGGGACTAGCTGCAGCGAGCTAGGTCACTACAGGAGTAGTCGTTGTCCCAGTCTCGGGGCGCGACAGATGCCGAAGTCTAGAGGGCGTCGATGGAGGTGCAGAGATGCAGCGGTCGCCTGTAGAGGTGGGCCGGCTGTCCATGGAGCTTACGGGTTAGGACTACGACCCCCAGATGAACTGCGAGAGTGAAGAGACATACCCTTGTATTTATAGTACTAGATAAATTCTATCGGTACAAAAAACCGCATACCGTTAGTCATTTTATATATATTCTGTAGAAGGCGAATGGTTCTATCGGCACAATACATATTACCGATAGGAATTTTTGTCCATACTCTGTCGGTATATACGTACATTGCCGATAGAATAATACTAGTTGTAGAAGGCGAACAGTTCTAAAATATTTTTGCTATATTCTAACGGTATAAACATTCATTACCAATAGAATAAAACTATTTGAAGACGAACAGTTCTAAGCAATTTTTGATATAGTCTAACGGTAAAATAATACATTACCGATAGAATAAAAATATTTGTAGAAGGCGAACGGTTCTATCGGCACACTACATATTGCCGATAGGAATTTTGTACATATTCTGTCGGTATATACATACAGTACCAATAGAATAAGACTAGTTGTAGAAGTCGACCAGTCCTATCGGCGGACAACATTCTCCCGTCAGTACTTTTGCATCTCTTCTAACGGCAAATATGTTCATCACCGCTAGAGTAAATCATAGTATTTATTCTATCGGTAAGTTTCTTACAAAACGATAGGAAAAATACACCCATTGGCCTTTTATGGCCGCGAGGCACATTTTCTATCGGTTTTCTACTAAAGCGCTAATAACCGATAGAATATAGGGGTTAGTAGACTGCATTTCTGTACTAGTTTCTACTGACTATTTGATATATCTCATATATCTCTATTAATATCTATCTTCTCATCTGATCCCCCTCCTTGTCCTCTGCTTCCTTCCATCCTTTTATATTGAATGAAAGCATGCCAACCTGAAGTAGTTTGGACGGTTGCTAATATGCAGTTTGCATAACTGCACTGATCTCTTCGCCGGTTAACACATGCAGTTATAGATAACCGCACATCTTAACTCATTGACGGTTGTCTTCACACATGGGAGAAGAAGTTATCTTTATCCTAGGAATGTGTCTGGTAAAACACAACTCAGGTTTAAGGTAACCCTTAGGTCACCTTGGTCGCGCATAGCCTGCGACCTTATGGTTACGCAAGTTCTGCGACCATAGACTAGTTCTGCACCCGCGACCTTCTGGTATACAGGAAGTTTATTCTGTGACCATAGTGGCTGCTAATGCACAGGTTTATGTATCATATCCAAAATATCTTGAATATGATATATTAAATAAATAACTAGCTTGGGTAATAATCCTCGTCAGCTAGCCCCCAAATTTGAAGTGATAAAAAGATTATAACTTCAAATTTAAAAATCATTGGATATAGTACCCCGACGCTTCACCTTCTTTTGTGGCACTGTACACTGTGTGGCGGTTCATTCCCCAAGAAAAACTCTGGGTTTAACTTGACAGGTAATCATGAAGTCTTTTACCACATAATCAAGGCAAAACGTAAGTGCATTTAGGAGCTCGAGGCCTTTGTAAATATGAAGCATCACCTCTGGGCTCTATAAATAACGAAGCTCTTCAATTCTAAGACTCACAAGTTTTCCTTGGCTAAATCTTTTAGAACTTCTTTTCATCTTCTTACTTCACTTTTCCTTCACTACTCTCATCTTAATGGCGAACTGAGACTCCAAAAAGATTGTTGAGAGTGATGAGGAAGAAATAGAGATAGAAGACAAGATTGAACAAGCTCTTCAGAAGGTAATTGTCTTCTAAAACATCTATGTGAATCTTTTCTTTGTAGTTTGAGTATTTCCAAAGCAATCCATTTTGGAATTCTCAGATGTTTGAGGACCTGACACCTTTGAAGAAGTGGTTTGGAGATGACACAGAATCCTCCAGTGGAGCTTCATCCAAAAAGCCAATGGGAGAAGAGAACTGGGCTGCCACATTGCCCTCAGCTCTTTCTTTGCATCCAACTTCTGTTCTACCTTCATCCCTTTCTTCGCATCCATCTTCTGGGGTGTTAGGTATCACTACACCTGTAGTGCCTTTGCCACCAAGTCCTCCTCCTTCCTCATCTTTTGCCATCCATCTTGCGACCCAAGTTATCATCTTTATCCTCTCTGCTTGTTGCATACTTTTTGAACTGACTCATGTATGTACAGGAGGAGAAGGCTCTCTGGGTCCTCAGCGAACAGCTTGCTGAGATCCAGGTTCTTCTGAGGGAGAAGTCTACTTTGTGCATAACTCCACAAGAAGAAAAAGAGGAGCTGCAGGAGCGCTTCGATAGGCGAGGACATAACCTTGAGACTACTCTCACGGTTATGGAGCGTCTAGCAGAGCGCTATGATGGAGCTCGCGAAGAGGCATGGTAGGCCCGCATAGAGAGGGATCTTGCTCGAGAGCAGAGGGACCTCTCTAATGCAATTAGGGACAACTGCTTCTTCTTAATAAAAGACGACGTCGATAGGCTAAGGGACGTTGCTGGTTCCCTTGGGGCAGCTAGTGTTGATCCCACCAATATCAACCTGTCCCTTAGAGAACTTTGTTAATTATTTTTGGATCAAGTTGACGCTTTGGTCACCTGCATCCCTTTTTTATGTAAAGAATGCAAGAAATAAAATTCCTTTCCTTTACATCTCGAATTCTTTTAATGATTACGGATAATCTATAATCATCAGTTGGAATTCTTGAATAAATACCTCTGTGTGAAAAATGGTTAAAGGTAAATGTCTCTGCGACCATATCCTCCATAGGTAATAAATACTTTGTCCATGATCAGACCAGGATAGTACTAAGGTCACAGAATAGCATTGAGACCATAAGGAGCACTAAGGTCACAGAATAGCATTGTGATCACCAATTGCACCGAGACCATGCATAGTACTGAGATCACAGAATTTACTTTGGGATCATAATAGTACTGGAATCACGAGATTACCCTGAAATCATAGGGTATCAAAAGCGCAAAAAATTCTCATATAATTACTTGTACCATAGCCCCCCGAATTCAAAATAAAATGACCTTTTAATTTTCAAAAAGATGCCATTTTGTTTCAAAATCCACCAAGGTAACGACGTGGTTTCGGGTTCAATCCGTGAAAAACCCGTTATGAGGAAATATTAAAACAATGAACACAACAGGTAGTGGCCTTGGGCAGATAAAAGGAAAGCTAGCTTGCTTGAGAAGCTTCAGAAAACCCTCTTTTACATTAGCCACTCCACTGGCAAAAACCCTCATTGTGCACCTTTGCTCTCATCGCCATCAAAGCCTTTTTCTTTCCAATGATTCTCACAGCGATGGCGTCCTGGAGTCGATCAAGCCACTACAATGTTGAGAGTTTGATGGCACTAGAAAAAGAGGAATCCTCCCCCCGTGACTTCTGATCAACTAGCGGCCGGCAAAGAAACAAGAAGAAACCCCCAATGTTCAAGAAAGTGAATTGGTGATTTTGAAGACTTTCTGCAAGAAGTTTTGACGCACTTCGACTTAGGACTGGTAAATCTTCATCCCAACACTATCCTCATTATGGCTGTCTTCCAGCATTTGTGTGAGGCTTTTGTGGGAGTATTACCGTGCGAAGATCTGTTTCGATGGTTTTACTTCTTAGCATGGTCGAAAAGTCCCAGTGCGGTAGGGTGTGTGTACTTTCTCCTGCGGGAGAAAAAGGATTACCCCTCCTTCCCACTGCGTGATTCTGTACATCGATGGAACCAAAATGGTTCTACTGCTCTACACCGGCGGAGAGCAACCTGTGGTTTGACAACCGGCGGCCGGTGAAAAGCAGTGATATGGACACCGCCCCAGTGTTAGGCGCTGACTTGCAAAAACAAGCGCAAGTAATTCTTCATTTAGTCTATCAAGGATTGACTGCGCGAGACATCATCCGTGACTTTTTGAAGAATCAGATAAGCCCTCTAAAGAAGAGGGACACCCTACCTGGGAGGTGTAGTCCATGGCATATAATACCTTGGACTATAATAATGGTAAGTTTTGCTTGTTCACAAAATAATGGTAAGCCTTCTAAAGCCATATAACGCGACAACAGAAGGAGCTCTTGAATCACCCCATCCTCAGAGGTTGATCAACAGTGGCAATGATTTGAGACAAGAACACCAAAAGGTAAGACTTCTTTTGTAAAACCCATCCATAAATGTCTGCTGATATCAATCATCAAATCGCAAATCATGAAAATGATGCAGCTACTGAAGGGGCAAGTTATTAGGACCAAACATCCTGGGGATGATGTTGGACCTTCTGGGAGGCCAGCATCGAAGAGAATAAAAGCGATCTCTTCCAAAGCCAAGAAGATGAAGGAGCCAACCCCTAGAGTGTCCAAAGTAAAAACCATAGGAGGGACTTCATCGAAGGCAAAGAAAACCACCGTGAAAAGTTCTGCGGTAAGGTTTTCTCTTCCCTCTGTTATACCATGTACGAATAGGAGTCACTTCTTAATCATACAGGGTGAGGGGAGCGAGGATGAGGAAGACATGTTCCTCTCATCCGCTGAAAGAGAAGAGCGGTGAACCCTCTGGAGATTGACGTTCCAGAGAGGCCATCCTCCCCTACCATTGCCAACATATTGTCCTCGATGGCAGAGGCAGCTGTTGAAGCAGGCGATCTCATGGCCGCCGGAGAACTCACGGTCACAAAGGAAGTTACCAATCCTGAGGCCAGCATTTCAACAACCATGGTTGTGGGAGACTTTGCGGCCATAGTTTCAACAACTGCAAGTCTGGTGACACCTCCTTTGAAAACCGAAGGAGTTGCTGTGGTAAGAACATCACACTTCATGAGCTTTTACTCCATTGCATATATTAATCATCATTTGAATATGCAGCAGGAGGAATCTATTGTCCTGTTCAAGAAGAGAAGAACAAGGACAAGTCCCATTGACGCTGCAATAGGAGCATGTAGCGCGCTTCTTTCTCCCAGGAGCACATCACCAAAACCCAAAAATCAGATGGAGTTTCAAATCAGGTAAGGATATCATGTCTTACCAAGTCCTGTTTTTGAAACCAGAAATGTTACAAATCATGATTTTCCTAGGAACTCTACGCCGAACACCCTGCTGACCTCACTGAAAATCGGCGCAACATCTACCACGGAGGTCGCAAGGAACGTAGGCACAAGCACAATGGTTGAGATAACTCCTCAAGCCACTGTGGAGGAGATAATTGTGGATCTCCAAGCCCATCAGATGGGAACCGCAACCTCGACTGCTGGAGTAAATCAGCAAGAAACAACATTCGCTGCTCCTGTTGTCAAGGAAAATACTGGTCTCACAGTTCACTCTTCAAATGAACCCGAGAGCATGCTGAAGACCACTTTCAGCAATTTCTTAGAGGTAAGTAAAAAAAACTTTTTTACCTTCTCTGGAATTGAGGATCTCAGAAATGTTTAGGCTTAAACAATATGTTTTACTGCATTTCAGCATCCGACACAAATGGCGACCAAGTCAAAAACTTTAGCAGAAAAATTGAGGTCGCGCAAAGGGAGATTAGCCTTCTACAACAGTAAGTATCCATATCTTGTTTATACCAGCCTGAACATCATCCAAGTATAATGATTGCCCCTATGATCGCAGGGAAAATTCTTCCTTGACAAAAAGTATGGCTGATCGATGAGATCAGGAAGAACTGCGGCCATGAGATTTTCTTCTATGGAGAAAGAACTCAATGAGGCGCAGTTAAAGCTTGCCAGTAAGTTTACTTTCAGCCAAAGGATGTTATTTCCTTACAAGAACTGTTGTAATGTCATTACTTTGTTCATGTAGTACAAGAGGAACAAATAAGCATTCTTTCTAAGGAAAGGGATGAATTTCAGAAGAAGAGTGCCTAGGCTGAGACTCAAAATGGGCAACTTTGTGCAACCATCGAATCCTTCAAAAAGACGAACGAAACTGTGTGCGAGGAAAGGAAAACCCTGAAAGGCGACAATCTCAACTTGCAGCAGCATTCAGTCAGAAGTCTTTGAAAAACTAAAGATGATTACAGATTTGCTGAAGGATGATATTATTGATCCTCAACAGGAGAATTTAAGCCTCAGTGAATCATACAAATTGGTTGCGGCTCAAGCTGAATCACTTCTCGAGTACCTTCCCGAAGATACAAAGCGGCAAGAAGCGGCATTGAAGACCAACGCAAGATCTGTAGCCTATGCCATTTTGTGCAAATTAAGACATCACCACGGCCCAAATTTGGATTTGAATCCAGTGGTGGGAGATGCAGAATTCAAGAGTAAAGATCAGTTTGAAGCCATAATGGAAGAAGTCAAGCCCTTGGTTGTAAACCTCTTGGAAGAACTCGGCTTATCGTGATCTCATTACAATGAACAATGATCCTCATTTTGAATTGTACTGCACATATACAATTATAGTAGAAAATATGCATATGCATGCCTTCTGTAACACCTTGGGTTTGGGGTGAAAATTTTTTTTCATAAAAAGTCATGCATACATATGTCTCTCCAAGATCAGCCAAATCAGCCTTGTCTTGTTCTATCCTAAGCCCTAAAATCTCAAAATCTTCCGTGTGAACCCAAATCAAGATCTGACTTTCCAGATATGACCTACTATTTATTCTAAGAATAAAAGCCTTCAGAAGCCAGATTCAATTCCATCTCTAACTCCTTGATTTTTCAAACCTTTTTGTTTTCAAAAACAAAAAAATTATATAATATCCTAATTACCCTAATACTCTGAACTCTGATTTAATCACATCTTGACTTAATCCAGACCAGATTATTCTTGGATTATGATGAAGGGTATGCCAATACATTAATCCAAAAAGTTGGTAGTCAGATTCCACCATTAAGACCATATTCACAAATCAGTCTAAGATGTATCATAGATCAGTCCTTTCTTGATTTTGCAGAAGCCTGAAAAGACTAAAAGCCACAAATCAACTCCAAATTCATATCTGTTTCAGGGAACACCTCCCAAATGTTATGCAATACAAAATCTTCTTCAATGAGGATATCAAAATCCTATCCTAAATCCCAGAATTTTAATTTTGACAAAATTCAAATTCAAATACCCTAAATACCCTATTGTCATTTTTATTCAAAAACTATTCAAATGTCCCAAATCTTATCTTCTATCTTTGCCAAATTATTTGCTGAACAAAGTTTGCCAGAATTTTGAAGTCAAAATCAGCCCTAATCAGATCAGTCCAAAGCCAAAAATTAGAAATAGCAATTGGGTCCAAATCCCTGTTTCGACCAGGCCGCAGCAACCACCAGCGACCAACGCCAGCTTACACCTGTGCTCTTGCTCAGCTATGCTTGCATGTGCGCACGTGTCCGGGCCTAAACCATCGCCGTGGCAGCACCAATGACCAGCAACCGCTCGTGCGCGCGACCAGTAGAGACCACGCCCAGCAGCAGCAGCCCTTTTGTCAGATGTTTCGCACCACGTCACCTCGCCGTGCTAGCCTTGTCACCACCTCTTTGTACCGGCCAGCGCCAAGTTCCAATGCACCGACCAAACGCAGTTACAGACCGCCTGCTCGCCGTCCCGTCGTTGCTGCTGTTGCTTCTGCGCCCGGCCAGTCTCATCCCCGGCGTAAAGATCATTGCTGTTCCCTCCTCGCAAGCTCTGTCCCTAGCCTATTTAAGCATCCCTTCATCCTGTGCAATTCTCACTTCACCAGAAAATCGACTAAGTCCCAAATTTGCTCGTTTCTTCTTCTCCGGTGAGCCGCCGAGGAGGAGCATGGTGCCAGCTCGATCTACTACACCAATCTCCAAATTGCTTCTACCAGTGAGTACCTCTCGTTGACCTCTCTGTGCTATAGCTTTTGATTGAACTCCGGTGGACCCTAACGCTGGTGATCGCCGGGATTCTAATTTTCCCTGTTCCTGAAATGCTATTTGATTTAGCCCAAATTAGCCTTCTCTGTAGTAGATTAAATTGACCAGTAGCTTGTTCTTAGCAAGCCTATTCAACCAGAATTTAAATTGAAGCCGTGCTTTGAGTTCTTCGTTTCTTCGCGCGCCGCCGTGAACGCCTCACATCTCCTGCCCGTTCCACCTCACCTCCGATCAAATTAACTGCACCAACTCATTCCTTGTATTCTGTAGATGGTGTAGCCAAGTTTAATTGTCCAGCACTGCATTGTAGCAGTTGCGCCCTCTTCGCCATCTTCTTCGACTCCGGTGTCAACACCGGCGAGCTCCAATACTTGATTGCAACCAGATTCCTCGCTCCAGCACCATCAGCATCATCCCAGGTGATGTGGACAGTGTCCCGATCTTCCGATAGGTAGAGGTAAATCGATTGATGGAGAACTCGACGTTGACGATCTGGCTTCCAATCAGAACTGATTCGAACCCCTGTAATCTCTACACCACGGCTCAGTTGGTTATTAACCACGCCAAGACACAGTTGACGCCACGAAGGCTTGTTCCTACTGCAAATCAAGAACACAAGCAAGAATGAAGAAGAAGCAGCTGAATTGCGAATTGTATTAAGCTCACGAGTTGGGATTTCACAAATCGAGTTCGGTGAAACTGCCATAGAAGAATGATCTAAGAAAAATCCAAATCTAAATAGTGACAGCTACTGAGTATATGAAGAGGCTGCATGGCTAGGGTTTCTCATTACCTACTAGGGAATACATGGGCCGAAGGCCCAAAACAAGGTGTCGCAGCACCGACTTGGCCCAATCAAAATCTGGTCGAAATTTGTTTTGCTAATTTCTGCGATGCGGAATGAATTTCAATGTGGGGCCAGATCCATAGGAAAGATCTCATCGTGGGCTTTTTCGTGGACTATAAGAACGTCCCAATCGGAATTCGTATCAGGGAGTTATGGTCATTTGAAGACAGGCTGCTCCTGGATGGCTGAACTGGACTCCAACTCGAATCCGTCTTGGACTCCAACTCGACTTGGGCTCCTTGCTGGTCCTCGCGTCCTTGCTGGTCCTCTCCATGGTTCCTAAGTACAATATTATCACCATTAGGTAGTAAACCATTCTCCAAACCATATATATATAAACTTAGGAACGAGTTCACCTGGCAATGCAACAATCGGGCTCGGCCACACGTTAGTGGTCCTTGTGTAACAAGCGGAGGATTATGGTTGGTGCGTGTATCCGAAGGAGTGATGTCCTCATCATCTGCCCCCTCTTGAAGTGGAGCCGTCCTCGGCTCAAGCTTGTCTTCCTCTCCCAAGTACGGCTTCAAATCTGAAATGTTAAATGTGGGACTAATCCCAAAATCTACAGGCAACTCAAGCTTATAAGTATTATCATTAATCTTCTCAAGTATTTTAAAAGGACCATCAGCTCGGGGCATTAGTTTAGACTTTCGTAGTTCTGGAAACCTATCTTTTCTCAAGTGTAACCAAACTAAATCACCCGGTTCAAGTTTTACTTCTTTCCTACCTTGACTGCCTGCAATCCTATACTTTTCATTCATTCGCTCTATGTTTTTCTTAGTTGTTTCATGCAGTTTGAGTGCAAATTCAGCATGAATTTTAGCATCAAAATTCATTCTCTCAGATGTAGGCAAAGACAAAAGATCAATTGGAGCGCGAGGGTTAAAACCATACACTACCTGAAAAGGACTTACCTTGGTGGTGGAATGTACCGATCTATTATAAGCAAACTCAATGTGTGGTAAAAACTCTTCCCACATCTTCAAATTCTTCTTTAGAACAGCCCGCAACATGGTGGACAATGTGCGGTTGACAACTTCAGTTTGTCCATCTGTTTGGGGATGACATGTAGTAGAAAACAGTAGCTTCGTACCCAATTTATTCCACAAGCTTCTCCAAAAATGACTCAAAAACTTCGCGTCACGATCTGAAACAATAGTGTTTGGCACTCCATGTATGCGTACAATCTCATGGAAAAACAATTCAGCAATATGTGTAGCATCATCACTCTTATGACAAGGTATGAAATGTGCCATTTTGGAAAAACGATCCACAACCACAAAAATACTATCCCTCCCCTTTTTGGTCCTAGGCAATCCTAAAACAAAGTCCATCGAAATGTCCTCCCAAGGAGTGCAAGGAATAGGAAGAGGCATATAAAGACCATGTGGATTTAAGTGAGACTTAGCTTTGTTGCAAGTAGTGCAGCATGACACGTAGCGTTCGACATCGCGTCTCATCTTGGCCAAAAGAAGTGAGTGGACAGCACATCTTCAGTTTTCTTCACTCCAAAATGACCCATCAAACCACCCCCATGTGCTTCCTGCAAAAATAAAAGGCGAATGGAGCTAGCTGGAACGCATAGCTTGTTAGCATGATAAAGCAATCCATCATTCAGCACATATTTATTCCATGTTCTCCCTTCCTTACAATTTTCAAAAGCTTCTTTAAAATCCAAATCAGTGGCATATAACTCTTTGATCGTTTCTAGGCCAAAAATCTTGTGATCTAGTTGTGACAACATGGTATAACGCCTAGACAAAGCATTAGCAATAACATTTTCTTTTCCCTTCTTATGTTTAATGACATGTGGAAATGAATCTATGAATTCAACCCATTTAGCATGTCGTTTATTCAGTTTTTCTTGACTTCTAATGTGTTTCAAAGATTCATGATCAAAGTGAATAACAAATTCCTTAGGCCAAAGATAATGTTGCCAAGTTTCCAAAACGTGCACTAAAGCATACAATTCCTTATCATAAGTGGAGTAATTCAGAGATGGCCCATTCAACTTCTCACTAAAGTAGGCAACAGGCTTACCTTCTTGCAGCAGCACTCCTCCTATTCCAATTCTGCTAGCATCACATTCTGTTTCAAAAGTCTTACCAAAATCTGGAAGTTAGAGTAGAGGTGCATGTGTAAGCTTCTCCTTAAGCGTGTTGAAAGCTTGTTCTTGTGCTGGCCCCCATCGAAAAGGAACACCCTTCTTTGTCAACTCATTCAGCAGGGCGGCAATGGTGCTGAAATCTTTCACAAAGCGTCGATAGAAACCTGCAAGACCATGAAAACTACGCACCTGGGTGAACGTCTCAGGGGTCGGCCAGGTCTTGATAGCTTCCATTTTTGTTTCATCCACCTCGATTCCCTGTGGAGTAACAACATATGCAAGAAAACAAACTCGATCCGTGTAAAAGGTGCACTTCTCAAGATTACCGAACAAGTGTGCATCTCTCAAAGCGTTAAAAACAGCACGCAAATGCTCAACATGTGCATCTAAAGACTTGCTATAGATCAAGATATCATCAAAGTAAACCACCACAAATTTTCCAATGAAAGCACGTAAAACCTCGTTCATCAAACGCATGAAAGTGCTCGGAGCATTAGTTAAACCAAAAGGTATTACTAACCACTTATAAAGCCCGAACTTAGTTTTAAATGCAGTTTTTCATTCATCGCCCAATTTCATTCTTATTTGGTGGTATCCACTAAGCAAGTCAACCTTTGTGAAAACAATAGAACCACTTAACTCATCAAGCATGTCGTCTAACCTAGGAATAGGATGACGATACCTTATTGTAATATTGTTAATGGCTCTACAGTCTACACACATACGCCAACTACCATCTTTCTTTGTAACCAAAAGCACAGGAACAACGCAAGGACTAAGGCTTTCTCGTACATACCCGCGGTCCAAAAGCTCTTGGACTTGTCGCTGAATTTCCTTTGTCTCCTCTGGATTTGTCCTGTACGCAGCACGGTTTGGTAATGATGCTCTCAGAATCAAGTCGATTTGGTGCTCAATACCTCTAATTGGTGGCAGCCCCGGGGGTATCTCAGTGGGAAGAACGTCCTCATACTCCTGCAAAAGGTTAGTGATAGGAGAGGGCAAAGTGCTAGATATATCATCAAGTGAAAACAAAGCATCTTTGCATATCAACACATAGCACATCACATCATTCTCTTTAATTTCAGCAAGGTCAGATTTGGTTGCAAGGAGAACTCCACTCTTCAACTTAATTTCAGCGGCCTTAGAGCTAGATGGTGCAACATTTTTTGCTATTTGTTTACTTTCAGATTTCAAAGCATTCTCCTTTTTCCCATTTTCAGTTCTATCAAAGTGCACAATTTTAGAAGGTGTCATAGGAAGTAAAGTAATTTTCTTTCTTTTGTGCACAAAAGTATATTTGTTAAGTCTACCATGATGAGTTGCATCAGTATCATATTCCCATGGTCGGCCTAATTGAAAGGGATCTAGGATATCGACTAGAGGGGGGTGAATAGGCGATTTTAACAAATTAACAATTAATCAAGCAATTAATAGTAAATGAGAGCAAATAACTAAAACAAGATGAACAATGAACAATTTAACACAAGGATATATGCCGTGGTCTCGGTGATTTGTCGATCACCCCTAATCCACGTTGAGGCAAACTCAAATCTCTAACCGCTCCTCTATCTAGTCAACCTTCTCTCGAGAAGTGACCTAGATCTCGAGCCGGATTAGTGTGATGAGTTATCCAAACCACGATTTCACTAATGATGCACTTTACCGCTCCGGCAAGGTGTGCTCGACCCTTCACAAGACGTTTTGAGGCTTCTTCACAATCTTCCTTGAAGAGCTCTCCAAAACCTTCTTCCTAGCCGTCTAGGAGCTGGCAAACTCCAAGAGTAACAAGCTGGTGATGATCACTTATCCTTCTTCTAGTGCCACAAGATTGATTTAGTGATCTAAATGCAATGCACTAGAAGATCTCAAATGCACACTCTCACAAATTCAAGAATTAGAACCCTAGAGTGTATGAAACTTGTGTTAGCTCTCAAAGATGATGACATGTTCACAAATATGCCAAAAGTTATGAACAGGGCCGTGCATGGGAGTATATATACCCCCCACAATAAATATAGCCGTTACAGGCCGTTGGGAGAAAAAGATCACTTGGCGGTCAGACCGCAGGTATAAGCCCGGTCAGACCGCCGCAATTGGAACGGCATTAAACAAGCGCAATTAATGCTCACCTGCCCTGGTCAGGCACACTCACAGTCGGACCGAAGCCAAATGCGGTCAGACCGTGAAACTGTCCAGAGACGACATAGTTTCTGGACACGTTATACGGTCAGGCCGATAAATACGGACAGACCGGCCATACGGTGAGACCATAGTTCAAAAACTCAGTCAGACTGATTTCTCAGTCAAACCGGTCTACCAAACGGTCAGACCGTCATAACACAATACTTCAGAAAAAATAGGTCATGGAATACCAGGAGACTGACCTAGGTTTTAACTACGGACAAACCAACCTCTGAATAAAGAAAACACACTTTGACATAACGTCGGTCAGTCCGAAACCCAATTCAGTCAGTCCGTCTATTCGGTCAGACCGGACAACAATCGGTCAGACCGACTGAAACAGAGTTTGGCAGAAATGAGTTGAAACAAGCATTTTCAAAGTATATGACCCTCTAGTATGCAATGCAAGTTGATTTTCTTATTTGTGGCACATAGATGAAGTATTTCGTGATACACCACATGCTCCTCTTAATAGTACGGCGACTATCCTAAAATCTGGTCAAAATTCTTCTCTAATCACCTTAGACCGGTAAAAAAGGAAAAGACCCCATTACGTACCTTTGCCTCTTTCCTCATTGTCTTTTCTTCATCATGTAGCTCTTTCTTTGTCTTTCATTATCCTATCTTTTGAGTTTGATCTTGACACAACTTAACAGGTAACGTTAGTTCAACATTTGTAATTGTCATTAATTACCAAAACACTCTTTAGGGGCCTAGAAGCTACACTAATAAAAGTGAACATGCTTGCATAGGTACTACATCAAAATCAGCAACATCATGGTATGATCCAATGAAAAATTGTAGTCTTCCAGTTTGTGATACCTTTACTTTACCGCTGTTGTTGAACCACTGAACATGGTATGGATGGGGATGTGCACGTGTGGTCAAGCCAAGCCTCTTGACCAGATCTAAACTCACCAAATTGTTGCAGCTCCCACCATCAATTATGGTTCTAACACGTCGGTCCTTGACAACGAGGAACATCTGAAACAAATTGTGGCGTTGGGCTCTCTCTACTTGCTCCATTTGTGTGCTCAACACTCACTGCACAATAAAGGTCCGGTAGTTATCCGTCGCCGCAGTGCCTAAAGTTTCCTCATCATCGCCGTCCGCATCATGTTCAAACTCATCATCACCTGCATGGTTAGCTGCAAGAACTAATTCATCTTCCACATCACTTGCACTAATGTACCCACCATCCTCAGTAGCAATGTATGCGGGCTGACTTGGGCAATCCTTCATGACATGTCCCGTGCCCTTGCAGCGGTGGCAGACAATCCCTGTCGTGCGACCCTTGGAAGCAACCGATGAAGAACTATTTGCTAGCGCCTACACATTAGAAGTTTTGCTCACCTCAGAATTTCGTGGAGGTGGAGGTGGTGCTGTTGATCGTGTCCTATTTGTTGAAGGTGCAGCAGACCGAAAAGAAGAAGATGGAGCTAGTTTGGCTTGCCCCTGCTCGGCCTTGATGCGAAGGTACCACCGAAATTGCTTCTTGTCCTTGGATGTCCGTGTCATCCTTGCAATTCTTTTTCTGCCAACATAGCAAGCTGGAACAACCTATTGATATTATTATAATCTTTGTAATCAATAATTTCCTGAATTTCACGTCGTAAACACCCATAAAAATGAGCCATCTTTTCCTCCTGAGCCTCCACTAATCCACAACGCAACATGCCTATTTGCAGCTCTTGGTAGTATTCCTCTACAGATTTATTCCCCTGAGTCAAGCATTGTAATTTCTTAAGTAAATCATGTTTATAAGAAGGAGGAACAAATCTATTCCGCATAGCTCGCTTCAAGCTATCCCAAGTATCAGGCTCTACCCCAAGGTTCACTATTTCGTTCCGCCAAATGATAGCAAAATCTTTAAACTCACTGGTGGCTTGCCTAACTGTATGAATTTCAGGAACCAGATGGAATTAAATTTTTGTTCAACATTCATCTCCCAATCTAGGTAAGCGTCTGCATCATATGCACCAGAAAAGGATGGGATGGAAAATTTTACCTTAGCAAACGGATCGTCATTTCCACGAAAATAGTTACCTTCCATGCCGTGTCGATTGTGATGCAGTCGTTGCTGTTGGCGAATATCATGGGCAGCACGGTGCATGGCAGCCATGTTGCGGAGCTCAGTTTGTACAGCAACCTCCGTGTTGGCGTCTTCAACTTCAACTTCATGGGAGGCAGCTTGCTCTTCTTCTTCTTTATCTCCATGAGGTGGACACTGCTGCTCCATATTGTCCAACCTGGTGCAAGGTCGGAGATGCGTCGGCCCATCCTCTCAAATGCAGTTTGGTTGTCATGGTTGGTTTGAGCCACGTCATCAATGTGCTTATCGAGTTTTGCACTGATGTCAGCCAACATCTTGCGGATTTCATCTTCCTCTTTTGCAGCTCGAGCTCTTGTTTGCGGTCCTACCATGGTTAGTAGTAAAAAATAGAAGAAAACACAGGAGTATTATTCCTATGACTACTAGGTGGTGGCAAGTGGGACTCTCACAAAACGTCTTACCACGCTCTTACAAGTGTTCTTACCAAGGCAGTAGGGGTGCAACTGGTGCCTGGTTGGTGATACTGTGACGAGCGTGAGTGAGGCGATTGCAAGGTAAACCTATAACTGAGTTGGAAGAAAGTGGAGCTCATAAGGCTAATATATGTGTAGAAATAATTCAATATCAGTAATGCAAAATTGAAAATTAGTCCACAGTAATAGTCAAAGTGCTAGAACTAGTCTAGACTCAGATCAAGCTCAAGCAAGCAACTAGAATCACAAAGGACTAGAACCCAAGATGCGCCACTGAAAATTCTCTTCTTTGCTACGCATATTTTTCTTCTATTTTTTTTGCACTTGATTTTTTTTATTTCCTTTTGTTAATAAATAGTGCGGCTTTTTTTTTTTTGCACTTGCCTCTTTCTTTTGCATCTGTACAATGAAACATAAACTTTTTTGGCAACTTAGCACTCCAAAAGCTCCGAATCTGAAGATCTATCTAACAGAAAAGTTGTAGAGAATTGTTTTATCTTTCCAACAAGTACAAGAACTTCAAAAACGGAGTTGGGAATCAAAAGATATGACAATTTTACTGAAACTGTCTCAGATTGAGCAATTTGAATCCGAATTGGACTAGACTTTGAAGATTACACAACTAATTTTGCCCAAATTTTAGCGTAATAAAAACAGCCAACTTTGAAGATTACCCCAACTAACTTTTTATGGGATTTCTCACAACGATTCTAGAAAGTATAAGTTTATCCCAATCCGAGCTCGGATGAAAGAATTATAATGAAAATACCGAAACAGACGTATTAGATTCAAACTCTACACCATCGACATTAATGGCCCAATATCTCATGGATGCAAGCCGAATTTGACTTTGACCTCAACAGTAAAGTTGTAGAGCACGATCTGATTTTTCCAGAAAGTACAAGAATGTGAAAATCCAAGTTTGTATGAGGAAGATATGATGAAAACAACGAACTGGACAGTGGCAGATTCGAATTGGACGCGACGACGAGGAGATCGACGTGCAATTTGACTCCGTGACGAGATGCAAGACTAAAACTAGACCAAGACTAAAACTAAAAACCAGCACTCGACAACAATGGACGAAAATTCAAAGATGCAAACGGACAAGAGCAATGAAAGATTAATGGCTAGGGTTTGGACAAGGTAAACAATTTTTTTTTGTAGGCCAAATTTTCTGGACTCTAGGACGAATAACATAATCAATCTAAACAAAGAGGGGATGCAGTGTTACCTATCGGGAAACCTTCTCTCTGATACCAACTGATGTAGACAGTGTCCCGATCTTCCGATAGGTAGAGGTTAATCGATTGGTGGAGAACTCGACGTTGACGATCCGGCTTCCAATCAGAACTGATTCGAACCCCTGCAATCGCTACACCACGGTTCCATTGGTTATCAACCATGCCAAGACACATTGACCTCACCACGTAGGCTTGTTCCTGCTACAAATCGAGAACACAAGCAACAATGAAGAAGAAGCAACTGAAATGCGAATTGTATTAAGCTCACGAGTTGGGATTTCACAAACCAAGTTCGGCGAAACTGCAATGGCAGAATGATCTAAGCAAAATCCAAATCTAAACAGTGACGGCTACTGAGTATATGAAGAGGCTGTGTGACTAGGGTTTCTCACGACCTACTAGGGAATACATGGGTTGAAGGCCCGAAACAAGGTGTCGTAGCACCGACTTGGCCCAATCAAAATCTGGTCAAAATTTGTTTGGTTAATTTCTGGCGATCTATAACTATCTTGGACGTGGGGCTACATCCATTGGAAAGATCTCGTCGTGGACTTCTCCGTGGACTATAAGAATGTCCCAATCGGACTTCGTATCAAGGAGTTATGGACATTTGAAGGCAGGCTGCTCCTTGATGGCCGAACCAGACTCCAACTCAAACCGTCTTGGACTCCAACTCGACTTGGGCTCCTTGCTGGTCCTCTCCATGGTTCCTAAGTAAAATATTATCACCATTAGGCAGTAAACCATTCTCCAAATCATATATATATAAACTTAGGAACGAGTTCACCTGGCAATGTAACAATCGGGTTCGGCCGTGCGTTATTGGTCCTTGTGTAACAAGCGGAGGATTATGGTTGGTGCATGCATCCGAAGGAGTGATGTCCTCATCACCAGGAGCAAAAGCCCTCAATCAATATCAAGTTCTATCAATTCCTGTGCTCTGTCACCGTGAGCCGTTTCTGGTATCATTGCCCGCGTGCCGTCCGGTCGCCGCCGGTCATCGCCGTCGTCGCCACCTTGCCCAGTAGATCCGCCTTAGCCTCCTGAGCATATCTCTCCACTACCTCGACCTCTGGTTCTGCTCTAAATCACAAGTTATCCTGTGCCACAAATTTGTCCAGTAGTTGTACTGTGCCATGTCACCACCGTGTTTCCTCGCCGTCGTTCGTCGCCGTCCGGCCATCCCAATGATCGAAACCACCACCATTGGATTCGTGTTTTCTTCGCCTATCTCCTAGACATAGTTGGCGAAGCAATGCTTGAGTAAAATCGATCAAATGCTTAAGCCCTAGTTTTTGACAGTGCACAGACACTCAGCTCACTGTGCACAGGGGTCTTTTGCAAATTCCTTGAACTTCTGGACTTTTTGTGAAAACCTTGTTGTCAATTAAATGCCTTGTTCAATTATGCACCTAATGCCTTGACCCAAATCTATTTTGTCCACTGAAAATCTTCTAAATCATGTCAATGCCATTCTTGGACATTGTCAGCCCTTGTCAATCTATGTCAGCGAGTGGCATCAGCTCAGTTTGATCACTTCTGGTTGTGCAAATTGAAAACCACTTTGTCTACCAAGTTTGTAGAACCATGTTCTACATTTCCTTCAACTGCCATATCTTGAGAAAAGCACTCTAAAGCCATGTCAGGCTATGACCCGAATGTCGATCTGTTGACATTCGTCGTTTTTGACCAAACCAGCCCTGAACCCTATGTCAAATCTTATGTCTTGAAACTCTAGTAACCTCCAGTACTCGATCTTAGCCCAGATTTCTTGAAACCCTATAATCTCGACTCAGTTCAGCTTGCAGTCTCAGTCATCTTCAGTGTCGTTCAGTTATTCTTTTTAAAGCATATCTGCATGTAGATCATAAAACATTTTAATATAGTTAGAAATAATTGTGTGTTTGTTTTTCCCCGAGCAGATCCAGAAGCTGAGTTCAAGGACTTCACTGTTGACCCGACACCAACTGCTGATTTTTACAACGTGGAAGGCAAGTCATATTCTTGAACATTTTGAACCTATATTTTAAGAGTTTCTATAATATAACCTTGAATAGAATTAGTATTGCACGTGAAAGAATGATTGAAATATGAAATGACAGTAAAAGGGTTGAATGCCTGAGAAATGTGAAATGATCAAGTAATGAGCCATGAACTATTATATGTGTATTTATGTATATTCATGAAATAAAACTCTAGCCATGACCAGAATTTGGTATGGAATGGTGGTGGCATTGGATGTGCGTGGCTGTGGATGGTTTGGTCACTGGAATATAAGGACTAGGACCTTGTGTTGTGCATCTAGTGGCATGAAAAGCATACTAACAGCAAGCCTGGTATGGGATATGTCTGAACAAGTAAGTATGCGGATCACACATGAAACCCCTACATAAGATGGAAAGTTGTGCACTATTGGCATGGAGTGCAGCTCCTACATATATCACTGGATGTAATGATGCACACTGACCCAGTAATGGGGAGATGCAGTCGGGGTGGGGGTATAGCCCACCACAACTGTGGTTTGTTCAACCACAGGGTCAGGGGTGAATTGTGAGTGAAACATAACAAAAGTTCTTGTTATCTCCACCTTGCCACTTACACTGATACCGGCCTAGACCGTCTCGCAAGAGAACGAGGACGATGTAGTAGGCAAGTACTCAGTCGTTCTTTCCACAGGGACTAGAGAAACGAAATGTGTAAAACTAAACTAAATCGAATGACAAAAGAAAATAAACTAGACGAAAGAAAGATGTGTATGATTAATGCAAATGCCTCCTTATATGACTAAATGTGCATGGTCAGGGGGTTTAAACATATGAAAAATATGCACAGATATTACAAGTATCAACACCCCCAAGCTTAAATCTTTGCTTGTCCTCAAGCAATGAGATAAGAAATAAATCCAAGCAGACAAGCAAGCATACAAATGATGTGTAAGATTTGAATGCAGTAGAAAGTAAGCTCGGCAAACTAAGATATGTATCAAGCGCTCAACCATCTAATAATTACACAGAAATTGCAGGTAACTAGCTTAGTTCTGGGTATGGAGGAAATAAGAATGTTTAGTTCTACTCATACCACCTACATCCATGCATGTATACAGAATTTCAAGGTGAGTGTAAACAATGCACAATCATGAGAGAACTACGGTCTCCATAAACATCAAATAATCCATTTCAACCTTATGCATTTTTTTTGAGCTCTTTTTATTTGAAAAACAAAATCTGGTGCTCATGCAAGTCTCTACCCTTCGACTTATTAAGGCGTATCTCTCCATACTTCACTCTAGGCTCACTAGTCCCCTAGAGTGTTTTAAAAACATGCTCATGAATCAAAAGAGGTAGCAAGAAGGCTTATGCACTTATTAGATTTAAAAAAGTGCGAACCATACTTTCATACCGAAGACTCAGAGGAGCAATGAAGTAGAAGAGTTTTTATTCAAAAGGAAAGAAAGATTGGCAGTGCCTACAAGGTAGAGAACAAGCAATTGCGACCTTATTAGCAAAATTTTTTCAAATTTGGTTTACATAGGTTAAATGATTGTTTAGGAGACTCGTGTTCTAAGCATGTGTGTAGAGATTAGGCTCAACAATTGATATTTCAATATACATGATAGAATGCGGCAATATATATCTCAATAAACATTCAAATTTCCACGATATCCACAACGAAACTAAGTGGAAGCAATTTTAGTATTATTAGAAGATGGTTAATCACAATTCAATCTACAATAGATTGTCGAGCCACTAATGTATGCATACAACTCAACACAACATGCAAAGGGCTCTTAGAAGCCAAATATCAACAATAGTGCACAAGTCTATAATTTTTTTTCAAAAATTTTGATATGACCTCTCTAGAATTACCTTGCGGTACAACAGTTCAACACAAAGTAGGTCATATCAACATACACAACAAAGCCCACAAGGCTGGACATAAGACAATCACAAGCTCAAATAAGCACAAATAGTCATACAACTCAAACATAGCATAGATATAGAATTTAAGCACAAGAATGGCCACATGAATCACAAATTCTATCAATTCATCCATATTTTTGAAAAAATTTGACCCAAAAATGCAAACAATGAAGGACAAAGTGACTCCCATACCCCAAGCTTAAATGATGCATAGTCCACGATGCATACAAGATGTGATAAAATGAATGAGGTGGAAGCACAAAGTAAATTCTTTCACAAATAAGTCACATGGGGTCTGAGACAGCTCACCGGGTATGGATGAAGTAAATGTCGTCACGGTGAAGCATATCGAAGTCCCACGCACATGTATGGATGGAGACATAGCAGCAGCCTGGAAAAACAAAAGAACAAAAGAAACTAAAAACAATCCTACAAAATAAAGGAAAATAAATAACGAAAAGAAAGAAAAAGAGAAAACACTCGGGTTGCCTCCCGAGAAGCGCTTCTTTTAGGTCAAAAGCTCGACCCTCAAAGGATATGGCATTGAAGCGCGAATGGGAAGGAGAGGCAAATATGGGACGTGGTAGAAGCTCCACGTCCACCCTCTTGTCAGAAGTAGCATGCTTGGTAATCCACGAGGATCCCAGGGAATGTCGACTTGGAGCAAGTCTTCTCGTAGTCGAGAAGCCACACGTGCTAACCTGCAAATAAGATCAAGAAAGAACAAGCACGTGTCTATGGTAGGGACAAGGCCCTCCAGAAAGTCAGCTGACGAAAATCCTATCACGTAGATCGACTGATAATACATATCATGAGGATGGCATATGTCGATACAGGGTGAATGACAATTCAAAGGGATATGATAAGTCTCATCAAAACTAAACAGCTCAGAATGATATGAGAGGGGTTTCAAGTTTACCTGAATCATAGATGGAGTGAAGTCTCGGATAGGAAGTGACGAGGATTGACACCCGGGTCACTTCTAATAAACTTTTGGTTCAAGACAGGTTCGAACCAGACATGTATTTGGTTCAATGCCAACTCAAGCTATTTCTGAGGGGCATCACCATGAGGTCGCAAGCTTTACGCGATCAGGTCGTGGGTTTCGTGCGATCAGGCCGACAACTGTGTGCGGTCAGAAGTTCGTATGCTATACGCGGACTGGACTGAATATCTGGGATGTTGCGCGGCCAGCCCATATTCCACGGTCAGAACATTCTCAACCAAGGTGCTTGGAGTTTGTTCGGTTATCTTCATACCAGGATATTCCAGGCATCCCGGAGATTCCTCCATGTTGAAGACCAACCGTCAGAGGTTATTATATGCGGTTATTCACGATTAACACGTGTTAATAACCTCCGTGGAAGTTAATAGCAGTTCTTCAACAACTGCATTCAACCGTTTGATACAGTTTTCTTCATATGGCACCCTTTCGACCAATATAAAAAGGTGGCAAAGTACATCAAACGGGGGATCCAAGACACTTTTCGGAAGAACCAGACTCAAAAGATAAACAAGATACAAGATATCTCGATCACTCAAACAGCCAAGTCTACGGCTTAGATTAGACAACACTTACAAGTCTCCTATAGCTTCTTTTTGTACACTTATATAGGGGAAACTTTCACCTGTGAGGTTTTCTCCCGGCTAGTTTGTAAAGCTTTATCTCATATACTGAAATCCCAACAGGACGTAGGGCTTTTACTCCCACCATCGAGGGCCCGAACCTGTATAAATTTCTCTGTGCTCTTGTTCACCATTGTTCGGCATACCTTCCCGAAGGGTCATCTTGAAAGGTCTCACAATTACAAATTCTGCATAAGTTCGGCTAAGGACCCTGAGTCCGAATCGTCGACAGCTGGCGCCCACCGTGGGGCCTTTCTCAAGGCGTCCTAATTGAAATTCGGAGGTTCGCGGAAACATGGCTGGAGCATATGATTCCGAGAATGATTTCGATCTCGAGGATTATGCCCATATACCAATGCCTTCTCCAAGCGATCCTGTTCCTATGGAAGAGGTCGAAGGCCAGAATCTTCCACAGGTTGAACCATCTCTCCAAGTAATGTCAATCGACCAGGAGGTAACTGGCACAAGGTCAGAACCCACAGAGGTTCTTAATGTGCTAGGTGATGAATCCGGCCCGTCATACGACCCCGCTGAGGGAAAATATGATGGTAATCCTGAAATTAGCCCAGGAAGGTTCGACCCTGATAACCTCCACCGTCTCTTTGATTTCGAGTCCGACTCGGAACAAACTGAGATGTTTTCCCCATCGACGACCTCTCTCCCTAGGCAGTTTGCTGCGTTGTCGGAAGAAACCCTCGATCAACAGGCTGCCAGGGAAGAACAAGATCGCAAACAGAAGGAGGAACAAGATCTCGAGCAACAAAACAACGAACTACGTAGAACTGCCCTAGAGGCTCTTCAAGATGCGCAGGCTCGTTACGATGCTGCCCCGAGTTCTTCTCGACGGTCGCGTGGTCGTAGACGTGACCAGACTCCTTCTTTACCACCGAAGCACTTCCCAGTGGACGAAGAAACAATAACACCTGGTGCCCCTAGGAGAAGTACCCATGGTCGACTGCGATCTATCGCGGAAGTCATGCGCAATTTTCCTCCTACGGTCACGGATGCGCAGAGACCGGCCTTTTTCAGGATCCTGGCGGAAAGACTGGATGAGGTCGCATCCGAGGCGACCCCAACAGCCTCTTCCCGCTCAGTAACACATTCCCGTGAACGGGATGGTCCTCATTTTGGCTCTGGCCGGTGGAGTTACCCGCCGCCTATACCGTCCCGACAGGACAAATACCGGCGAATGCAGGACTCTCGTAGTAGGGATCGAGTTCCCGTTCACTCTCGTTTGGGACCACGAGTAACCTCGCCATTACGTGAGTTTGCTCGAAACCCAACCGAAAGTCACAGGACGGTTCACGGTCCTTATGTTGGTTGCAAAGCTTTCTCGCCTGGCCTACGAGTAGTCGTTTGGCCCGATAAGTTTCGACCAGGGGCCATTGAGAGGTTTGATGGAACTCAGAACCCATCCGAGTTCCTTCAGATCTATATTACTACCATCCAAGCAGCAGGAGGCGATGACAAAGTCATGGCCAACTACCTGCCAACAGTCCTCGCAGGACCGGCTAGAACCTGGTTGTTTAATCAGCCGGAGGGTTCCATCTACAACTGGGAAATGCTATGCGATGCCATCCTCAGCAATTTCCAAAACTGTTACCAAAAGCCGGGTAAGGAGGACGACCTGCATAGACTGCGGCAAACTTCGACCGAAACACTTCGGCAGTTTGTCAAGAGGTTTGTCGGGGTAAGAAATACCATCCCGAACATATCTGATGGCTCCGTAATCAGGGCATTTAAGCATGCCGTTCGATACCGGAGATTCACTGAGGACTTGCTTATCCACCCTCCTCGATCAGTGGCCGATCTGTTCGATATGGCTGATCGATATTCCGATGCAGCCGAGGCAGTCGAATGGAACCGAATGGTTGAGAAGGGGGACCTACCGCCCCAACCAGGCTTCAAGGACGCCAGGAAAGAAGATTCAAGCAAAAAGCCGGAATCTTCACCGGGTGGGAAGTCAAAAAAGTCGAAGAGGAACCGCTCTGGACAGTACCGTGAGGTCGCAGTCGCGGAGAAACCACCTTCGACCAAAGGTAATTCGCAGTCGCGGAGAAACCACCTTCGACCAAAGGTAATAAGTCTTCTTTTAAAAGTAAAACTGCCTCTGGTGGCCGGGATTCCGACCAGCCAGAAAAATCAACTAATCCGCAGGAGGGCAAGAGGTGGTGTCCACTCCACAACTCCGCAGGCTACGACCTCAAAAACTGCAGGAGTTGGTTGAAACCGCTGGATGATTTCTACCAAGGAGCCGGGCCAATGCCAACCTTACCGCCTAAAGAGCAGGCGTGCGGGATTAGAGACGTCGACGGAGACGAAGAAATGGCTTACCAGGTACCTCAAAATCATGTTAATGTCATTTTCGGAGGTTCCTCCTCTTTCGCTTCCAAAAGGCAGTTTAAAACCTTTTGCCGAGAGGTGAACCAAACGGAGACATCCCTTGGCGAACCTCAATATCCCCGTTGGTCGGATATGCCTTTGACGTTCGATCGCGCTGACTGTCCTGTGGGGCTAACTCGACCATTGAGGCTACCTCTGGTTATAACCCCAATCATCAGTAACGCGAGAGTCGAAAGGGTCCTGATTGATGGGGGAAGTTCCCTTGATCTTTTATTGGTCAAGACACTCGACGAGATGCAAATTCCTCGTTCGAAGATCAAGCCCATAATCCATCCGTTTTATGGGATAATCCCAGGCCCCTCCATGATGCCATTGGGACAAGTGGTCCTCCCGGTTACTCTGGGAGAACCAGACAACTTCCGAATAGAATTGGTTACTTTCGATGTAATCGATTGTGATTCAGCTTATAATGCAATCTTTGGCAGGCCGACTCTTGCTAACTTCATGATGGCAACGCACTATGCTTATCAGTGCGGGAAATTGCCTGGCCCCAAAGGTGTCATTTCGGTCCGAGGTAGTCGCAACGTGGCGCTCACGTGCGACCGGCTATCTTTGGAGATGGTCGATCAACTTCCCCTCCGGGACGCTCAGGTCGCCACCGTTGCCACCGATGCAATCAGGGCTGCTCCTCGACCAGATGAGAAACTCAAACAAGTTCCTTTGTACCCAGATGACCCATCCAAGACAATTCGGGTTGGGTCAGCCCTGGATGACAAATAGGAACTCGACCTCGTTGCTTTCCTCCGGGCTAACGCAGACGTGTTTGCGTGGAAACCGTCCGACATGCCCGGTGTCCCAAGGGAAGTAATTGAGCACAAGTTAGCAATTCGACCTGGACAACGACCAATAAAGCAAAAGCTCAGGCGTTTTGCCACCGACCGACAGGAAGCCATCTGAGAAGAGTTAGACAAACTCTTACAAGCCGGGTTTATCCGCGAATCGCCAATCCAGTCATGGTCCGCAAGTCAAATGGCAAGTGGCGCATGTGCGTCGACTACACTAGCCTCAATAGTGCCTGTCCGTAGGATGACTTTCCCCTTGCCCGCATCGATCAGCTGGTCGACTCCACTGCGGGTTGCGAACTGATGAGTTTTCTGGATGCCTACTCAGGATATCATCAAATTAGCATGGCAGAAGATGATGAAGAGAAAACTGCCTTCACCCCGTTCGGCACATACTGCTACGTCAGAATGCCGTTCGGTCTCAAGAACGCAGGTTCCACGTACCAGCGCTTGATGCAAAAGACCTTTCTTTCCCAGATAGGGCGTAATCTTGAAGCATATGTAGACGATTTGGTTGTAAAAAGTGCCAAGAGATTGTCTCATTTGGACGATCTTGCTGAAACCTTCTGTAACTTGAATCGCTTTGGAATAAAATTGAACCCGGAGAAATGTTCTTTCGGGGTTTCTTCAGGAAAGCTTCTTGGTTTCCTTGTGTGTTCCAGGGGCATTGAGGTTAATCCTGAGAAAATCAGAGCTATCGAACAGATGAGATCACCCTCGACCATGAAAGATGTTCAGCGCTTGGCTGGTCGCATGGCGACCTTAAGTCGCTTCATCTCGCGACTAGGCGAAAGGGGACTACCTTTCTTTAAAGCCTTGCGGAAACATCATAACTTCACATGGTCCGACGAGGCTGAAAAAGCGTTTCAGGAGGTAAAAACATATCTGTCCAGTCCGCCAGTATTGGTGTCTCCTGAAAAGGAAGAACCATTACTCCTGTATTTGGCGGCCACCCCACACGCGGTCAGCGTTGTTCTGATCGCGGAAAGGGAAGGAGTACACAGACCCGTCTACTATGTGAGTGAAGTACTTCATGGGCCTAAGGAGCGTTACCCTGAGGTCCAGAAGATACTTTACGCACTACTGATGGCTTCCCGTAAGCTACGGCATTACTTCCAAGCACACAAGATCACAGTGCCTTCTTCTTTTCCTCTGGGGGATATTGTCCGAAATCCAGAGAAATCTGGTCGAATCGCCAAATGGGCGGTCGAATTCGGAGCATTTGATATCCATTTCACACCTTGCACGGCGGTTAAGTCTCAGGTTTTGGCCGACTTCGTGGTCGAATGGACCAACCCTGAACCACCCGTGCGAATGCCACAAGAATTGGAATGTCCTGATTTTTGGACAATGTACTTTGACGGTTCCCGCAGTTTTCAACACTCGGGGGCTGGAGTGGTCTTAGTTACGCCTCAGGGCGAACAGCTTAAGTATGTCATCCAACTACACTTTGTCGCGACTAACAACGCGGCCGAGTATGAAGGTCTTCTTGCAGGGCTCCGGGCAGCAAAATTCCTCGGAGTCCGTCGATTAGTGGTGAGGGGGGACTCACAGCTAGTCGTAAACCAGGTAAACAAGGAGTACAGCACCTCCGATGAGACAATGGCTCATTACCTGGGGGAAGTGAGGAGATTGGAAAAACACTTCAGTCACTTCGAAGTCCAATACATCCCGCGAAAGGACAATATTCTCGCAGACCAATTATCCAAAATTGGATCCTAACGCTCATCCGCTCCGGCAGGAGTGTTCATTGAACACTTGGACCATCCTTCGATCATGACTTCGGTCGAGGATGATCCGGCAATAGCCTTCGTTGCCAACCTCGGTCAGGAACAAGATTGGACTCATCCATTGAGGGTCTATCTTGAACATGGGACCCTACCCGAGGACGAAACCAAAAATGATCGGTTAATTCGAAAGGCGCGTCTGTACAAACTCATAGATGGGGTTATGTACAGAAAGGGTACTCAAGGAGTATTCATGCGCTGCATATCTCAGGAGGAAGGAAAATCCCTCTTGAAAGAAATACATGACGGTGTATGCGGTGCACACGCGTCATACCGAACACTGGTCGGAAAAGTTTTTCGACAGGGATTCTACTGGCCTTCGGCACTCGATGATGCCAAGCTTATGGTCAAGATGTGTCCACAGTGTCAATTTCATGCAAGACAGGTTCATCAACCTGCTTATGCATTGCAAACTATTCCTCTCGCATGGCCCTTCGCGATCTGGGGAATGGACATCGTCGGTCCTATGCCACAAGTGGTCAATGGGTACAAGTTTCTGTTCGTAGCCATTGACACGTTCACAAAGTGGATTGAGGCCGAACCAGTACGAAATATTACTGCATCAGCCGCACAAAAGTTCTTTCACAAGAACATTGTGGCACGATTTGGTGTTCCAAACCGTCTCATCACAGACAACGGTTCTCAGTTCGCTAGCGGTCTCTTCCTAGACTACTGCGATCAGATTGGGACCAAGGTGTGCTTTGCTTCTGTGGCACATCCACAATGCAATGGTGCCGTAGAACGGGCCAATGGGCAAGTATTGCAAGGCATCAAAAAACGTGTTTTTGATCGCCTCAAGACCCGCTCGGGGGCTTGGGCAGACGAGCTTTATACTGTTTTATGGGCACTACGGACTACCTCTAGTCGAGCCACCGGTGAGACACCCTTCCATTTGGTCTATAGGGCCGAGGCTGTGTTGCCTATGGAAGTTAGTATTGGATCTGTTCGCACGAATCAATTCGAACAGGTCAACCAATCCGAACAGCGATCGCAAGATCTCATCCTCCTGGAAGAACGGCGTGATCGCGCCCTGATCAAGTCCGCGGTATACTTGCAGGCTCTACGCAAGTACCACAGTAAAAAGGTGCGACCACGTGGTCTCAACGTGGGCGACTTGGTTTTACGAAAAATTCAAGACCAGTCTAACCGCAATAAATTCTCCCCAAAGTGGGAAGGACCATACACTGTCGTCTTAGTGCCGCGGCCAGGATCTGCACGATTAGCCATGGAGGATGGTCGGATTTTGTCCAATACTTGGAACATCGATCAACTTCGCAAGTTTTACGTGTAAGTACCACAACCCTTTTCCTGTTCAATTAGCATCTTTTCATAAAAAGCATGTCTTCTTTTCATACAATAAGTGTTTCTCCTTAAGCCCAAATTATACAAATTCGACCTGGGGCTGATCGCCGGCGGTTAGGTTATTACAGCATTTTTCAACCGGATTCGCTGGTCAATCTCATGATCACTTCCAGATAAGTCACTCCTAAATAAGCCGTTTCTCAACGCATACGGGGCTATTTGGCTAATCCTTGGTCATCTGGGTGGCTACCAATTTGCAATAAAGTTAAAATGTTACTTTAATCTTGATCATCGGCTTGAAGCACATATCCCTGGTCATCATACTTATGTTTTCCCCTCTGCTTAAAATACTAAGGCTTCAGTATTCACAAAACAGAGGTGGGGGCTAGGGGGATATACTTATAGTATGAAACTTATGATGTGAATATGCACTTTCTTTTAAAAAATAGTTTTACATACATGGCATTGTAATTACAATTGTTTGGATATAAAATATAAGGATCATTCGATCCTCAGCTCAGCCAAGAGTTTGTCAATGAAGGGCTTGACTTCTTCTATAACGGCGTCAAGCAGTTCTTCATTCTCGACCTCAACCGGTCCCACCAGTGCGCTCAGATTCGCATCTGGGCCATGGTGAAGTCGAACCCGGCTGAGTACGGCAGAAGCGGCTGATCGGACTCTCGTCCTGATTATCTCTTCACGTCGCCGTATATCTCCAGGGAGATATTCAAGCAGTGATTCTGCTTGAGTTGTGAGCAGTGATGACCAATCGCTGACACTTGGGTCGCCCTTCTTCAACTCTACCACGTTGGTATTCAAAAGATTGGCCACGGCCTTCAGTTTTTCGAAGACCAGTAGGCTCAACTCTTTGACCGCTCGGTCGGTGTGGTTGATCGAGGACTCGAGAAGCGTCTTGTCCTGGCCGAGCTGTATAATGCGACCTGCTTGCGCTGTACAGAGAAAAGAGGTTATTAACAAGGCATGGCTTTAAGTCTTCTCAAGTTGAGAATCGACTTACCAGCATTCTCAGACTGAAGTTTATTGATTTCAGTTCGTAGTTTCTTGAACTCTGCAACTGAGTTCAGCCTCATCTTGGCTAACTCTTTCTTCAAGAATGTAACCTCTCTGCAGCAAAATCAAGTCAGTTACAGATAAAGCCTACTTATATTAACAGAAGAGTGACGATCCTCACTTGCGCAAGCTGTCACGATCTCTTTGAACAGCCGCCATGCTAGCCATTGCAGCATGCGACTGGCTCGTCACCCATGACAAGCCCTGTGATACAAAGCAAGAGAGTTAAATATACTCTAAAGGCGGTTCAAGCGCCGAAACAGGGGTGATCATACCTTCATAAACTTGTTTAAAGCGGCATCATCCATGCTAGCAGGAATCCTTGCTAGCGCACCGGAAGTGCCTGCGACAGGGATAGTTGGGGGAAGTGCCGTCTGAACACCACCCCCAGAGGCCACTGGTTGTGACCCGGTCCCTGTACTTGTTTCTCCTCCCGCGGTCCGGACGACTTCCTGAACCACGGGAGCGGAGTGCTCTTCATTAGAGGCTCCCTCATCAGCCCTAATTTCAACCTCCCCAGTGGCGGTTGAAGGGTTAGGCGCTGTCTTCTTTTGCCTAACAAGAAGAATGGGTCAGGCAGCTTTCATCTAAGATTACTGTCAAGTAAGAGTTCTTACCTTATTTGAAATCCCATTCGTTCCTGGGACTTCTGGGAAAATTCCCCTTGGGAAGGAGAGCCGTCTCCGGTTCTTGCCTTCCTTATGGCAAATAAGGCAGCACCCCCTGGAAATGTCCTGTTATAAGCATATTCTTAGGAAACAGGTAAAAACACATAGAAAGGTCTTTACCTGGGCCACCGGACTAACTGGTGGGGCTACATCCGAAGGCCTTGGAAACTCCAGAGTTGCTGGGACCGTCACAGCCGGCCTTTGTTCATCTACCTCCTCCTCTGTCCGCGGAGGAGGAGGATTTTCCTCCCTGGAACCCCCAGTGGTCCCAGGGGGAAGCTCTCCTCCCTGTATGTACATTAACTTGTCAAATGTGCAGAAAGAGTCATAGAAGGAATGGTCGAAAAGATTCCTTACCTTGGTCGTCCCTTCGACCAGGGAAGCAGAGATAATTGACCCTGAAACCTCGGGGGCTTCAGGAATTGGAAGGTCACCTGCGACCACAAGATCTTCGGTGGTCGCAGGGTCAGCCACGGCCACCTCTTCGGTAGCTGTGGTCCCTACGGGGCAGCTTGAGGCGTCACCAGCAGGGGACTCCCCGGTCCTCCTCCTCTTGATGACTAGAGGCACATCATCGTCCTCTTCCTCCTCGCTCCCCTCTCCCTGTACGACGAAGAAGTGATTCCATGTCGCGCCTGAAAAAGTAGAAGGAATGCGATATCTTACCGCAGTCTTTCTTGCGGGACGAGGAATGCTTCGTGAAGACCCCTCCCCAGGGTTCAGCTTGGTCTTCTTGGGGGTAGGACTCTTTGTCCTGGGTCTCTGAGAGACCTTCTTCACATTCTTCGCCGTCGGCTTCCCTAGAGAGCCGACATTTTCGCTTGGGAACGTCGCATCAGCAAACTTCCCTAGGAGCTGGTTCACAGTCCATCACAATGGATTAGTGCTGGACACACACAAGACCTGTAGAACCAAAGCCGGACAAGGAAATTACCTTTCGGCGCTCCTGTCTGAGGTCATCGCCGGCATGAATCAAGCTCTGCGGGCGAGGTGATCCCTTAGGGCCCTCTACATCAGCATTGTAGGCCCTAAGGAGGGAATTAGTTCGCCTCTCAATTTCGGCTGAGGACAGAACTGTTCCCAAATTCAAGTCAGAAAACATAAATTTCAGAAATGACAAAGCACAGTGCTAAAGGGTTGAGTACCTTCATTGTAGTCCAGGGTTCCATCCGCCATGGACTTGATTTCCCAAGCAGGATGAGCCCTTTCGCGCAGGGGGCTCACTCGGTTCTTCACAAAGTCTCGGATGACATCCCTCGCTGTCAATCCTTGACCCACCAAGTGAAGAATCACCTCGGCGTGCTTCAGGTGCTCCACGCCCAGCGTCGGGGGAGCATCCAACTCACTTGACTTCTCTGGTCGCGAGTTCTCAAACCATAAACTACTCTCGGACGGCGGAGAGCAGTAAAACCACCTCTGGTGCCACCCGTGCACCGAATCCTGCAGAGGTGGGGAGGGATATTCCTTCTTGTCCCTCAGCTGGAAGTAGATGCATCCGGCGGCATTGGTGCTCTTCGACCATGCCGAGAAGTAGAACCGTCGGAAGAGGTCCACGCTAGGATATACTCCGACGAAGGCCTCGCAAAGATGCTGAAACACCGCCAGGATCAGCATCGTATTTGGGTGGAGGTTGATCAGTTCCCACCCATAATGTTCGAGGATGTCCTTTAGGAACCGACTCTCAGGGAATCGGAACCCGCAGCGCAGATACTCCTCGAAGATTACCAACTCGCCCTCTCGGACGGTTGGAGTTTCTTGGTCCTTCTCCGCAGGCCGCCAATTGATCAGCAGCCGCGATGGAAGGATCTCCTCCTTCTCCAACGCCACCAGAGTCTCCTCAGAATGGTGGTTGGATCTACTCCAAGATGCTATTTTTTGAGGAAGATCGGTCAAAAAAGTCGATGATTTTGTGGAAGATGAAGGCAAGAAGATGAGGGTTTTGTGCGGCGGGAACTCTAAGGGTTTTTTACGGCTGAATAGCTTCTTCAAGAAGCTACCTACTGCTTTTATAGACTCGAGGAGTCACGCCTCTGTGAGTAACGTTCCACTCAAACGTCCTCTTAAATATTTTATTCATTTCCCATAATGGATACTCTCTGATAAACCCTTTAAAGCGTTTCGGGTATCGGATCTGAAATAAAAAGACTTCTTTATTTCGTAAGCTGAAAGGGCTAAAACTCGAGAAGTCTGCTAAGGCTTTTTGAGGGGTATTTACCTTTCTTTTTACTTGAACATTTTTGTAAAAAATATCATGTAACTCAAATTTTGACGTATGGGTATATTCTAACTGGGTTATGGTTTGGTTAAAACCATGTTATTTAACTTCGTTTCTGATCGAAGTAATGATCTAACCGAACGTTCGACTCTAGTTGCAATTCAGTTCTAACCGCGGCCTTAAGTCTGATCGTGGCATCAGGGCAGGTCACGGTGATCTTTTAAAGCGCGATTCTAATCGCAGAACTGAAATTTCCTGTGTATGAATGGTCACGAACTAAGCTTTTGGCCATAATTTCACACAGAAGGTATGAAGAATGTTCATATGAATAAAAGAAACTTTATTTATTACATTCTTTACATACAAAAGGAATGCAGTCGATCAAAACATCGACTTGCTCCGAAAGAAGTTTACAAAGTTCTCCAAGGGACATGTTGTTGTCAGCAGAATTTACACTGGCAACCCCCAGGGAACTAGCAACTACCCTAAGTCTATCTATATCGTCCCTAACAACAGACGCACTATTGTCCCTAATCAAGTCAGAGAGTTCTCGCTGTTGCTGAGCGAAGTCCCTCTCTCGACGGAAATGGTGCGCCTCTTCTCGGGATCGATCAAGACATTCTGCTAAACGCAGAATCTTCGAGGCCATCTCCTCGGTCTTCTTCTCCAGGGCATTCTTCTCTTCCAGAAGAGTCTGTCCGGAAGGAAGAGATGGAGCAGCAGAAGGCTGATCGCTGAAGCCTCCTACCTCCTGCATTTTGCAAAAGTTAGTCATACTAACTAAAATTATCAGCAAAAAGGGAGAAGAATTGTTACCTGTCCCGGTGCATAACCCGTTAATACACCCATCTTGGGAGGAAGATCATCATATGGTGGAAGAGCAACCTTCCCATCAGAAGATTGCTTCGCCAACCCAATATGGCAATCATTTGATCGAGGGATAGTCACCGCTTGCCGACCAGGATGTTGATCACCCAAAAGAATGGGAGAATTGAATGTGATGGGATCTTTCTCTAAAGATAAAGACTTAACTTGCCTAGAGGCATGAACGGGAAGGGTCAAAGGAACTAAAGGAAGAAAGAAACTTGCTACATTCTTCACCTTTGTTCCACTGGAAGATCCTTCGTCAACCTTGGGTTTCTTCCTTAAGGGGGACAAGACTTCAATCGTTTGAGGCCTTGTTCGACAATTTCCCCTTCATCGCTCTCAATCTCGATGATTTCATGATCTGCCATTGGGAGGAGTATGTGAAAAGGAAGGAGGCAGGATAACAAGAAAAGGACTTTAGGCGTGGAGGGAAATTGTGAAGCTTTACAAATCCAAGAACCTGGTATTTATAGCCGCCTGGGTGACGGTTTGCATTCCAGGCGCCTCGGGTTTCTTCAAAGCATTACAATTTTACCTCGAGATAAAAACAATTCTACGGCGCTATCATTGCCCGTTACGTAATGTCAGAACCCGTCTTGGGAAACCAACCGTTTTCACTTAGTGCGCCACTAAGTGGAAAAATTGAAGAGTCGGGTTAAAGATCCAATGCATGGTTTTAAAATTCGAAATAAACATGCCTCTTCGTTTTCTTCGAATTTGGGGGCTAGCTGACGAGGATTGACACCCGGGTCACTTCTAATAAACTTTTGGTTCAAGACAGGTTCGAACCAGACATGTATTTGGTTCAATGCAAACTCAAGCTATTTCTGAGGGGCATCACCATGAGGTCGCAAGCTTTACGCGATCAGGTCGCGGGTTTCGTGCGATCAGGCCGACAACTGTGTGCGGTCAGAAGTTCGTATGCTATACGCGGACTGGACTGAATATCTGGGATGTTGCGCAGCCAGCCCATATTCCGCGGTCAGAACATTCTCAACCAAGGTGCTTGGAGTTTGTTCGGTTATCTTCATACCAGGATATTCCAGGCATCCCGGAGATTCCTCCATGTTGAAGACCAACCGTCAGAGGTTATTATATGCGGTTATTCACAATTAACACGTGTTAATAACCTCCGTGGAAGTTAATAGCGGTTCTTCAACAACTGCATCCAACCGTTTGATACAGTTTTCTTCATATGGCACCCTTTCGACCAATATAAAAAGGTGGCAAAGTACATCAAACGGGGGATCCAAGACACTTTTCGGAAGAACCAGACTCAAAGGATAATCAAGATACAAGATATCTCGATCACTCAAACAGCCAAGTCTACGGCTTAGATTAGACAACACTTACAAGTCTCCTATAGCTTCTTTTTGTACACTTATATAGGGGAAACTTTCACCTGTGAGGTTTTCTCCCGGCTAGTTTGTAAAGCTTTATCTCATATACTGAAATCCCAACAGGACGTAGGGCTTTTACTCCCACCATCGAGGGCCCGAACCTGTATAAATTTCTCTGTGCTCTTGTTCACCATTGTTCGGCATACCTTCCCAAAGGGTCATCTTGAAAGGTCTCACAATTACAAATTCTGCATAAGTTCGGCTAAGGACCCTGAGTCCAAATCGTCGACAGGAAGAACCTCCATGGGGGTTGTATCTGGTAGATCAGGATGAACGAACACCCCTACATTAGAAAGAAGTCCCTCAAAATGAAATGAGAATGTCTCCCTCTCGATCTCGTGACTCAGGGAATAGTCCAGAAGGTTTGCAACCTCAAAACTGACACTCTCCATCTCTGGTCCATCTATCAATGGATCATCAAAAGAAAACGGTCCAAACAGACACAGAGGTGTATCAAAAACAAGCTCACCATCATCATCACACATGAGCAGATCAGCAGGAGGTGGAGCATAGTGATGCGACGTCAAAGGAACAAGATTAGGTCGAAGCTCGTCGCTCACAGATGTGGTCTCTCCATGAGGGTCTCGAGGATAGATGTCATGGGTGGGCTCCGGGACACTCAACGGAGGTGTGATGGCCTCAAATGCGTCCACATCTGAACATTGTGCAAGGTAGTGCTCGGACTTCTTAATCATGTCCTCCATCAGTGCCTCAAGTCTGGATGTATCCTCAACTTCGTGGGCCGACTGTGGGGACGGATGTAGAAATTCATTCATGTTTTTCAAATGACGCCCCAACATCACTTCAAGTCTAGATGTATCCTCATATGTAGGAGGCTGCTGTGAGTACTGCTGATATAATGTGTACGGAGGTTGATATGATGTATATGGGGGCTGCTCTCCATACCTATAACCCTGAAAATGATAGCTAGAAGATGATGAGATAGCAGGGTGGCTGTTCCTATACGACGTATTTGGGTATTTAGGCCATCCAGGATGATATGTAGTGGATGCTCGACTACGCTGACAAGCAGCGAGCGAATGACCTCGTATACCACAAATAAAACATATAGGATCAGCGCTACCATGAGCAAATAATCCACGAAGAGCTGTATCAATCTGACGAGGCAAATCATCTAATTTAGCACTAAGACTATCACATGCATCACAAAAAGAATGGTAACCATGCATATCCTCAATCAATGTGAATCAATCAATCCACAAGAAAAGGACAAGAAGAAGTGCAAGAAATAAAAGAGTAGGGAGGGAAAACGGGGCAGAAAAAGACACAATAAAAACCAAAAAAAACAAAAATAAAACGATTTAATCTAGTCAAACACATTCACTTTCAACCTAGTCCCTGGCAATGGCGCCAAAAATTGATACCAGCCTAGACCGTCTCGCAAGAGAACGAGGACGATGCAGTAGGCGAGTATTCAGACGTTCTTTCCACAGGGACTAGAGAAGCGAAATGTGTAAAACTAAACTAAATCGAATGAAAAAAGTAAATAAACTAGACGAAAGAAACAGAGAAGATGACAGAGGAAATAGAGATGGTGGGAGGTGGTCACACTGCGACTAATATTTGTTATGAACCTATGATTCGTTAGTACAGGCAATAGAGAGTTAGTCGAATAGTAATCTCGCATGAGTGGAACAGCGGACTACTATTAACGATTACACTCTACAATGAGTATTGATCGCACCTAAAACGGTGTGATTTTGTAATACCGCAAGTGGACAGTTGAACGTTGAGCACTTGAGGGTCAAATTCCACGAGGAACAAGTGTATTCGTCTTTCTAGCTTAATGGATCACTGATTAAGTCTAAACGAGTTGTGGGTTATTTTTCTATAACTAATTCTACTACTAAAGTTAAATTAGGGTTTCAAAGTAGTAAATTGCAGGTATGAAATCTGGATTTATAAAGCAGGAATTAAAACCTAGGTTTTCGGGAATTTCATAACCATCCGGCGTAATTCTATCCAAGGTCCGAGGATTGTGAATTAATTCCATTGTTTTCTAAGACAAATTAAGTTTTCAGTTTGGGGCGCTGGGTCAACAGTCAGACGATCACTTCCATGTCACGTTTGGCGAGAGCCTCTCTCCTGTTAAGGGTCCCACGTCAAAGCGCTAAGGACTCAAGAACTCCCCTAAATTCTAGCGAAGGCTCAACTGTTACGTCTGTTGCCGAAATGAGAATTTAGGGTTTAGAGGAAGAAAACATTAGAAAATAACTCCAAAACTTGAGATCAAGACCAAGAAAGAATCACGCCTTCCGGATTAGGTCATCCCTAATCCTAGAAGGGATCTACTCGCAAAAAACCATAAGAATGCAGAAATAATAATAAGAAATAAATAAAAGCTTACTTGATTTCTTGAGAATTGAAGTTGCCGTCCTTGCCGGCTTACAAAAGTAATAAAATAGAGAAAGGGGCTCTACTAAACTAAACTAAACTCTAATGGCTAGTATAGAAAACAACATGTCTAATTGAGCCAAAAACTTCTCTATTTATAGTACATAAGTCTTAGAATTAACTAATTACAACTCAAGACTTATTTAGGAAGGAAATTGTCTCAGATTCGGACTTTAAACTGACTAACGGGTCTATTTTGGATTCAGAAATAGGGTTTCGGGTCGGATTCGGGTCTAATTTCGGTTCGGATTGCTGTTTTTTTCCAGATTTTCAGCATCTTCTTTCTCTACTACATTTCCTATTCAAACGTTGTCAAAATAACTCCAAATTTGGTACATTTGTTCCCTGAAACATGAAGAACACACTCGTGAAAGCGGATTGTAAAAATGTTATAAAAAGTCACATAAAATGACATATCAAAGGGATTTTAAGCATCATTTTTGCACATTTTCAATACTAAATCTGGGGTAAAATTCTACCAAATTAAGACTTATCAAATTCCCCAAGCTAGCATTTTTCTTGTCCTCAAGCAAAGAATCTGAATAATTTTCCAAAAATTGAGATGCCTTGGTAAATTAGATTCTCTATAAACAATCTTCCGAAGATTTACAACACATCTATGCATATAAGGCAATTGATCTTAGCAATTTAGAATTTCCAAATGCATATATTAGGATTATCAAATTTCAACCTTAGAAAAGAGAGAGCTTAATCAATTAAATTATCTTAACAATCTTCTTTCATATAGGATTTAAAATAAACCATGCAAAGAAAACACTCGTTATGCTACGATTTATACAAAGTTGCTAAATTGCCCTCTTCTGAAGAAAAACACTTATTTTCTTTCTTTTGTTGTTTGTTTGTTTGCCTTTTTTTTTATTCTTCAACTTTTTCGTGCTCTTGGCTAGAATGTTTTTACTGGATCATTCTGTCGCGGCGAAAGGAGACACAGCTGAAGACCCTTACTTAAGTGCACTTATAGAAAGGCAGCTTTGTCGGTTTTCCGAGCCCCTGTAAGCAACCTCAATGCTTTGTATACGTTCCCTTCACCAGCTGGTCGATGATTCACCACCGCCTCCCCCCAGCGGGCCGCATCTACATTACACGAGATTAGACAAAGCCGCAGCTTAAGCAACTGTTTTCCTGAAAATATTTTTTTTGTATGCATAAGTTAAGTAAATCTTTCCTTCCCCAGCTGGTCGACGATTCACCACCGCCTCCCCCCAGTGAGTTGATTATACTTACTTTTACACATTTTTTATTTTTAAAGAGAAGAGAAATTAGCAATCTAGGCATAAAGAGTAACATAAGAGAGTTAATTCCAAAAAATGGTTCTATTAGAAATCTTCAATTTGGAAGAAGTCGAGTACAATTTAATGGATAAATTCAAACTTTAATGGTCACTTTAAGGCAAAAACTAAACATAGGCAATGAAAATCTTTAAAAGATCTAAGTTCAATGGATCATATGAAAAGATGTGATAGAATAATCATGTGGTGGAATGATGATTTGCTGAAGACTAAACAATTGGTGAAGTGAACATCCCCCAAGCTAAATCAGACTAAGCAAACGATTAAGTGAACACCCCCCAAACTAAATCAGACATTGTCCTCAATGTATGGAGATAGATACATATTACCATTTGCAATTGTGGTTCAAGTTGGTGGATGTTGTGGATGATGATGTGGTGGAAGAAGATGTTGTGGTCCACGTAGCTCCAATGGTGCAGTCCAAGGCATCGCAAGTAAAAACCTAAAAAAATGAAAATAAATAAATAAATAAAAAATAATAAAGAAAAAAACTTGCACACTGTGTGGATCAACCATCGGAGTTTGGGTAACCGGGTTGCCTCCCGGTGAGTGCTGGTTTACCGTCCCGCACGACGGAACGTCCTCGACTTTTCAAAAATATATAAATCAAAAGAATCGATCGAGTTTAGTGTACTTACCTGGTCTCCCGCATTGTATTGCTTGATATGGTGCATGTTTACCTTGAAAGTGGTGCCGTTTTGTGCTCAAAGTTCGACGGCACCATACGGAAAGACCTTTTCTATCGCGTATGGCCCAGTCCATCGCGATTTCAATTTCCCTGGGAACAATTTCAACCGAGAATTGAACAATAGAATGAAATCACCTGGTTTAAATTCACGGTTGAGGATCCGTTTGTCGTGCCACTTTTTCATGTTGTCTTTATAGATCAAGGCACTCTCATAGGAGTTGTTCCGAAGCTCTTCTAGCTCATGCAATTCAAGGATTCGCCTTCGCCCCGCTTTGTCAAAGTCCCAATTGAGTTTTTTTAACGCCCATAACACCTTGTGTGACAGTTCAACAGGCAAATGGCAGTTTTTACCAAAT
This sequence comes from Pharus latifolius, assembly GCA_019359835.1. NCBI lineage: Eukaryota > Viridiplantae > Streptophyta > Magnoliopsida > Poales > Poaceae > Pharus > Pharus latifolius. The sequence goes on along the minus strand of CM033329.1, from coordinate 54,157,115 downwards.
ACAAGTTTGTAAGGCGTCATACCTAGCGGAGTCTTGAATGCAGTGCGATATGCCCAAAGGACATCTGGAAGTTTGAGTGCCCAATCCGTACGAGACGGTGCCACTACCTACTGCAAGATCGACTTGATTTCCCTGTTTGAGACTTCAACCTGTCCATTTGTCTGAGGGTGATATGCAAGAGCAACTTTATGAATTACCCCATATTTCATCAATAATTTTTGAAATTGGTAATTGGTGAAATGCGCACCGCCATCACTAATTACTGCTTGTGGTATACCAAATCGGGGAAAGATGACTGTTTTGAAAAGCTTTATCACATGTTTTGACTCATTTGTTGGCATAGCAACAGCCTCTACCCACTTTGAAACATAATCAACTGCAACTAAGATGTAGGATTTACCCATAGAAGATTGGAAAAGGTCCTATATAATCTACCCCCCGTACATAAAAGAGTTCAATTTCAAGAATACTTGTTAAGGGCATTTCATGTCTTTGACTTAAATTTCCCGAACGTTGGCAAGGATCGCATTTTCACAAAGTCATAAGCATCTTTAAATAAAGAAGGCCAAAACAATCCTGATTGCAATACCTTAGCTGCTGTTTTTGAAGATCCGGCGTGTCCACCACATGGAGATGAATGACAATGTTCAAGAACTCTTTGGATCTCGTGGTCGGGCACGCATCTTCGAAATATGTTGTCAACTCCCTTTTTGAAAAGATTCAGATCATCCCAGTAGTAGCGTCGGATGTCTTGGAGGAAGCGCTTTCATTGTCTACTTAAGAGCAGCATGATCAGTATGCACAATTACTTTTGAACCAATCAAATATGGATGGAATTTATCTAGGGCATAGACTACAGAAGGCAATTCTTTTTCGGTTGTAGTGTAATTATTTTGAGCATCATCCAAAGTTTTGCTTATGTAGTAATAGCATGTAAGACCTTATTTGTTCTTTGCCCTAGAACAGTGTCAATTGCATAATCACTAGCATCACACATCAGTTCAAAAGGTTCTTTCCAATTTGGAGGTTGTATGATGGGAGCAGTAGTTAATGCATGTTTCAGTTGATTAAAGGCATCAAGGCATTTTTCATCAAAATCAAAAGGCACATCTTTACCAAGCAAATGAGTGAGAGGTTTAGCAGTTTTGAAAAAATCCTTAATGAAACGATGGTAAAAACCTGCTATCGACGATTCGGACTTGGGGTCCGTAGTCGATCTTATGCAGATTTTGTGAGTTGTGAGACCTTTCAAAGTGTTCCTCCGGAACGGGATGATGAGCAATGTCTGCTGGGGCACAAAGAAAGTTATACAGGTTCGGACTCTCGATGGTGGGAGTAACAGCCCTACGTCCTGTTGTGATTTCACTATGTATGGATAATACTTACAAAGTTGAAGAAAAGATCATCACAGGCGAAGATCTTTTCCGTGTTGTTGTCTAAAACCGACTAAACTAAATTATGAAAGCTTGTGCTTGATCTGTCGTCGTCCCCTTTGCCTTGTACATTTGCCCACCCTTTTATACCAGTCAAAAGGGCGCCAATGCACAATGGTTTTGAACTGTTGTAGAAGCGCAGTTTTGGTAACTGCACTTAACTCCCACGTAGGCCTAACACGCGCAATTAATGGAAAACTGCACATGTTAACCTCCTGGCAATTGTCTTCATACGTGGAAGAATCATTACGATACTGAGGATATGCTTGTTAGAGGGCTAAGCAATCATGAGTTACTCTGGTCGAGGGTAATCAACAACCTTCTGACCGCGCAACGTCTGCGGCCTCCTGACCGCGTAACATCTGTGACCTCATGATCGCGCAAGGCCTGCGACCATAAATTACTCCTGTGTCCGCGCTTCTCAGGTCGTCTGAGACCATAACAGCGAACCTTCAGACACTTGTCTGGTTCATATTCGTCTTCAACCAGATGTGTATTATTTTGAACTAGCTCCGGTAATAATCCTCGTCAGCTAGCCCCCAAATTTGAAGAAAATGAAGAGACATATTTACTTCAAATTTTAACCCTACATCGGATAAGTGACCCGACGCTTTAACTTCTACACTTAGTGGCACACTACGTACGACGGTTTATTGCCCAAGACAGGTTCCAGGTTGTTCTTGACAGGTAATGATAGCACTGCAAACTTGTTTTTTAACCAGAGATAAAACTATAAATATGTTTTAAGAACTTGAGGCGTTCGCAAATACGAACTGTCACTCCTGGGTGCTATAAATACCGAAGCCCATTAGTCCTAAAACTTCACAAGTTTTTTCTTGGCTAAGTCTTTTCCAGAGCTATCTCCTCTTCTCTTCTGTTTTCATCTCAATGGCAGATCAGGACTCCAAGAACATCATTGAGATTGAAAGTGATGAGGAATCACTGGAACTTGACTTCGACCAGAAGGTACGTACCTTCAAAAGATCTAGTTCCAGTTCTTGTCTCGGTCGTTCTCAAAGTAGTGTACTTTGGAACTTTTTTAGGTCAACGAGGAACAAATTCCCCCGAAGAAAAAAGCAAAAGTTGACGAAGGATCCTCCAGTGGTGTTGCAGCTGTAGATGCAAAGGTTAGGGATGCATCATTTCTCTCTCTTCCTTTGACCCCTATAGTTCTTCCTGTGCATGCAACTCCACAGGTTGGAACATCATTTCTAGCTTTGGGGATCCTTGATAATCCCAGAGCGACCCCTACATTATCATGAGCGGACAATGTAGCTGCTCTTGATCAGACTTCACAGGATGATCAGCTTTCTTGTGGGAAGGTTGCACTTTCGCAACCAGATGGTCCTCGGCTTTCGTCGGGTGATTTGTGTTTTGGAGGAAGTTTTGCATCTCCCCGTTCGACTCCAATGCGAGAATTAGTAATTATCTCTATTCCCCCTATGAGTCGTTCCGTCTTCAAAGCTAACATATGTGTATGCAGGAGACGAAAATTTCCAGAGCCCCCAGCAACCAGCCTGCTAATGTTCAAGTTCTTGGTCAGGGTGCAGCCTTCGAGCGAACTCTCCAAGAGGAAAAAGAGGCACTAGAGAAGCATTCTGAGGAGATGTCCTCAGCCATCCTGCATCTGGCAGAATGTTTTGACAACTCTCGCAAAGAGGCACACCAACTTCGCCTGGAGAGAGACCACACTCGGCAGCAGCAAGAACTCTCCGATACGATCAGGAGTAGTAGTGCTTCTTTGCTCCGGGATGATGTAGTTAAGCTTAGAGTAGTTGCTAGTTCTCTTGGGGTGGTTAGTGTAGATCCTACTGACGCCAATATGTCCTTAGGAGAGCTTTGTAAACTTCTCTCGGATCAGGTCGATGCACTGATCGCTTGTATCCCTTTTGTATGTAAAGATTGCCAGAAATAAGAATTTCCTTTTCCTTACACACCTTGATTCCTCAAAAGGATTATGCAAGACTTATAATCTCGAGTTAAAGCTCTTCACAATTTCTGTGTGAAAACATGATCACAAAAAATGCCTTTGCGATTAAACATACACAGGTAAATCCCTATCCGAAGTATGGCTTCGCGACAACTTTTTCGATCAGAGGTGCATTGATGTGCTATACCGCAACCAGAACTGGTATTGCGATCAGAACTGAAACCATGATCAGAACATAATACCTTGATCGAGTGACAATCGTATATGTTGCGATTACCCATTCGCAGCGATCACAGAATTGCATTGCGATCAACATGCAAATCTCGAGACAATCACATAACTGCATTGTGATCAATACATAAAAATTAGTTTACAAAAGTCATGAGGGATTATTTTCTCAATAATCTTTGCAAATATCATGTTTTTATGTGCGCCCTAGCCCACAAATTCGAAACAAAAAACAATGAAAATATTCGGCTAAGGGTTGTCTCGGGCATATAAAAGGAGAAGCTAGCTTCCTAGGGAAGCTTCACAACCAAAAACCCTTCGTCTGCCTTAGAATTTCTCGCCGCACAAAAACCCTCTTTTGCTCCCCTCTCCTTCGTCTTCCCAAAAACACCAACTTTTTCACATCCTCTTCTGAAATGGCATCCTGGAGCCGGTCCATTTACCATGTCGAGGAGAAGTTGATTGCTTTGGAGAAGGAAGAGATACTCCCCCCACGGTTGTTGATAAAGTGGCGACCAGTGGGGAAAGATGAGGAAACCCCAACAGTTCGTGAAGGCGAACTGGTGATCTTTGAGGAGTATTTGTGCTGCAGGTTCCGATTCCCAGAAAGTGTGTTTTTGAAAGAAATCCTCAACCACTACGGGTTAGAACTCATCAATCTCCATCCAAATGCTATGTTGATTCTTGCGATCTTTCAACATCTCTGTGAAGCATTTGTAGGAGTGTTGCCAGGCGTGGATCTTTTCCGGCGCTTTTACTTCTCTGCATGGTCAAAGAGTACCAGTGACACTGGGTGCATCTACTTCCACGTAAGGGAGAAGAAAGAGTATCCATCCCTCCCTCTGCGAGACTCAGTGCATGGATGGCACCAGAAGTGGTTCTACTACTCTCCTCCATCAGAGAGCGGACTCTGGTTTTCAAACATCCAACCAGAGAAGGATAGCGAGATGGACTCCCTCCCTTTTCTCAACGCGGAGTTGAAGAAATAAGCCAAGGCGATTCTTCATTTAGTCCAGCAGGGACTCACAGCGCGTGATATCATCCGCAACTTCGTGAAGAACATGATGAGTCCTTTGCACGAAAGGGCACATCCGGCCTAGGAGGTGGATTCAATGGCGGACAGCACATTGGACTACAATACAGGTGTGTCCTCTTGTTCACAAACAGTGCATGCTTACTGACGAAAAACTGCCATGTCAAGTAATTTGGCTTGTATGTGACACAGTCCTTTCTTTGTCCGAGATTGAGAGGCGGACAAACTACCTTATGTGGCCATACAACGCAGAAGTGGAGGGAGTTAAAGGATCCATTTGCCCCCAGAGCTTGATAAATGCCGGCGATGAACTTAAACAAGAGCACCGAAAGGTATATTTTCTCCCAACTAGACTTGGTATGCATTGTCTATTTGGGATTATGTCATTCCAAGGCATATTACACAACTGCTGGAAAGGACGATCGGAACAAAGTGTCCTGGCGATGATGAATCTTCGGGGGAAGTCGCCAAGAAGGCGAAAGGAACCCCCGCGAGGCCCAAGACGAAGGAACTCACTCCTGGAAAACCCTAGAAGATCTTGGGAGGGGCCTCGCAAAAGAAACCCACAACTGCGAAGAAAACGGTGGTAAGATATTCCGTACCCCTCGTTTTTCCAAGCACGAGTGGAAATTACTTCTTGGTTGTACAGGGTGAGGGGAGCGAAGTCGAGGAAGAGGACGTCCCTCTTATCCGCCGCAAAAGGACTCTTGCCACTCCTGGGGCGGTGAGTACTCCACTCCTGACAACAGGAGTGGGAACGACCGAACAGGGTCTCGCGACCACTACTGATCTCGTGGTCGCGGATGAAGTCCTAGTGCCTGTGGTTCATGAAGCTCCAGGACTGATGGCTTCATCCTTACCAACGGAAGGAGCTACTCCGGTGAGGACCCTTACAGTCTTGTTTTTCATCATTCCTCAGGTGTATTCTTATAGACTTGCATACACACAGGGAGAAAAGGATAATGTCCTGTTCAGGAAAAGAAAGACCAGGACAGATGATGAATGTCCTCTTTTTCCCGGGAGATCATCCTTGAAATCCCAAAAATGGACAGGGTTTCGAGTAAGGTAAGAATATCTCCTATTGTCATATCGAAGCAATCGACTGAAGACATTCTAACCGGTGATTCACTTGTTTGCTTATGCTAGGCGCAGAGATGCAGCGCCAAGCGCCTCAGTGACCTCTATGAGTCTTGATGCTCCTCCTGCTACGGAGGTCACGAGCGAGCAAAGTCCCATCCCCACGGTCGAGGAAGTTATTCATGCCATTGTGGAGGGGATGGCCACAGAGGTCCAATCGCAGAGATTGGAATCTGAAACCCTAGCTGCAGAGGAGGCTCACTAGGAAAAATCATCGGCTGCTTCAGCTGGGGATAAGGCAAGTCTAGAGACTCATCCTTTGGCTGAATCTCAAAGCAGCTCGTTCATCGAATATATCAAGGTATGCAGAACACCTCTTGTTATTTTTAAGTTCGCACTTGCATAGGAATATCCAAGCTCTAAACTGATCTCCTTCCATGTCATAGGACTTAACCCGTGTGGCGACCAAGTCGATAGCTGTTGCGAAGCATATCGAGGCCGCCCAACAGGAAAACGACCATAAATTACTCCTGTATCCGTGCTTCTTAGGTCATCTGAGACCATAACAGCGGACCTTCAAACACTTGTCTGGTTTGTATTCATTTTGAACCAGATGTGTATTATTTCAAACTAGCTCGGGTCATAATCCTCGTCACCTGCATGTCACAGGAAACTGCGTATGCCCTTCATGTTGGTTGGTGGTGGAAGACTTGCTATGACTTCGATTTTTGCCTTATTGTCTTCAATCCCTCGTTCAGAAAGTACGTGGCCAAGCACCATGCCTTCTTGAACCATGAATTGGCACTTTTCCTAGTTTAGAACAAGGTTGACTTCTTCGCACCTACTTAAGACTTGAGAAAGATTTTGGAGACAAGCATCGAAAGAGGAACCATAAACGCTAAAATCATCCATAAAGACTTCCATTATTTCTTCAATTAAATTTGAAAAGATAGCCATCATACATCATTGAAAGGTTGCAGGCGCGTTACATAATCCAAACGACATGCGCCTATAGGCAAAAGTACCGAAGGGACATGTAAACGTCGTCTTATCTTGGTCATCGGGATGAATTGGAATTTGAAAGAACCCTGTATACCCTTCAAGAAAACAAAAGTATGCATGTTTGGCTAATCTTTCCAGCATTTGATCAATGAAAGGTAATGGAAAGTGATCCTTCCTACTGACGCTATTTAATTTACGATAATCAATGCACATGCGCCATCCAGTAACAAGTCTAGTAGGGATCAATTCATTATTAGCATTGTTGACCACAGTCATACCTCCTTTCTTTGGAACCACATGAACAGGGCTAACCCAATTACTATCAGAAATAGGATAAGTGATACCTGCATCTAATAATTTAGAAATTTCATCTTTTACAGTTTCCTTCAAGTTCGGGTTTAATCTACATTGACGCTCAACGGAGGTTTTAGTTTCATCAACTAGAGAGATCCTATGCTTGCAAATTTTAGGGCTAATCCCTTTGATATCATCAATAGAATAACCAAGAGCATTGCGATGCACACGAAGTAAAGAAATCATCTAGTTGCGAATTGGTCAAGTTTGCATTAACAATGACAGGTTGCATCTCATCATCATCCAAAAACATATATTTCAGCGAGGAAGGAAGAGTTTTGAGTGTAGGTTTACTTACCTTTTCCTTACCTGTGATGTTGGAATCCGAGATGTCCTCTTTGGATGGTTCTTTTGTTGGTTCGTCTTTGTTTTGTTCATTTTCTTTGCTGCTGTCCATTTTTTCATTTTTGAATAGTTCATCCGTTCCTTCTCCAGAAGTGAGTCGAAGTGGCAACTCCTCTTCCAAGACTTCCTCTAGAGCATCCACGCTGCAAATTTTCTCTTCATACATAGGGCAGTCAACAAGTTTAGACATTTTAAATAAAATTTTCTCCTCCCCTATGCGAAAAGTAATTCGTCCCTCACGAACGTTAATGAGGACACCTGCTGTCCGATGCATGGGTCGTCCAAATATAATAGGTATAGCAACATCTTCATCCATATCAAGAATGACAAAATCAACCAGAAGATAAAATGTACTGACTTGAAGAGGCACATCTTCCAGGATTACTTCCGGATGCTTTACCAAATGATCAGCAAGTTGCAAAACCATGCGTGTAGGCTTAATCTCACCCATGCTCAAATGTTGTGCAATGGTAAGAGGCATCACACTAACGCTTGCGCCAAGGTCACAAAGAGCTCGATTGATATGCACCGTACCTATGTTACAAGGGATGGAGAAGCTCCCTTGATCCGTAGCTTTGCCGGCATCCTGTTCTGAATTAAAGCACTATAATTTTTTATTAAAGCAACAATTTGAAATTCACTCAAACCCATCTTTTTAGTAAGTATATCTTTCAAGAATTTTCCATAAGAGGGCATTTGAGTTACTAAATCAGTGAAAGGCAGAGTCACATTAAGCTTTTTCAAGATCTCAACAAAATTTTCAAATTGCTTATTGAGTTTTGCTTTTACGTACCTTCCCGGGAAAGTTGGAGTTGGATTATAAATATGTGTTACCTGATTTTCTCCACTTTCCTCTTTTTGTGGTTCAGCGACCTTGTCATCATACTTCGCCGGCTGTGATGGTACTTCTTCAATTTCGCTTGCTGGCGCAGGTTCGGTTGGTGGTGTTCGTTCCGGTACCTTTGTTCCACTCCTTAAGATCACTGCATTAGAAACAAGAGAGTTAGAACAAACTATGGAATTAATATGCTCAGAATTGCGAGGATTAATAGGTTGAGAAGGAAGAGGGTTATCATTTTTCGGTGCAGGATTCGCCAATTGTACGATTTGAGTCTCGAGCATGCGAACGTGAGTCGATATGGAGTCGATCTTTTGGTTCATGGATGTCTTCTCTTTCTCTTGATTTGCTAGAAAGTTCTCTAGAATGCGCTCCCTGTTCGATTGCTCGGGTTGTCGTCGGTTTGGAGGTCGATAAGGTTGCTGATTTTGTAGTTGAAACGGTGGCCTTGGAGCTTGATATTAGGGATTTTGTTGATGTATTTGTACTACCACAGAAATAGACATCCAGGACGGCACATCACAGACGGTTATGAACTTTTCAATGGAACACCATCTGCGAAGGCCTGTTGGGAGAATATGTTAAGCTATCAGAGTCAGTTCTGATATCAAAACCAACTGTGATAGTTAACTAGACAGTTTTGAACACAAAACCATCTGTAATAGTCTACTTATCACAGACGGTTTTAAACTAAAACCCGACTGTGATAGATACAATCGGTTCTCAACTGAGAACCGTCTGTGATAACTAGAATATCACAGACGGTTCTGTTATCAAAACCGACTGTGATATATACAATCGGTTCTGAACTCAAAACCGACTGTGATAGTGTAGTATTAGAGACGGTACTAATATCAGAACTGACTGTTCTAAACAGTGCCGGCGCTTCGAATTCTCAACTGTGTTCATTTCGGTCTCCGATCTTCACGCGGCGCCTAGGCCAACACGAAATGTCGCCTTGGAAATTCTATAAATAGCTTGACAGTGGAATAATTGCCATTTACTTTACAAGTTTTTATAATTCTCAAACTGTTTGTGTCCTTAGCTTCTCTGCGCCAATGGCATCCTCAATGGCATCATCAGCCTCGCCCTCCCCGGTAAGAGCTCTCAATCTTTTGGACTTACCCTTGTATTGTTAATCCCTGTTCAGTACATTCTTGACCTGTTGATTTGCACAGGGAAGGGGAGCCATAGAAGACTCGGGCAAGATGAAAGCCAAGCTGAGGGCCCTCCAGGAGGAGCACAAGCTCCTTATGGAGAAGCACACTCAGCTACGGCTTGACCTGGCCGATCTCTTCCAGCGCATTCAGCGCATGAAGACGGATGGTGACAATGCTAGGGAGAGGACGAGGCGTCTTCGCGAGGAGAAGCAAGCCGCGGATATGACCATCACTGGCTACGGTTTGACTATGAAGGATACCATCGTGAAGCTGAGGGAGGTCGTAGGCCTTCTTGACGCGGTAGTAGTTGATCCTATGAAGGACAACTTGTCGCTGGAGGAGTCTTGCATCCTGGCTGCAAGTCAAATTGACTTTATTCTAGATGCAGCCAACGTTAAGACCACTCCTTGACCTAGCATTTTGTATTTTTACTTTTTTTTGTAAGTGATGAAAAAATTAATGAAAAATTTGTTCTTATGTCAATTTTCCAATTTTCCAGCACGTTCTTGGACTGCATGCTATCTTCCCTCTTTCTTTATCTTTTTTTAGCTTTTGGCGAACATTCGACCATACAAAGGTATGTGTACTATGTGTGATCAAGGAACGACTATCGCGATCATATACATAGAAGCGACAATCTTTGGCGCCTGAGGGAAGTCCATTGGAGCCCTGCAAATAATATAGAAACAATATAGAAGTCGCAGGTCCCATGCAAACAATATAGAAAGAATATAGAAGTTGGGCTTATTTGGCTGGATGGCATTGTGGCATGCCAAACGCGAATGTGGTGCAACATATTTTTTATGGCGAACAAAAAAAATTTAGAAATAATATAGAAGTTGGGCCTATTTGGTTGGATAGTCCCAAAAATATCCGACGCTTCGAGTTCTCAACATGCTTTGAATGTCACAGACGGTTCTAAGGTAAAAAAACGTCTGTGATAGTCACATTACAGACGATTTTTATGTAAGGACCGATCGTGATAGTCTCAACAGTGACCGACGCTTCGAATTCTCAACCTTCTTTCAATATCACAGACCATTTTATGTAAGGACCGACTGTGATAGTCCCAACAGTGATCTACGCTTCAAATTCTCAACAATGTGTTGTGTCATTTCAGGTTCTGATGTTCGGGCAGTGCACTAGCCTGGGAACATGAAGCGTCGCCTTGGAAATTCTATAAATAGCTTGTTTTTCATTAATGATGAAAAAATTAATTAAAAATTTGTTCTTATGTCAATTTTCCAATTTTCCAGCACGTTCTTGGAATATCACAGACGGTTTTCACCACAAAACCATCTGTAATAGTGTTGTATTACACACAATTCTGATATGATAACTGTCTGTGATATTTTTGCGATAGTTCTACACAAATTCTCCAGTTCACACATTGAAGTATATCTCTGAAACAGCAATACAAATACACAAATATGCACCAATACAAATATACAAATACACCAATTCACACATTCAAGTACATGTTCCAAATAGCAATGCAAATACACAAATATACACTAATACAAATACACCAATTCACACATTCGATGTATATTACAAAAGTCACATCTGAAAGAGAACCTTTGCAATCAAACAACAATTGTAACTACCGACTACAAGTTAGACCAGATACATCACAAATCCATTCATCTGAAACAATAAATGTATGAACCACGTTTGACCTAACCATAGGAGTTCAGTTCAGAGACGCCCGAGGAGCTGGAACTGGCGTTGAGTTACATTTGTCTTGGTGATCTCTTCTGGCTCAAACTCAACTCATCAATGAAAATCAACTCAACTCAGTTGAGTTGAGTTGGAGCCTAAGGAAATCACTAATACAAATGTAAGATGCTTTCTATAGGTCCTGATTTGAGAAACACGCCGGGCTTGAGGATCTTCTCGACCGAGCCAACTAAGATCTCGCCCTTCACTAACTTCCAACTCTCGACGGTGATCTTCACCCTTTCTTTCGCCAACAAGCCAACGTACGCAGCGTACTGTGACGAAGAACCGTGAACTATGTTGCCCCTCGTGAACATCGTCCAAGGACCTGCATAGAATCATGTTGAAAACAAGACATATAAAAATGGAAGATACAGGAATCGCAGGATAATTGCCATCATAGGATTAGGATAATCTAACAATGCTGAAATTTTACTTGCCTTACTTGCAATGCCGAAATCTAGCCGAGGGAGTTGAAGCTACGATCGATTTTGGACTTGATTCACCAGAGAAACTAGTGGCTGTCGATGGAGGTGCGGCGGCCATCAATGGAGGTTACGGGTTAAGGCTTGTCGTGCCCAAGGAGAAAAAGAAGTGGCCGTCGACTGGAAGCAAAACTCCAAGGAGGGAACAAGTATTTGTAGAAGTTGAACGGTTCAAAATTCCAGGCATATTACAGATGGTTCGGACATCAGAACCGTCTGTAATAGTAAAGCAGATGGTTTTGATCTCCCAACCGTCTGTGATAGTCCTAACAGTGTCCGACACTTCGAATTCTCAACATGCAATCGTGGATAACCCCACATAATAACTGCGCAGTTGAAGAGACTTAATTATTTACTTCAAATTTAATTTGCATCAAATTATATAATCTGACGCTTCAACTTCTTAAGTGGGTACTGTTCCGCCGTGTGGCAGTTTATCTCCCAATAAATATCATGAATTTATTGACCTTGAAAACCAGTAGTGCGCTTTTTAAAACTCGAGGCACCCGCGCATATTGTAACACCCTGAGTATAGGGGTAAAAACTTTATTTTTCATAAAAGTCATGTATACATGTATCTCTGTAGTAGTAGCAAGATCAGTTCAATCCTAATCTATCCTAAGCCCTAAAACTTCCAAATCTATCCTGTGAACCCAAATCAAGATCAGATTTCTCAGATGTGATCTATCAGTTACTCTGAGCATAAAAGCCTTTAGAAGCCAAATTCAATTCCATCTCTAACTCTCAGATCTTGCAATCCTTTTCTGTTTTCGAAAACAGGAATTTAATTAATATCCTAATTACCCTAAATACTCTGAACTCAGATTTAGCCAAATCTTGACCTAATCTAGACCAGATTATTCTTGGATTATGATCATGGTTATGCCAATACCTTAATCCAAAAAGTTGGCAGCCAGATTTCATCATTTAAGCCTTTTTCATAGATTAGTCCAATTGTATCGCGAATCAGTCCTTTTCTGATATTTGCAAACCCAAAAAGGCTAAAATCCACAAATCAACTTCAAATTCAAATATGTTTTAGGGAACACCTCCCAAATGCTAATTAATACAAAATCTTCTTTTATCAGAACACCCAAATCTCTCTCCAATTACTTTGAATTCAAAATCGACCAAAACTCATATTTTAATTACCCTAAAATACCCTATTTTCAGTTTATGTCAAAAACTATCAAATCATGCCAGATTTTACCAAATTTCTTGCTGGATGAGTATAAGGTATAATTTTATACAAACCTATGAAATCAGATTTCAGATTACCACTCTCTAAATTAGAAATTACAAATCAGTCCAAAAATCAAACAAAGATTCTTGCAATCAGGTCCCTGGCTCGACCACACCTGCAGTTCACGACCGGAGCAGCAATTGCGACCAGAGCTCGCAGTCCCTTCGACCTTGGTCACAGCCAGCAGTGCACAGTGTTCGACATCAACCACTTCGATCAGCGCCGTTGCGACCGCGACTAGGAGCGCCATGTCGCCGTGTCTTTGCCGCCGATCAAGCGCCGCTCTAGCTCGTGCTTTTTCACAACCATGTTTGCATGCGCACACGTGTTTGCACCTTAGCTATTGTCGTGGCAATCCTTGTCCAACTCACCAGCAGCTCACGCGCCAGAGAGAAGCTTTACCCTCTCGCCGTTGTTTCAACTCGAAGGTACATGGGCGCAAGCAACTTAGCCACCAAGCAATGAGCTTCGCTTCAACCCATCTCGCCTGTAAATGGCAACTCAAAGCAGCTTCTTCGTCACCAGCACTGCTCTTCAAATCTCCTTAGTAATTAAACCAAATCTTCTTCACTGTTGGCTTCTTCTCCGGTGAGCCGCAGAGGAGGTCAACGACGCCAACACACCCCACTGCTCCAAACTTCAAATTGAAGCCACCAGTGAGTTCCCCTCATCAAATCCTCTGTGCCGTATCATTTAATTGAATCCCCGTGCCCCACATCACCGGTGATCGCCGGAATTGCCAGAACCCCTGTTCCAGCTTTACAATTTGATTCAATCCAAATTAGCCCTCGATCCAGTAGAGTAAAATTATCATTGAGCTTTATTTAGCAATCCTGTGCATCAAGATTTCAAAATTGAGCTCGAATCAAAGCTATCTCCAAGTTTGAGCTTCACCAGTCGCCGGCTCTCGCCGCTAGACTTCTCTGGTGATGCTCTGACCAAATTGATCGTGCCAATAGCTTCCATATGCTTCCCTCTTACTCCTCAAGCAAAGAATTGAGTTCAAATCCTGTATAACAAAAAACCCCAAATCCAGTGTCATCTTCTCCGGCGCCGGCCACCGGAAATCTGTTCCCGGCCGATCCAGTTCCAGCCACCTTGTCCCTTAGATGCATCTCGATCTCCTAAACACTTTTGTCTACTAGCTCGACATCTAGTTTGGTCTAAATCAGAAGTTATGGCTATGTCCTAATTTCTGTCCAGTGCCATGACTTGAAACTCCAACTACCGTGTTCTTCACTGGTTTTCACCACTTTTCGGCCATCTCCTACCATAGAGCCTGTTGAGTGAATTGCTCCTGCTGCAAAGGCCTATCTCCCAGACAAAGTAGTGCATCAATTGGAGCCCTAGATCAAAAGATATGGCAAACCCTAGTTTCTGGCCATGTCAACCCAATGCCAATCTGTGTCATCCAGTGGCATTGAAACTTTTTACCTACTTCCAGCCATGCATTTTGAAAATGACTTTGTCCCTTAGACTCCTGAGGTTGTGATATACATTTTCTTCTTCTGTCACAACTTCATTGAGCCCTCTAGCAACCATTGATCCTTTGTCAACGCCTTGAACCGAATGTCGACCTAAAGACATTCATCGTTTTTGGGCAAACCAGCCGCATACTTAATGTCATTTCCATATCCTGGAACCCTAAAAGTCCCTAGCACCCATCTTCAGCCCTAATTCTATGAGTTAGCCCTTATCAGCTTCTAAACCCAATTATTCCAGAATCATCGAGACACTTCATCTTTGCATTATTGCATGTAGTATAATAATGTATTGAAAAGGTTGTGATTCTTGGTTGCTTATTTGATCTTTGCTCAGAGCCAGAGCCAGAGTTCAAGGACTTCACTGCCGACCTGACATCAACTACTGTATTTTACAATGCGGAAGGCAAGTCATAGTCTTGATCATCTTGAACCTATATTTTATAAATTGCTATGATATGACCTTGAATATAAATAATATTGGATGTGAAAGAATGGTTGAATTATGAATTGGCAGTACTAGGCTGGATGCCTATGAAATGTGAAAAGATCAATTAGTGAGCCATGAATTATTATATGTACTTATATATATTCATGAAATAAAACCCCTAGCCATGACCAGAATTTTGGTTTGGAATGGCGGTAGCACTGGAGGTGCTTAACTGCAAAGGATAGCAGGCACTGAAGGTGCATGGTTTGTGGATGGTCTGATCACTGGCATATAAGGACTAGAACCTTGTGTTGTGCATCTAGTGGTGTGAAACACGTGCTAACCACAAGCCTGGTATGGGACAAGCCTGAACAAGTACTTATGCGGATCGCACATGAAACCCCTGCATGAGATGGGAAGTGATGCACAATTTTACACGGAGTGCGGCTCCTACACATATCACTGAATGTGATTGCACGCTGACCCAGTAATGGGAAGAGGCATTCGGGGTGGGGGTTTGGGTACAACCCACCACAAATGTGCTTCGCGAGAGATCCACAGGGTCAGGGGTGAATTGTGTGTGAAACATGACAAAAGTTCTTGTTATCTCCACCTTGCCACTCACACATGGTTGTGAGGAAGGGTCTAATCATATTGATAGGATGGGCTTGAAAGTGGAATATCTTGCGGGTAAATTGGTACCTCTCTACAAAGTTAAAAATGTATTCGAATACTCCGAGCTCTCGGGTTTATAGGAGTCTGCTGCGGTGGATTAAATCCACGGGGTGTGGCACAAGTATGTTTTCTAATTAAAATTTGATAAGTCAAGATTACCCAAATGACATGTGTTGTCATGATAAGGGGTGCTACCATGGGCTGTCGTGTGTCGATGTGTCACGGTAGTACTATAATTTAGTGAACATGAATAGCGATGCTATGTTATGAAAAATGCTGCCATGAGATGAGATATGAAAGAAAAGACTATTTTACAACCATCCACACTTCTTTACTAGCATAGATTCATATCATCCCTACTATGTGTATCTACTCTTACCTATGACTTGCTGAGTACGTAAGTACTCACCCTTGCCAACTTCAATCCAGAAGATGGAGTGTTTCACGACCAAGAAGAAGGCGTGGAGAACTTCTTGGACCCAGATGAAGGAGAGCCAATTCCGCCAGAACCTTGATGTGTGTTGTTCTGCCGTCAACTTCTTACTGTGGAAGGGACACCCATCATCCGCTGTGTAGTTGTTTTTATTTTGCTTTAACTAAACCTTGAATGCCGCGAAGGCATTGTAATATTAAGGCCAGCAGGCCACGCTACTTAATATCTTGTAAGTTTTGCTGCTGCAATGTGAATATACTCCTGTGCTTGACTTATCCTGGGAAGTCAAAGGTATGCATATATGGGACTAGCTATAGCAAGCAAGGTCTCCACGGGAGTAGTCGTAGTCCTAGTTTTGGGGCGCGACACATATGAACCGTCACCTTCTGGTTCTATAAATAGAGAGGCTCTTCAATTCTTAAGACTTACAAATTCTTGGCTAAGTCTTTTAGGAATTTTACTCCTAAATCCCTGTATTTATTCCCTCCTCAACTCCCACCTAGATGGCGAGCCAAGATTCCAATGAGGTTATTGAAATTGAGAGTGATGAGGAAGAGATAAGGAATGAACTCGATCAGGATCTTTAGAAAGTAAGTCCTCTCTGAAACTCTAATGCAGATCTTTCTTTTATGACTTGATTACCTCCAAACAAATGCATTTCAAAATCCACAGGTGCCTGAGGAAATGCTCCCTCCAAAGAAGAGACTCAGAAATGATGAAAGATCGTCCAGTGGAGCTGCAGCGAAGACTCTAGAGGGTGCTGAGGCCTGTGTTGCCACATTGCCCCGTGCAACCCCTCCAGTTGCATCGACTCCACCTTTGGAGATCCACAAAAATCCTTCCAATATCCCCTCTTCAACACCTATGGATCATCAGCTTTTCTTGGATGATCAACTTTCTGGTGTAAGTCGCACAATTCCACGTCCAAATCCACTCCGAAGCTTGGCACTCATCTTCACTCTCTCTGTTGGTTATTATGTCTTTCAAAACTAACCCATGCATGTGCAGGAGGAGAAAGCTGTCTTGTGCAGAACTCTCCAAAAAGAAAAAGAGGCGCTGGAGAAGCGTTCTGAGGAGATGTCTTCTGCCATTCTGTACTTGGCATACTGCTATGAGGGTTCTCGCGAAGAAGCGCGTAGGTTTCGGTCGGAGAGAGATTACGCTCGGCAGCAGCGAGAACTCTCTGATACAATAAGGAACAGCTGCACTCCTTTGTTGAGAGATGATGTAGATAGGCTTAGAGCTATTGCTAGTTCTCTTGGGGCGGCCAGTGTAGATCCTACTGATGCCAATACGCCCCTAGTAGAACTTTGTAAATTACTTTCGGATCAGGTCGACGCTTTGGTCGCTTGTATCCCTTATGTATGCAAAGATTGTAAGAAATAAGAAATTTCTTTTTCCTTATATATCTGGCTTTTTGATTGATTATGTATAACTGATATCACCAAATAATGTTCTCTGTGTGAAAATGTTAATTAACAAGAAAATACTTCTACGATCAAGATGGTTTTTAACTTAAAACCGTCTCTGATAGTAACATTACATACGGTTTTAATGTTAGGACCGACTGTAATAGTCTCAACGTTCTTTGAACATCCACAGACATATGTACACCATAACACCTTAATATATCATTTTTTTAAATACTAACATTGAAAATAAGATAAAACCAAATATGAAAAACATTTTATTCAATCATTTGGTCACGTTTCTAATATTATTGCTACCCGTCCGACTGGTATTGGTGGCTCTTACATGCAGACTCATCATCATATACTAATTCACCAGAGAAACTAGTGGCCATCGATGGAGTTGCGGCAGCCATCAATGGAGGTTACGGGTTAGGGCTTGTCGTGCCCAAGGAGAAAAATAAGTGGAACAATTCAACTAGTTGAACGGTTCGACTGCAAGCAATCCAGGATATTATAGACGGTTCGGACGTTATCACCATCTGTGATAGTAGAGCAGACTGTTGATTTTATAATTATCACAGACGGTTATGAAGTAAACACCGTATGTGATAGTAAAGCGAACGGTTTTGAGCTCAGAACCGTTTGTGATATTTCTGTCATAGTTCACAAATGCGACAGTTTAAAGTGAAACCCGTCAGTGATAGTTTCTGTGATATTCTGTTCTACAAAAATGCACCGATATTACCGACGGTATTATATAGAACCGTCTGTATTGAACATGGTACAAAAGGTCTTTTGCTGGATGTTTTGAGCTAGTCGTACACTCTTGCTCGACATACTGTCCAGTTGGAAGAGATCTGGGGCAAGGAAGAGCAATATCTCAAAAGGGGAGCATTTGGGGGCAGCAAATTTGAAGATCCATGGTTGGTACTTGCTCCTAAGGCATACACATTACTTGATTTCATCATCAATATCGATCTGCATTAATTGATCAAATTAGAGGGAGAGGGAGGGGAAGCTACAGTAGAAAATCCTAGTTGTAACTCATTTTTGACCTGTAGCTATTTAATTGCTTTATGATGTGTGTTATCCATGCCCCCAATTAGTTATACTAACTAATTACTTGCAGTTCAAGTAGTAGTTAACTAGTTATACCGCAAACTCCACATCAAACACTAGCTAACTAGATTTATAATTTATTGCGTGTCGACCGTATGTAGAGTATTACTAATTAGCATGTGTATGAATTTAATTAATTGCAAATGGTCCATTGAGACTGGATGTATAATGACAACCGAGTGAGTGAGGAATACATGAAAGGTGTTTTAGGTTTCCAGAAAGTTGCTGAGCAACACATGGCGAAGAAGGGTTTACAATATATGTACTGTCCTTGCGTAGACTGCCAGAATCTTATGATGTTCACCAACTCATCTTAAATTGTCACCCACTTGATCCGACGTGGTTTCAAAAAGGGTTACACGTGTTGGGTCTACCATGGCGAAGAGCAAACTGCAGAAACAAGTGCCACTCAGGTTGAGGAACAGGACATGTCAGTTCCCAACAACGATTTTGATGAGGATATGCAGAGGATGACAATTTAGATGACATGTTGCATGATGTGGAAGGAAATTACAGTGAAAGGGAGTTTGGCAAATTCAAGCGCTTGATTGAGGACTCAGAAAAGCAATTGTTCCCTGGTTGCAAGTCGAAGTACACAAAGTTGGCCTCCGTGCTTGAACTGTTAAAATTGAAGGCAAGTAACAGCTGGACCGACAAGAGTTTCACGGTACTGTTAGATCTTTTGGCGGGCATGCTTCCGGAAGGAAACGAGTTGCCAAAAACACCTACCAAGCAAAAAAGCTATTGTGTCCTTTGGGAATGGAAGTAGAAAGGATACACACATGCCCTAATGATTGCATCCTTTACCGTAACGACGACAAGGATATGCATGTTTGTCCGGTGTACGGCGCATCCTGCTATAAGCGTAAGGACCGAACCGACGACGGCGACTGCGCTGAGATAAAGCAACGACCTCCTACTAAGGTGTTGTGGTATTTGCCTGTCATTCTCCGCTTGCAGCGTTTGTTTGCAAACCGTAAATAGTCAAAATTATTGCATTGGCACTCGGAAGACCAGAAGAAGGATGGAAAGCTGAGACACCCCGCTGATTCTTTGCAGTGGAGAAACATCGACAGGGAATTTGTTAACTTCGGAGCGGAATTGAGGAATATAAGGTTCAGGTTGAGTACTGATGGAATTAATCCTTTTGGTAACAACCTTCCTCCTTGGTTGTGTATGAAGCGCAAGTACATCATGATGTCTCTACTTATCTCAGGACCAAAACAACCCAGAAACGATATTGATGTGTACCTAGCACCATTGATAGAGGATCTCCTAACAATATGGAACGAAGGGGTGCAGGTATGGGACTCATACAAATGAGAGACCTTCATCCTACGTGCTATGATATTCTGTTGGGGGAAATCTCCATGCGGCCAACTCCAGGTAAGTTCATGATTGCCCGGGGACAGTGGCCCCCTTTTAGGCTCCCGGGATCGTGCCTTCGGGGCATGTCCCGGGCGCCGTTATTGGCCCGGGGACAGTGGCCTCCGGTGCCTGCACCGGGCGCCGCCGTTTAGGCTCCCGGGACCGTGCCTCCGGGGCATGTCCCGGGCGCCGCCATTTGGCCCCCGGGACCTTGCCCCCCGGTCGGGTCCCGGGCGCCGCCATTCGGCCGGGGACAGTGGCCTCCGGTGCCTGCCCCGGGCGCCGCCGTTTAGGCTCCCGGGACCGTGCCTCCAGGGCATGTCCCGGGCGCCACCATTTGGCCCCCCGCCATTCGCCCGAGGACAGTGGCCTCCGGTGCCTGCCCCGGTCGCCGCCTTTTAGGCTCCCGGGACCGTGCCTCCGGGGCATGTTCCGGGCGCCGCCATTTGGCCCCCGGGACCTTGCCCCCCGGGCGGGTCCCGGGCGCCGCCATTCGCCCGGGGACAGTGGCCTCCGGTGCCTGCCCCGGGCGCCGCCTTTTGGCTCCCGGGACGATGCCTCCGGGGCATGTCCCGGGCGCCGCCTTTTGGCTCCCGGGACCCTGCCCCCCGGGCAGGTCACGGGCGCCGCCTTTTACCCGGGGACAGTGGCCTCCGGTGCCTGCCCCGGGCGCCGCCTTTTAGGCTCCCGGGACCGTGCCCCCCGGGCTGGTCCCGGGCGCCGCCATTTGCCCGGGGACAGTGTGTCGACGATTCGGACTCGGAGTCCTCAGCCGAACTTATGCAGAATTTGTAATTGTGATACCTTTCAAGATGACCCTTCGGGAAGGTATGCTGAACAATAGTGAACAGGAGCACAGAGAGTTTAGACAGGTTCGGGCCCTCGATGGTGGGAGTAAAAGCCCTACGTCCTGTTGAGATTTCACTAAGTGTGGTAAAAGGTTTACAAATGGAGGGAAAAGTCCTCAGAGGCGAGGATTTTCCCTGTAAGAGTGTACAAGGATAAGCCAAAGAAGGCTTACTAAAATGCTATATGAGGTGTGCCGTAGACTTGGCTAACTTGGATGATTTTGGGTTTTTTGATCTTCCAATCTCTCGGTTGATGTTTCGGATGATCCCCCCTCATTGATGCTCCATGCCATCCTTTTGTACTGTTTGAAAGGGTGCCATGTAGAGGAAACTGCATCAAACGGTTGCACGGACGGTTGGATGCGGTTTTTTGGAACTGCTCTTAACCTCCACGCAGGTTAAACACGTGTTATTCACAGATAATTGTATGTGTTAACCTTCTGACGGTTGATTCTCCACGTGTAGGAATCTTCGGGATACTTAGAATATCCTGTTGTACGGGCAACCGAAATAGATAGATCCCAAGTATCCTGATCGGCAGATGTTCTGACCGCGGGATATTGGCTGACCGCGCAATATCCCGAATGTGTAGTTCGCGTATAGCCTACGAACTTCTGACCGCGCAAGGCTTACGGTTTGACCGCGTAAAGCTGCGACCTGATCGCGTAAAGCTTGCGACCTCATGGTGATGCCCCTCAGAATAGCTTGAGTTCGCATCACCAGATACATGTCTGGTTCGAACTTGTCTTGAACCAAAAGTTTATTAGAAATGACCCGGGTGTCAATCCTCGTCAGCTAGCCCCTAAATTCGAAGAAAACGAAGAGACGTGTTTATTTCGAATTTAAAAACCGTGCATTGGATTTTTAACCCGGCCCTTTAACTTCTCCACTTAGTGGCGCACTAAGTGAAAACGGTTGGTTTTTCAAGACGAGTTCTGACATTACGTGACGGGCAATGATAGCGCCGTAGAATTGTTTTTATCTCGAGGTAAAATTGTAAATGTTTTAGCAAAACCCGAGGCGTCCGGAATGCAAACCGTCACCCAGGCGGCTATAAATACCAGACCCCTGGACATGTAAAGATCTACAATTTCCCTCTCACGTCTAAGTCTTTTTCTTGTTATCCTGCCTCCTTCTTTTTCACATACCCCTCCCAATGGCAGATCATGAAATCATCGAGATTGAGAGCGATGAAGGGGAAATTGTCGAACAAGGGTCTCAAACGAATGAAGTCCTGTCTCCCTTAAAGAAGAAACCCAAGGTTGACGAAGGATCTTCCAGTGGAACAAAGGTGAAGAACGTAGAGAGTTCTTTCTTCCTTCAGTTCCTTTGACCCTCCCCGTTCATGCCTCTCGGCAAGTTAGGCCTTTATCCTTAGGAAAAGATCTCTTCACATCCAATTCTCCCATCCTTTTGGGTGATCAACATCCTGGTCGGCAAGCGGTGACTATCCCTCGATCAGATGATTGCCATATTGGGTTGGCGAAGCAATCTTCTTCTGGGAAGGTTGCTCTTCCACCATATGATGATCTTCCTCCCAAGATGGGTGTATCAACGGGTTATGCACCGGGACAGGTAACAATTCTTCTCCCTTTTTGCTGATAATTTTAGTTAGTATGACTAACTTTTGCAAAAATGTAGGAGGTAGGAGGCCCCAGCGATCAGCCTTCTGCTGCTCCATCTCTTCCTTCCGAACAGACCCTTCTGGAAGAGAAGAATGCCCTGGAGAAGAAGACCGAGGAGATGGCCTCGAAGATTCTGCGTTTAGCAGAATGTTTTGATCGATCCCGAGAAGAGGCGCACCATTTCCGTCGAGAGAGGGACTTCGCTCAGCAACAGCGAGAACTCTCTGACTTGATTAGGGACAATAGTGCGTCTGTTGTTAGGGACGATATAGATAGACTTAGGGTAGTTGCTAGTTCCCTGGGGGTTGTCAGTGTAGACCCTACTGACAACAACATGTCCCTTGGGGAACTTTGTAAACTTCTTTCGGAGCAAGTCGATGTTTTGATCGACTGCATCCCTTTTGTATGTAAAGAATGTAAGAAATAAAAGTTCTTTATTTCTCATGAAATGTTCTCCACATCTTCTGTGCGAAAATATAGCCATGAACTTTACGTTCGCGACCATTCATACACAGGAAATTTTAGTTCTGCGATCAAAATCACTTTTAAGAAAAAAGCACCGCGACCTGCCCTGATTCCACGATCAGTTTCAAAGCCGCGGTCAGAACTAAGGTTCGACCAGAGTTGGGACTCGGTCAGGATGTCACTTCGATTAGAATCGAAGTTTTAGCCTAAAACACGATTTCGATAAAACCATAACCCAATTAGAAACACTACAGTACGTTAAAAATTGGGTTACTTGATTTTTTCGAATAAAATGTTCAAAGTATAAAAAGGAAAAACGTCCTCTGAAAAGTACTGAAAATTTTTCAGTCCTTTTACACTTTCAGTTTCCAAAACAAAGAAGTCTTTTTGTTTCAGATCCGACGCCTGAGTACTTTATCGGGTCCATCAGAGACAGTATCCATTATGGGAAATGAATAAAGCATTCAATGGAACGTTTGAAATGAGCCGTTTACTCATTAATGCGTCGCCTTGGGTCTATAAAAAGAGCAGATGTCTTCTGAAAGAAGCCACATAGCTAAAAACCCTTATTATTCCCGCCGCTCAAAACCCTCATTTTCTTCAGCCTTCATCTTCCCCAAATCGCCAGCTTCCCCTTTGATTCTACACCAAAGATGGCGTCCTGGAGCAGATCCATTCACCATTCTGAGGAGAGCCTGATGGCATTAGAGAAGGAGGAGATCCTTTCTCCGCGGCTGCTCATTAACTGGCGACCTGCGGAGAAGGACCAAGAAACCCCAACTGTCTAAGAAGGCAAGTTGGTGGTTTTTGAGGAGTATTTGCGTTGCGGGTTCCGATTCCCTGAGAGTCGGTTCCTTAAGGATGTCCTTGAACATTACAGGTGGGAACTGATCAACCTCCACCCCAACGCGATGCTGATCCTTGCAGTATTCCAGCACCTTTGTGAAGCCTTCGTCGGAATATATCCCAACGTGGATCTTTTCCGACGATTTTACTTTTCGGCGTGGTCGAAGAGTACCAACGCCGCCGGATGCATCTACTTCCGGCTGAGGGATAAAAAGGAGTATCCCTCCCCACCCCTACGAGATTCTGTGCATGGGTGGCACCAAAGGTGGTTTTACTGCTCTCCACCATCCGAAAGCAGTTTATGGTTTGAAAACTCGCGACCGGAGAAGTCGAGCAAGTTAGACATTCCTCCGGCGATGAACTCGGAGCTTTCGAAGCATGCCGAGGTGATTCTTCACTTGGTCAATGAAGGATTGACGGCTCGAGATATCATTCGAGACTTCGTGAAGAACCGGGTGAGTCCTCTGCGTGAAAGGGCTCATCCGGTGTGGGAGATTAGGTCCATGGGTGATAGCACCCTGGACTACAGTCAAGGTATTTATTTCTTTGGTGCTGAACTTTCTCCTTTTTGAATTGTACAAATTCTGACTTGAGTTTGGGAACAGTCCTGCCTTCATCCGAGATTGAAAGGTGGACCAACTCCCTCCTTAGGACCTACAATTCCGATGTAGAGGGCCCTAAGGGATCACCTCGCCCGCAGAGCTTGATTCACGCTGGTGATGACCTCAGACAGGAGCGCCGAAAGGTAATTTCCTTGTCAAGCTTTGGCTCTGCAGGTCTTGTGTGTGTCCAGTGCTAATCCCTTGTAATGGACTGCGAACCAGCACCTAGGGAAGTTTGCGGATGCGACGTTCCCAAGTGAAAATGTCGGCTCTCCGAAGAAGCCGACGGCGAAGAATGTGAAGAAGGTCTCTCAGAGACCCAGGACAAAGAGTCCTGCCCCTAAGAAGACCAAGCTAAACCCTGGGGAGGGGTCTTCACGAAGCATTCCTCGTCCCGCAAGAAAGACTGCGGTAAGATATCGCATTCCTACTACTTTTTCAGGCGCGACATGGAATCACTTCTTCGTCGTACAGGGAGAGGGGAGCGAGGAGGAAGAGGATGACGTTCCTCTGATCCTTCGAAGGAGGAAGATCGCGGATCTTCCATCCAGCGATGCCCCAAGCTGCCCCGCAGAGACCACTACTACCGAGGAGGTGGTCGTGGAAAATCCTGCGACCACCGAAAATCTTGTGGTCGCGGGTAACCCTCCAATTCCTGAAGCCCCCGAGGTTTCAGGGTCAATTATCTCTGCTTCCCTGGTCGAAGGGACGATCAAGGTAAGGAATCTTTTTCGGCCGTTCCTTCTATGACTCTTTCTGCACATTTGTCAAGTTAATGTATATACAGGGAGGAGAGCTTCCCCCTGGGACCACTGGGGGTTCCAGGGAGGAAAATCCTCCTCCTCTGCGGACAGAGGAGGAGGTGGATGAACAAAGGCCAGCTATGATGGTTCCAGCAACTCTGGAATCGCCAAGGCCTTCAGATGCAGCCCCACCAGTTAGCCCGGTGGCCCAGGTAAAGATCTTTTTATGTGTTTTTACCTGTTCCCTAAGAATATGCCTATAACATGACATTTCCAGGGGGGTGCTGCCTTGTTTACCATAAGGAAGGCGAGAACCGGAGACGGCTCTCCTTCGCAAGGAGAATTTTCCCAGAAGTCCCAGGAACGAATGGGATTTCAAATAAGGTAAGAGCTCTTACTTGACAGTAATCTTAAATAAAAGTTGCCTGACCCATTCTTCCTGTTAGGCAAAAGAAGACAGCGCCTAACCCTTCAACCGCCTCTGGGGAGGTTGAAACTAGGGCTGATGAGGGAGCCTCTAATGAAGAGCGCTCTACTCCCGTGGTTTAGGAAGTCGTCCGGACCGCGGGAGGTGAAACAAGTATAGGGATCGTGTCACAACCAGTAGCCTCTGGGGGTGGCGTCCAGCCGGCACTCCCGCCAACTATCCCTGTAGTGAGCACGTCGGAGGCTCTAGCGAGGATTCCCGCTGAACTGAATGATGCCGTTTTACAAAAGTTTATGAAGGTATAATAAGACTCTGCTTCCGTGCCTGAATTATACTTAGGATACCTTTGACCTTCTTCTTTGGCACCACAGGGATTGTCCTGGCTAACAAGCCATTCGCGTGTTGTGATGGCTAGTACAGAAGCCATTCAAAAAGAACGCGATAGCTTGCGCAGGTGAGTACCATTACCCTCTGGTTAATATGGGTATATCTTGGTTGTGACTGCCTTGATTTTGTTGCAGAGAGGTTGCATTCTTGAAGAAGGAGGTGGCCGGTTCAGTCTCAATGCTTAAGAAACAAGAAACTGAACTCAACAAACTTCGATCAGAGAATGCTGGTAAGCCGATTCCTGACTAGGAAGACTTGAATCCATAATATGCGAATAATATTCTCTCTCTGTACAGCGCAAGCAGGTCGAATTACGCAGCTCAGTCGAGACAAGGAGATTCTTGAATCCTCGATTCGCCACACCGATCGGGCAATCAAAGAACTGAGCCTCCGGATCTTCGAAAAACTAAAGGCCGTGGCTGATCTTTTGAAGACCGATGTGGTAGAACTGAGGCAAGACAACCTCAGTATAAATGACTAGACATCGCTGCTTACTGCCCAGGCGGATTCACTGCTTGAGTATCTCCCTGGAGATACACGGCGACGCGAAGAGGCGATCAGAACCAGGGTTCGATCAACCGCAGCAGCCGTACTCAGCCGGGTTCGACTTCACCATGGCCCAGATGCAGATCTGAACGCATTGGTGGGTCCGGTTGAGGTCGAGAGTGAAGAGCTGCTCGATGCAGTCATAGAGGAAGTCCAGCCCCTAGTAGATAAACTCCTGACTGAGCTGGGGATCAAATGATCCTTATTTTTGTAACCAAACAATTGTAATTACAATGCAATGTATGTAAAACTATATTTTTTTTTTTTCAAAAGAAAGTGCATATTCACATCATAAGTTTCATACTATAAGTATATTCCTCTAGCCCCCGCCTCTGTTTTGTGAATACTGGAGCCTTAGTATTTTAAGCAGAGGGGAAAACATAAGTATGATGACCAGGGATATGCGCTTCAAGCCGATGGTCAAGATTAAAGTAACATTTTAACCTTATTGCAAACTGGTAGCCACCCAGATGACCGAAGACTAGCCAGATAGTCCCGTGTGCGTTGAGAAACGGCTTATTTAGGAGCGACTTATCTGGAAGTGATCATGAGATCGACCAGTGAATCCGGTTAAAAAATGCTGTAGTAACCTAACCGCCGGCGATCAGCCCCAGGTCGAATTTGTATAATTTGGGCTTAAAGAAAACACTCATTGTATGAAAACAAGACATGCTTTTTATGAAAAGATGCTAATTGAACAGGGAAAAAGTGATTGGAATACTTACACGTAAAACTTGCGAAGTTGATCGATGTTCCAAGTATTGGACAAAATCCGATCATCCTCCATGGCTAACCGCGCAGATCCTGGCCGCGGCATTGAGATGACAGTGTATGGCCCTTCCCACTTTGGGGAGAATTTATTGCGGTTAGACTGGTCTTGAATTTTTCGTAAAACCAAGTCGCCAACGATGAGATCACGTGGTCGCACCTTTTTACTGTGATACTTGCGTAGAGCCTGCAAGTATACCGCGGACTTGATCAGGACGCGATCATGCCGTTCTTCCAGGAGGATGAGATCTTGCGATCGCTGTTCGGATTGATTGACCTGTTCGAATTGATTCGTGCGAACAGATCCAATACTAACTTCCATAGGCAACACAGCCTCGGCCCCATAGACCAAATGGAAGGGTGTCTCACCGGTGGCTCGACTAGAGGTAGTCCGTAGTGCCCATAGAACAGTATAGAGCTCGTCTGCCCAAGCCCCCGAGCGGGTCTTGAGGCGATCAAAAACACGTTTTTTGATGCCTTGCAATACTTGCTTATTGGCCCGTTCTACGGCACCATTGCTTTGTGGATGTGCCACGGAAGCAAAGCACACCTTGGTCCCAATCTGATCGCAGTAGTCTAGGAAGAGACCGCTAGTGAACTGAGAACCGTTGTCTGTGATGAGACGGTTTGGAACACCAAATCGTGCCACAATGTTCTTGTGAAAGAACTTTTGTGCAGCTGATGCAGTAATATTTCGTACTGGTTCGGCCTCAATCCACTTTGTGAACGTGTCAATGGCTACGAACAGAAACTTGTACCCATTGACCGCTTGTGGCATAGGACCGACGATGTCCATTCCCCAGATCGCGAAGGGCCATGCGAGAGGAATAGTTTGCAATGCATAAGCAGGTTGATGAACCTGTCTTGCATGAAACTGACACTGTGGACACATCTTGACCATAAACTTGGCATCATCGAGTGCCGAAGGCCAGTAGAATCCCTGTCCAAAAATTTTTCCGACCAGTGTTCGGTATGACGCGTGTGCACCGCATACACCGTCATGTATTTCTTTCAAGAGGGATTTTCCTTCCTCCTGAGATATGCAGCGCATGAATACTCCTTGAGTACCCTTTCTGTGCATAACCCCATCTATGAGTTTGTACAGACGCGCCTTTCGAATTAATCGATCGCTTTTGGTTTCGTCCTCGGGTAGGGTCCCATGTTCAAGATAGACCCTCAATGGATGAGTCCAATCTTGTTCCTGACCGAGGTTGGCAACGAAGGCTATTGCCGGATCATCCTCGACCGAAGTCATGATCGAAGGATGGTCCAAGTGTTCAATGAACACTCCTGCCGGAGCGGATGAGCGTGAGGATCCAATTTTGGATAATTGGTCTGCGAGAATATTGTCCTTTCGCGGGACGTATTGGACTTCGAAGTGACTGAAGTGTTTTTCCAATCTCCTCACTTCCCCCAGGTAATGAGCCATTGTCTCATCGGAGGTGCTGTACTCCTTGTTTACCTGGTTTACGACTAGCTGTGAGTCCCCCCTCACCACTAATCGACGGACTCCGAGGAATTTTGCTGCCCGGAGCCCTGCAAGAAGACCTTCATACTCTGCTGCATTGTTGGTGGCAACAAAGTGTAGTTGAATAACATACTTAAGCTGTTCGCCCTGAGGCGTAACTAAGACCACTCCAGCCCCCGAGTGTTGAAAACTACGGGAGCCGTCAAAGTACATTGTCCAATAATCGGGGTACTCCAGTTCCTTTGCCAACTGCACGGGTGGCTCAGGGTTGGTCCATTCGACCACAAAGTCGGCCAAAACCTGAGACTTAACCGCCGTGCGAGGGGTGAAATGGATCTCGAAGGCACCGAATTCGACCGCCCATTTGGCGATTCGACCAGATTTTTCTGGATTTCGAACAACATCCCCTAAAGGAAAAGAGGAGGGTACTGTGATCTTGTGTGCTTGAAAGTAATGTCGTAGCTTACGGGAAGCCATTAGTAGCGCGTAAACTATCTTCTGGACCTCAGGGTAGCGCTCCTTAGGACCATGAAGTACTTCGCTCACATAGTAGACAGGTATGTGTACTCCTTCCCTTTCCACGATCAGAACTGCGCTGACCGCGTGTGGGGTGGCCGCCAAATACAAAAGTAATGGTTCTTCCTTTTCAGGAGACACCAATACTGGCGGACTGGAAAGATATGTTTTTACCTCCTGAAACGCTTTTTCGGCCTCATCGGACCACGTGAAGTTATGATGTTTCCGCAAGGCTTTAAAGAAAGGTAGTCCCCTTTCGCCTAATCGCGATATAAAGCGACTTAAAGCCGCCATGCGACCAGCCAGGCGTTGAACATCCTTCATGGTCGAGGGCGACCTCATTTGTTCAATAGCTCTGATTTTCTCAGGATTAACCTCAATGCCCCTGGAACACACAAGGAAACCAAGAAGCTTCCCTGAAGAAACCCCGAAAGAACATTTCTCCGGGTTCAATTTTATTCCAAAGCGATTCAAGTTACAGAAGGTTTCAACAAGATCGTCCAAATGAGATAATCTTTTGGTGCTCTTTACAACCAAGTCGTCTACATATGCTTCGAGATTACGCCCTATCTGGGAAAGAAAGGTCTTTTGCATCAAGCGCTGGTACGTGGAACCAGCGTTCTTGAGACCGAACGGCATTCTGACATAGCAGTATGTGCCGAACGGGGTGATGAAGGCAGTTTTCTCTTCATCGTCTTCTGCCATGCTGATTTGATGATATCCTGAGTAGGCATCCAAAAAACTCATCAGTTCGCAACCCGCAGTGGAGTCAACCAGCTGGTCGATGCGGGGAAGGGGAAAGTCATCCTTCGGACAGGCACTGTTGAGGCTAGTATAGTCGACACACATGCGCCACTTGCCATTTGACTTGCGGACCATGACCGGATTGGCGAGCCAGTCCGGGTGATTCACTTCGCGTATAAACCCGGCTTGTAAGAGTTTGTCTAACTCTTCTCGGATGGCTTCCTGTCGGTCGGTGGCAAAACGCCTGAGCTTTTGCTTTATTGGTCGTTGTCCAGGTCGAATTGCTAACCTGTGCTCAATTACTTCCCTTGGGACACCGGGCATGTCGGACGGTTTCCACGCAAACACGTCTGCGTTAGCCCGGAGGAAAGCAACGAGGTCGAGTTCCTATTTGTCATCCAGGGCTGACCCAACCCGAATTGTCTTGGATGGGTCATCTGGGTACAAGGGAACTTGTTTGAGTTTCTCATCTGGTCGAGGAGCAGCCCTGATCGCATCGGTGGCGACGGTGGCGACCTGAGCGTCCCGGAGGGGAAGTTGATCGACCATCTCCAAAGATAGCGGGTCGCACGTGAGCGCCACGTTGCGACTTCCTCGGACCGAAATGACACCTTTGGGGCCAGGCAATTTCCCGCACTGATAAGCATAGTGCGTTGCCATCATGAACTTAGCAAGAGTCGGCCTGCCAAAGATTGCATTATAAGCTGAATCACAATCAATTACATCGAAAGTAACCAATCTGTTCGGAAGTTATCTGGTTCTCCCAGAGTGACCGGGAGGACCACTTGTCCCAATGGCATCATGGAGGGCCTGGGATTATCCCATAAAACGGATGGATTATGGGCTTGATCTTCGAACGAGGAATTTGCATCTCGTCGAGTGTCTTGACCAATAAAAGATAAAGGGAACTTCCCCCATCAATCAGGACCCTTTCGACTCTCGCGTTACTGATGATTGGGGTAATAACCAGAGGTAGCCTCAATGGTCGAGTTAGCCCCACAGGACAGTCAGTGCGATCGAACGTCAAAGGCATATCCGACCAACGGGGATATTGAGGTTCGCCAAGGGATGTCTCCGTTTGGTTAACCTCTCGGCAAAAGGTTTTAAACTGCCTTTTGGAAACGAAAGAGGAGGAACCTCCGAAAATGACATTAACATGATTTTGAGGTACCTGGTAAGCCATTTCTTCGTCTCCATCGACGTCTCTAACCCCGCACGCCTGCTCTTTAGGCGGTAAGGTTGGCATTGGCCCAGCTCCTTGGTAGAAATCATCCAGCTGTTTCAACCAACTCCTGCAGTTTTTGAGGTCGTGGCCTGCGGAGTTGTGGAGTGGACACCACCTCTTGCCCTCCTGCGGATCAGTTGATTTTTCTGGCTGGTCGGAATCCCGGCCGCCAGAAGCAGTTTTACTTTTAAAAGAAGACTTATTACCTTTGGTCGAAGGTGGTTTCTCCGCGACTGCGACCTCACGGTACTGTCCAGAGCGGCTCCTCTTCGACTTTTTTGACTTCCCACCCGGTGAAGACTCCGGCTTTTTGCTTGAATCTTCTTTCTTGGCGTCCTTGAAGCCGGATTGGAGCGGTAGGTCCCCCTTATCAACCATTCGGTTCCATTCAACTGCCTCGGCTGCATCGGAGTATCGATCAGCCATATCGAACAGATCGGCCACTGATCGAGGAGGGTGGATAAGCAAGTCTTCAGTGAATCTCCGGTATCGAACGGCATGCTTAAATGCCCTGATTACGGAGCCATCAGATATGTTCGGGATGGTATTTCTTACCCCGACAAACCTCTTGACAAACTGCCGAAGCGTTTCGGTCGAAGTTTGCCGCAGTCTATGCAAGTCGTCCTCCTTACCCGGCTTTTGGTAACAGTTTTGGAAATTGCTGAGGATGGCATCGCATAGCATTTCCCAATTATAGATAGAACCCTCAGGCTGATTGAACAACCAGGTTCTAGCCGGTCCTGCGAGGACTGTTGGCAGGTAGTTGGCCATGACCTTGTCATCGCCTCCTGCTGCTTGGATGGCAGTAATATAGATCTGAAGGAACTCAGATGGGTTTTGAGTTCCATCAAACCTCTCAATGGCCCCTGGTCGAAACTTATCGGGCCAAACGACTGCTCGTAGGCCAGGCGAGAAAGCTTTGCAACCAACGTAAGGACCGTGAACCGTCCTGCGACTTTCGGTCGGGTTTCGAGCATACTCACTTAATGGCGAGGTTACTCGGGGTCCCAAACGAGAGTGAACGGGAACTCGATCCCTACTACGAGAGTCCTGCATTCACCGATATTTGTCCTGTCGGGACGGTAGAGGTGGCAGGTAACTCCGTCGGCCAGAGCCAAAATGAGGACCATCTCGTTCACGGGGATGTGTCATTGAGCGGGAAGAGGCTGTTGGGGTCGCCTCGGATGCGACCTCGTCCAGTCTTTCCGCCAGGATCCTGAAAAAGGCCGGTCTCTGCGCATCCGTGACCGTAGGAGGAAAATTACGCATGACCTCCGCGATAGATCGCAGTCGACCATGGGTACTTCTCCTAGGGGCACCAGGTGTTACTGTTTCTTCATCCACTGGGAAATGCTCCGGTGGTAAGGAAGGAGTCTGGTCACGTCTACGACCACGCGACCGTCGAGAAGAACTCGAGGCAGCATCGTAACGAGCCTGCGCATCTTGAAGAGCCTCTAGGGCAGTTCTGCGTAGTTCGTTGTTCTGTTGCTCGAGATCTTGCTCCTCCTTCTGTTTGCGATCTTGTTCTTCCCTGGCAGCCTGTTGATCGGGAGTTTCCTCCGACAACGCAGCAAACTGCCTAGGGAGAGAGGTCGCCGATGGGGAGAACATCTCGGTTTGTTCCGAGTCAGACTCGAAATCAAAGAGACGGTAAAGGTTATCAGGGTCGAACCTTCCTGGACTAACTTCAGGGTCACCATCATATTTTCCCTCAGCGGGATCGTATGACGGGCCGGATTCATCACCTAGCACATTAAGAACCTCTGCGGGTTCTGACCTTGTGCCAGTTACCTCCTGGTCGATTAACATGACTTGGGGAGATGATTCAACCTGTGGAAGATTCTGGCCTTCGACCTCTTCCATTGGAACAGGATCGCTTGGAGAAGGCATGGGTATATGGGCATAATCCTCGAGATCGAAATCATTCTCGGAATCATATGCTCCAGCCATGTTTCGGCGAACCTCCGAATTTCAATTAGGACGCCTTGAGAAAGGCCCCACGGTGGGCGCCAGCTGTCGACGATTCGGACTCGGAGTCCTCAGCCGAACTTATGCAGAATTTGTAATTGTGAGACCTTTCAATATGACCCTTCGGGAAGGTATGCTGAACAATAGTGAACAGGAGCACAGAGAGTTTAGACAGGTTCGGGCCCTCGATGGTGGGAGTAAAAGCCCTACGTCCTGTTGAGATTTCACTAAGTGTGGTAAAAGGTTTACAAATGGAGGGAAAAGTCCTCAGAGGCGAGGATTTTCCCTGTAAGAGTGTACAAGGATAAGCCAAAGAAGGCTTACTAAAATGCTATATGAGGTGTGCCGTAGACTTGGCTAACTTGGATGATTTTGGGTTTTTTGATCTTCCAATCTCTCGGTTGATGTTTCGGATGATCCCCCCCTCATTGATGCTCCATGCCATCCTTTTGTACTGTTTGAAAGGGTGCCATGTAGAGGAAACTGCATCAAACGGTTGCACGGACGGTTGGATGCGGTTTTTTGGAACTGCTCTTAACCTCCACGCAGGTTAAACACGTGTTATTCACGGATAACTGTATGTGTTAACCTTCTGACGGTTGATTCTCCACGTGTAGGAATCTTCGGGATACTTAGAATATCCTGTTGTACGGGCAACCGAAATAGATAGATCCCAAGTATCCTGATCGGCAGATGTTCTGACCGCGGGATATTGGTTGACCGCGCAATATCCCGAATGTGTAGTTCGCGTATAGCCTACGAACTTCTGACCGCGCAAGGCTTACGGTCTGACCGCGTAAAGCTGCGACCTGATTGCGTAAAGCTTGCGACCTGATCGCGTAAAGCATGCGACCTCATGGTGATGCCCCTCAGAATAGCTTGAGTTCGCATCACCAGATACATGTCTGGTTCGAACTTGTCTTGAACCAAAAGTTTATTAGAAATGACCCGGGTGTCAATCCTCGTCACAGTGGCCTCCGGTGCCTGCCCCGGGCGCCGCCTTTTACCCGGGGACAGTGGCCTCCGGTGCCTGCCCTGGGCGCCGCCTTTTAGGCTCCCGGGACCGTGCCCCGCGGGCTGGTCCCGGGTGCCGCCATTTGCCCGGGGACAGTGGCCTCCGGTGCCTGCCCCGGGCGCCGCCTTTTACCCGGGGACAGTGGCCTCCGGTGCCTGCCCCGGGTGCCGCCTTTTAGGCTCCCGGGACCGTGCCCCCCGGGCTGGTCCCGGGCGCCGCCATTTGCCCGGGGACAGTGGCCTCCGTTGCCTGTCCCGGGCGCCGCCTTTTACCCGGGGACAGTGGCCTCCGGTGCCTGCCCCGGGCGCCGCTTTTCGACCCCCGGGACGGTGCCTCCGGGGCATGTCCCGGGCGCCGCCTTTTAGGCTCCCGGGACCCTGCCCTCCGGAAAGGGTCCCGGACGTCATCGCCCTTCTAAAAGGTAAAATCCCTGTTTGTTTATCACGTGCAGGTCACGCGAGGGACGCCTCGGGAATCAGCGACCACCTGTCAAGCATCCAAGACGTTTGATCGGAAGAAAGACGGTCCTACCCTTCAATCCGACGGCGGCTTCCGGGGTAGTTTAGGCTTTTTGCTTCTTTTTGAGGCTATAAATAGCCCTTGTACCCCTCTGTTGTAAAGGATCTGCCCATTATTATTTGGAATAGCTAAACTCACAGACGTGCTCCGGAAGCCTCTCCCCCGGAGAGAGCCTCCCCAGCCGGCTTCGGTCGGGAGCGCGTCGACAGGACTAGGGCCCCCACCGGGACCCGAACCTGTATAAATCCACGTGTCAATTCTTGTGTTTGTCCGGCGGGGGAGGACCGGTCACCCGGTCAACCCGCGCTGCGTAATCTCCACTAGGATCGTCTTCAAAACCTGCCGTGGTATTCTTAATACCACGACAGTTGGCGCCGTCCGTGGGGATCCGTGACAAATCGCCATGGCTCCTCCGAGAACAAGGGCCCGCGCCCTCCCCGGTGACGCCGGTCCCGGTGACCTGGCGCCACCCGTCCGGGACGCTGCTGTTCCGGCGCTTCCATCCGGAGGCGACCATTCCCAGGTACCGCCTCCCACCTTTCCTCTCAACCTAGGTGCCTCCACCTCCGGGTCGCTCCTGGCGGCCGCGAGGACCTCGGCCTGGACGAGTTTCCCCCCGACGGCTCCCCCGGCTCCCCGGGATGCCCTACTGGAGGCTCTCGTGGAGGGCCAGCTCCGCGCCCAACGCTCTATGGATGAGCTCCTCAGTGTGTTGGCGCGGCCCCCGGCCCCCACATTTTTGTCGCACACATATCCGGGGATCATGCCCCCGTTTATGGGATACCCGGCAGCCCCTCCGGTCTCCGGGGGGCTGTCTACCCCGTATGATCCCGCCGGGGGGTTCCCTCCCCCCGCGGGATATACTTCCGAACACTTCTCGGCACCCGGGCCTGTCCCAGTGCCGGGAGGCTATTTCATGCCCGGGCCCTTCGTGGCACCAGGGGGGTGCCGCGTCCCCGGCCCGCTTCCGGGGCTGGGGGGTCATTTCATGCCGGGGGTTATTCCTACGCCGGGAGCCAGTCCCGCCCCTCGCGTTGCGTTTACCGCACCGGGGCCGGTCGACAGAGCAGCTCCCGTGCCTCAGCGAATTTCCCCCCGCATTGGCTCCCCAACCCCGGACGTCGCCGAGGGGGCTCACCCCCCACTGGTTCCGGATGTCACAGGGGCTTCCCCCTTTCTGGTCCCAGTCGTTGCCGCAGGGGCCCCCTCTTCGGATCCAAACGCCGCCCCGGGCGCCCCCTCCCCGGTTCCGGATGGTGCAGGGGCTCCCCCCTTTCCGGTCCCGGGGGCCGTAGCAGGGGGCTCCCCCCAGCAGGCCCCGGTAGCTTCCGGGCCGGCTGCTATAGTGCAGGAGCTCCCTCCCCCGGCAAAGTAGGTCCGCTTCTCCCGGGGGGAGGTCGAGCGAATGCATTCTCCCAGCCGCGGGGAAGAGCTTCCCCCCGGTCGTCGTCGCAGGGAGCCTCGCTCTCGCACCGGTCGGGGGAAGAGACCAGCCGAAGAACCATCCTCCCCGGAGGGAAGCCCGGATGTCCGGGAAATCTGTCCCGGCCCGGAAGAGAAGCGTCGTCACCACCACTCTGGCGGCCCTCTTGGGCCGCTTCCTGACTCGGATAACGAGGGGGCGTCCCCCGTTAAAGAAGACAGTGACTGGGGCTCCCCCCGGGAAGTGCAGGGGGCGAACCAGCCTCTATATCGAAGACTCCGCAGCATCCGATGGCCGCGGCCCTACCGTCCCCCGCACATCGAACATTATAATGGCGAGGCGGACCCTTACGAGTTCGTGCAGATCTACTCCACAGCGATCTCCGCGGCGGGGGGGGACGAGAGCGTCCAATGCAACGTCTTCCCCCTCTACCTCACCGGCATTGCCCGCTCCTGGTTTTACAATCTGAAGGCGGGCTCCATCAAGTCTTTCTCGCAGCTAAAGCGGGAGTTCTGCGCCAACTTTCAGGGAAATTACGTACGTCCCCTGGATTCTTCACAGCTATACACAGTGCGCCAGAGGACCGGGGAGACCATCAGAAGCTTCTTCAAGCGCTTTGCCCAAGTAAAAAGCAAAGTGGCCCACGTCCCGGACTCCACAGTGATCGAAGCCTGCAAAAGCGGGATCCTCCCGGGGGAACTCCACCGAAGACTCTCTCGAAGCTGCCCCTCCTCCGCCGACGAGCTCTTCAACGTACTCGAAAAGTACGCTCGCGCGGAGGAAGACGACATCTGGAAAAAGACCCAGGGGGCTCCTGCCCCTGCCGAGCGGGGGGCCCGGGATCCCCCCAGGCGCCCCAGGCAGGGGGGCCGTAGCGAACCACGGCCTCGGGACACTTTTGTCCTCGAGGGCGGAGGCGGCTCGCGCGACCCCCCGAAGGGCAACCGCCCCTTTCCCAAGCCGAGAGGCCATGGGGGAGGGCAGTCTTCGCGCGGCCGCGAAGGCCCCGCGGGGAGAAGCCGGGAAGGACCGTGGTGCAGCTTCCACGGGTCCAGTACCCACGCCACCCGAGATTGCCACCAGCTGCTGCAGCACTTCGCGGCGTTCCTCAACCAGCGCGGGCAGGGGGGGGGACTCCGGCCTCCTTGCCCCCTCGGCCAGCTGTTCCGGCCCTTCCCGCTCCCGCGGGGGGGCAGCAGGTGCAGGAGGGGGAGCCTTCAGACGCTCTCCCCTTTCAAACTTCTCAGCGCCGCATCAACGTCATCGTAGGGGGGTCCGCCTCCGGGCGGGACTCCAAGCGCCAGCGCAAGGAGTACGCGCGAGAAGTTAAGGTAGTGGGGGTGCTACACGCGTCCGTGCCGCCCAAGTGGTCGGACGTCCCCCTCACCTTTACAGCGGAAGACG
Organism: Pharus latifolius; assembly: GCA_019359835.1. Lineage (NCBI taxonomy): Eukaryota > Viridiplantae > Streptophyta > Magnoliopsida > Poales > Poaceae > Pharus > Pharus latifolius. The sequence goes on along the minus strand of CM033329.1, from coordinate 54,119,811 downwards.
CGCGAGGGATTCGCTTCCCCCACGACGACGCGCTCATTGTCTCCGCGACAATCTACAACTGCCACTTGGCCCGCATCCTCGTGGACGGCGGAAGCTCCGCCGACGTCCTGTTCCTCAAAACCTTCAAGGAAATGCAGGTGGATGAGAAGCTCCTGCAACCAGCGGCAGGGCCTCTGCAAGGGTTTGTCCCGGGGAAGACGATCCACCCCATGGGCAAGGTAGATCTCCCGATCACCTTCGGCACCCCGGAGAACTACCGGACCGAGCTAGTCCGCTTCGACGTAGTGGACCTCCCCTCCTCCTACAATGTGATTATGGGGAGGACTACGATCAATCGGCTGGGGGCTGCCACCCACCAAAACTACCTGTGCATGAAGATCCCCGGGCCGCATGGCGTGATCAACGTCCGGGGGGACCAAGACATGGCCCGTGCTCTATACGAGCGAGCTGCTGCCACAATAGGAAGCGTCAACCTGATCAAGGCGCCCGGGGGGGAGGCTCCCCCCCCGGACGTAGGCATCGCTGCGCCGTCCCCTGGGAGGCCCCTTCTCAAGCCGCGTCCGGAAGGGGGCCTCCGGAAGGTCCCGCTGTCCCCAGGCAGCGAGGAAAAAACTGCCCAAATCGGGGCAGAGCTCCCCCAAGACCATGCAGCGCAACTCGCAGCCTTTCTGCGCGAAAACTCCGATGTTTTTGCATGGAAGCCTTCGGACATGCAGGGTGTCGCCCGGGAAGTTATTGAACACAAAGTCGCGGTAACCCCCGGTCACCCCCCTGTCAAGCAGAAGTTGAGAAAGCTCTCCCTCGAACGTCAAGAAGCCATCAAGACGGAGATAGCTCGGCTCCAAGAGGCGGGGTTCATCCGGGAAGTCTTGCACCCTGAGTGGCTCGCAAACCCCGTCCTCGTCAAGAAATCAAGTGGCAAGTGGGGCATGTGCGTGGACTTCACCGACCTTAACCGCGCCTGCCCCAAAGACAACTTCCCGCTCCCGCGGATCGACCAGCTCGTTGACTCCACCGCAGGGTGCGAGCTGATGAGCTTCCTAGACGCCTACTCGGGATACCACCAAGTCCGGATGGCGGAGGGGGACGAGGAAAAGACGAGTTTCATAACTCCCCTCGGAACTTTCTGCTACCGCCACATGCCCTTCGGGCTCAAGAATGCGGGAGCCACCTTCCAGCGCCTGATGACGCTGGTCTTCAAAGATCAAGTCGGCCACAACATCGAAGTCTACGTAGACGACGCGGTCGTCAAGAGTCCCCGTGCAGCCTCCCACATCGACGACCTCGCAGAGACCTTCCGCAACCTCCGCGCGTTCGGGCTCAAGCTCAACCCGGAGAAGTGCGCCTTCGGGGTGCGCGGGGGGAAGCTCCTGGGTTTCCTCGTATCCCAGCGGGGCATTGAGGCAAACCCCGAGAAGATCCGGGCCTTCCTAGACATGCCCCCACCGCGCTCCGTCAAAGATGTCCAGCGGCTCTCCGGCCGCCTGGCCGCGCTCAGCCGCTTCGTCCCCCGTTCGGGGGAGCGGGGCCTCCAGTTCTTCAAGATCCTCCGAGGGCTCGAGGGGTTCCGCTGGACCCCCGAGGCCCAGGAAGCCTTCAACGACCTGAAGAAGTACCTCTCGAGCCCTCCAATGCTCGTGAGTCCGTCTCCGGAAGAGCCCTTGCTCCTCTACCTCGCCGCGACCCCCGTCGCCGTCAGTGCGGTTTTGGTGAAGGAGCAAGGGGGGCAGCAACGTCCCGTGTACTACGTCAGTGAAGCCCTCCAAGGGGCCAAGACTCGGTACACGGAGATGGAGAAGATTTGCTACGCTCTCCTCATGGCGTCCCGGAAGCTCCGGCACTACTTCCTGGGGCACCCCATCACCGTCCCGTCGTCCCTCCCCCTGGGGGAGGTACTGCGGAATAAAGAAGCCACCGGCCGGATTGGGAAGTGGGGGGCCGAGCTTGCCCCCTTCTCCATGTCCCTTACCGGCCGCTCCGCAATCAAGTCGCAGGTCCTGGCCGACTTCGTCGCAGAATGGACTCCCGCCTCTGGGTCCGGGGACGAACATCTCCCTGTGCCGCCCCGACGCAGTGACCATTGGACCCTGCTGTTCGATGGGTCACTGTGTCTCGCCGGGGCTGGCGCGGGGGTAGTCCTCCGGAGCCCCGAGGGAAAGGAGCTCGAGTACGCCGCGCGGCTCGAGTTCCCCGCAACCAACAACGTCGCCGAATACGAGGCTCTGCTCCTTTGGATGCGCCTCGCGCGCTCCCTGGGGATCCGGCGCCTCCTAGTGAAGGGAGACTCTAAGCTCGTTGTCTGCCAAATGGACAAGTCTTACCTGTGCCAGGACGCAAATCTATGTCTTTACTTGCAGGAAGTACGGAAGATGGAGAAGCACTTCGACGGCCTTGAGGCCCGGCATATCCCGAGGAGGGAGAATGCCCGGGCCGATGCCTTGGCACGGGCAGCAAGCGCCCGGGAAACGCTCCCCAGGGGGGCCTTCTTGGAAACAATCACGAAGCCCTCGGTGGCCTCCCCGGACGTAGGCCCCGAGCCTCCGGTCCCGGAGGTCGCCGAGATCGTCCGGCCGTCATCATGGATGGATCCCCTCATCTCCTTCATCAAGGGGGAGGGGGACCCTCCCGACGAGACCGAGGCTAAGCGCCTCCGGGCCAAAGCCCGGGCATATCTCTTGCTGGAGGGAAGGCTCTACAAGCGGGGGGCTTCAGCCCTCCTGCGCTGCCTCCCCCGGTCGGAGGGACTTCAACTCCTGGAAGACATTCACGCGGGGAGCTGCGCGAGACCTTGTCTCCGCGTGCGAAGCATGCCAGAAGATGGCCAAGGGCTCGAAGCTCCCCCCTGTAGCGCTGCAGACTATCCCCATCACTTGGCCCTTCGTGCGCTGGGGGATGGACCTCTTAGGGCCCTTCCCCACAGCGCCCGGAGGATACAAGTATGCGGTAGTCGCGGTCGACTACTTCACAAAGTGGGTTGAGGCGGAGCCCTTGGCTAGCATCACCTCCCGGGCCGTTCAGCGATTTTTCTGGAAAAACGTCGTTTGTCGTTTTGGTGTCCCCCGGGAAATCACCGTGGACAATGGGACCCAATTCGACTCGGCTTATTTCCGGGAATTCTGCGAAGACCTGGGGATCGTCATCCACTTCGCCTCAGTGGCCCATCCTCAAAGCAACGGGGCCGTCGAGAGATTCAACGGCGTAATCCTACAGGGGTTACGCCGGAGACTCGAGCAAACCGCTTCCAAGCGGGGCGCGTGGGCAAAGGAGCTCCCCAGCATCCTCTGCTCGATGCGCACGACCCCGTCCCGGGCCACAGGGCGTGCTCCCTTCTCCCTGGTCTACGGGGCGGAGGCAGTCCTCCCCCCGGAGATCGGCTTCCGGTCCTTGCGGGTCGAGCTCCTGAACGGAGCCACGACCGCAGCCTACCGGGCCAACGAAGACAACCGGCGGCTGGAAATCGACCTCGTGGAGGAGGAACGCGACCGAGCGCTCCTCCGCCGCGCCATCTACGAGTGCGAGATGTCGCGCGCATACAACCAGCGCGTGTGCGAGAGAGTTTTCCGCCTTGGGGACCTTGTCCTCAAGCGCGTCACAGACCCCCAAGCCCAGGGTAAGCTCTCCCCCAAGTGGGAGGGCCCCTACAGGATCTCCGCTGTCCTAGGCTCGGGGGCCTACAAGCTCTCCAACTTTCAAGAGCAGGAGCAGAAGCACACCTGGAACTTGCGTTTACTTCGCAAGTTCTACGTCTAGCCTTACGGGCCTGTCCCCTCCCCCGGAGCGATCACGCCGGAGGGGGAGGAGGGACACTGTAGCTTCCTTCCCCCCCCCCCCTTCGCGGTCTCGCAGGGGGGGGCTTTGTATATTTTGTTAATAAATGCATAGCCTTTGTTCAAACTGTCTCACTGCAGGTTCTTATTGACCGCCCCTAGTGGCGATGCCCTCCCCGCGAGGATGCCTTCCCGGTGAAGATGCCCTCCCCGTGAGGAAGCCCTCCCCGCGAGGATGCCCTCTCCGCGAGGAAGTGGGCCCTGACCCAGCAAGTCCCTCCTGTAGGGCGGCTTACGATCAGCCCTCGTGGACTGAGGGTGTAAGCGGCAACCCGGTCCCCAGCGGCCGCGGTAACGAGTCACTTTGGGAGACTAGTCCCCTACCCAAACACTCAAGACCCGTCTTCGGGCACTTCCTCCTCCGGGAGTAGACGCTCTCCTCAGCGGGACGTCTAATGGCTTTCTGGAATTTCGTCCTCCTCCGGGAGTGGACGCTCTCCCCAGTGGGACGTTCAATGGATTTCTCGGAGACCTTATTCCCGGCTCCCCGTTCTCACGGCGACCGGATGATTATCTCCCGGAGACCTTATTCCCGGCTCCCCGCACACGGCGACCGGATGATTACCTCCCGGAGACCTTATTCCCGGCTCCCCGCTCACGGCGACCGGATGATTACCTCCCGGAGACCTTATTCCCGGCTCCCCGCTCACGGCGACCGGATGATTACCTCCCAGAGACCTTATTCCCGGCTCCCCGTTCCCACGGCGACCGGATGATTATCTCCCGGAGACATTATTTCCAGTTCCCCATCCTCACGGCGACCGGACGAAGTCTCCCCGGAAGCTCCCCTCCGGAGGTCTTATTGGCTTTTCATGAGCCCCTTCCGCGCCTTGTTCCCGGTTCCCCGCTCTCCCGGCGGCCGGATGAACCTCTCCCGGTGCCCTCGGGCACCCCGGAAGGTCCCTCCCTCGGAAACCCTGTTTTTACAATTTTCTAACTTAGAAAATATTTCTCGTACAGGTTATGCTCCCCCCGGGGACCCTGTTACCCCCACAGCGCGCGGAGGCCTCCTCCGGCCCGCTGTGGGCGGGGGGGGACAGGGGGCCCCCGGGTCACCCACGAACAAACATAGCTCATTCTTTTGAAGATGAGCCCCACAGACCATACAAGAAGAAAAAATAAGACAAAGCAATCAACAGAAAGGAGCTTTATTTATCGGGAAACCCGGAGGACACGCTCCCCCTCCGGTGGGCTTCAGGAAAGATACAACACGGGTCCTAACCCGGGGGATTTCTCACAAGCCTAAGGGTCCTACCCCTAAAGCTCCCGGAGGCGCTCCCTCAGCTCCCGGGCCAAGTCCCGGTACAGGGCCCGCACGCGACGCTGCGAGTCCCGAAGCACATCTTCGGGCCAAAACTCGTACCCCGCCGGTGGAAGTATCCGGAGGGGTGGTACCACCTGGGCCTCCGGACGCGGGGGAGATAGTTCGGCACGGCTATTGTCAAAATTGCCCAAGTGCCACTCCGCACGCCACCTCAACCGGATCGGCTCCCGGACACTATCCTCGCCGCGATTCCCGGAGAGAAGGCTTAACAAAATCAAAGCCGCTTGGGCGTCCCCCGGAGAGCCTCTCCCGGACCGTTGCCCGGGAGTAACCCCCCGGGAACCCTGGTAACATTTCATCGCAAAAACTTAGAAAAATTTCAAATATATTTCATTGCAAAATGTTTTTGTACAAGTGCCCGGGGCTTCTCCTAAGAAGCTACCGGAATCAAAATGTCTAACAAAAATAAAAAGGGGTCCTAGCTAAAGACCCGGGGGGAGGCTCATACTTTAGCATTGGGGTCCTCCCCCCGGGGAGCTCGCTCCGAGTCCGGGGCAGGGGCATCCGCGGCCGGAGGCGCCGGTGTCGGGAACCTCGTCCGGATGATCCGGTCGTAGAATCCCTCTGCCAGCAACTCCACCTCCCGGCGCGTTGGCTCGAAGGCCTCCGGGAAGCTCCGGGGGATGCGCCCCCCGATCGCCCGGGCGCCGACCCCCCGGTAGTCAACGAGCCCCGCGGCGGCCGCGATGACGGGGATCGCCCGGCCCCGCGCCCGGACGTCCGCAGCCTCCGGGATGGCGGAGACTTGTGCGTTAAGAAAACGCACAGCCTCCACGACGGTCGCCAGGGGCACCTCCGGGCCGCTCCCGGAGCCCAGGCTAACGCCAAGGCTTTGCAAGGCCGAGCGGACGGAGCGGCCCGCGTCCGACAGCGCCCGGACGCTGGAGCTCTCGAGCTCCCGAAGCGCCTTCTCCCTCACCTTGGCCTCCTCTCGGAGGCGGCAGTAGGCGCCCTCCGAAAGGTGCACCTGGGCCCGGGCCCGGGACAGCTCATCGAGAGCTTCGTCCCGCTCCCGGAGGGCCGCCTCCCGCTGCTCCACGCAAGCCGCGGCCCGGCTCTCCGCCTCCTTGAGCAGCCGGGTGACCCGCTGCTCAAGGCCCCAGGTAACAGTCGCTACCTGCAAAATACATAGAGTTAGAAAAATCTTAAGTGCAGAAAAAAAAAGTCGAAGTACAAAGAGCTCGGGTTACCTGGGCCCCGAGGGACTCGAGCCCCTCAAAACGCTCGTGGAGCGTTCCTCCTGCTACGAAGGCCTGCACCTTCCGGTTGTGCAGGCCCTCCGCGTAGCGGGCCACCTCCCCCGCGGGAAGTAGGGAGGTATCTTGCCCGGCCCTCCCGTCGCGGCCGGGAGAGGGCCCCCGGACCTCGGAATCCGGGAGCACGGCCGGCGTCGCCGGCGTCTTCGTCGACGACGTTTCCTCTGAAGACGAAGACGAAGATTGGGTGGGGTTCTCCGCCCGGGGGGGGATCATCGGGCCTTTCCCCGCCCCAGGCCGAAGGGCCCTCGGGGCCACCTGCTCCGGGGGGACCACGTAGACCGAGGGGCTCCCCCCCTCGTCGTCCACCGGCCAGAGGCACGGAGGCTCCGCCTCCGAGAACCTCACCTCCAGCCTCTCCGGCGCCAATGCCGCTGGGAGAGGCGAGAGGAGCGCCACTCGAACTGGCGACGGGGCGTAGTCCGCGGAATCGGACCCCGCCCCGCCGATAACAACCTCCTTCCCCCGGGCCTCGACGGGGGCCTCCGGGGGCGGAGGCGTCGCCTCTGCCCGGGGCGCCGCCCGGGCATGTTCGGCTCCGGGAGCCGCGTCCCGGGCCCTCACCGGCGTCGTCGCCGGCGTCGTCGTCGGGGCGGGGGTCTTTTGGACCCGGGGCCTTTTGGGCTCCGAGCCCCCGGCCGCATCCTTCCCCCGCTTATGAGACCCGGGGGTGGGAAGGGGCTTCCTCTCCGGAAGCCTGAGCCCGTAGGCCTCGGCCACCAGGTTCCGGGGAGGCCCCTCCCCCACGAGGCGCACGATGCGCTCGTGTTCGTCGGCAAAGTACCTCCCCAGGAGGTGCTCCGCCTTGTCCTTCGCCGCCGGATACGGGCGCACTGCAAGAGGTAAAGAGTTAGTCAATTTTCATAAAAAATCATAAGTGCAAAAGTGCAGGGTACTTACGCCGTGTCACCGGCTTCACCGGAGGCTGCTGCTCCAGGCCCATGCCGATCCCCCTTCCCCCGCGTGAGAACGGGGAAAGCCGCAGGAGCGCCAGCTCCTCCGTGGCGTCCCGCATCGAGCGGGCCTTCTTCGTCAGCACCACCTTCCCGAGGAGCTCGAACTCCTCGTCCGTCCACACCGGCGGTTTCGGTGCGGATGACCGGCTGTAGGTGGGAGGCTCCAGGGAGTAGACCACCGCCTCGTCCCGGACCCGAAGGTAGAACCACCTCCGGAGCCAGTCCCCCCAGTGGTCCCGGGAGGCCGCCGCCGGGTAGTCCGCCACCCGGGAGGGCAGCATTTGGACCATCACCGAGCCGAAGGGGGACTTCGGTCCTCCCTTCACCAGGTGGGAGCTCCGCGCTGCCGGCTCGTAAAAGTACCAGAAGGCGCGGAGGGTGGGCTCCCGCCCGGTCGCCATCTCGTACAGCCAGATGAAGAGACCCATCCAGACGAGGGCGTTGGGGGTGAGGTGGTTGAGAGCCACCCCGTACTCTTTGAGAAACTCCCGGAGCATCGGATGCACCGGGAGCCGGAGCCCCGCCTCGAGGAAGGCCTCGAAGGCCACGACCTCTACGGGCCTGGGGCGGGGGGCTCCGTTCTTCTTCAGGGGGACCCGGATGTCCCCCTCTCCAACGATGCCCTTCTTGACCAGGGACTCCGCGTCCGAGACCGAGAACTCGGAGGCCCAGAGGAAATCCACGGGGATTTCCTCCGGAGGCACCTCCGTGGTCTTCGTTCGACCTTTGGGCGCCATAAGGTTAGTCTCTCTTGATGGGTGGCTAAGTTTTCAGGTGGCTACGTCTACAACTCCCGGACGCTCGCTACCAGAAAAGGCTACCAGAGAAGCTACCGGAAGAGCGCTACCGGGAGAGCTGAAGCTAGAGTTGAAGATTTGGAATGAGCTTCCGGGGCCCCCTAAGGCCCTATTTATAGAGGCTGGCCGTGATCTAGATGTGCGCCACGTGGCCCCCTCGGAGCAATCTGGACCACTGAAATTCAAACCGTGCGCGGGAAACGAAAGGACAGGCGCGTAAATCGAGACGCCAGTTCGAACCGCGCGTGCAATTATTGCGAAAACGGCGCGGCCATGTCGTGACTGCCACGACTGTGACATCACCTGTGAGGAGCCCAGCTCGGTGCAGCTGGTCCCTTAAACCACTTGACTTCCCAGGATGAGTCAATCACAGGGATACATTGAAGCAGCAAAATAATACAGTAGTCATAATTGTATGGCCATCAGGCCTTAGTACAAAACGAGGTACAGTGCCTTACAAGGCACAAGGGTCTAACAAAATAACACATCTAGTCGGCGGAAGCTAGGCCCAAAATCAATCCACAGGAAACAGAGGTTGACAGCAAGACAGCACCACATCAGGGCTCCGGAGGAAACTGCTCATCATCTCCTGGGTCCGCAGCATCTTCAGGGTATCCTCCAAGGTCGTAGAACACTCTATCTATTGAGGAGTTGTTGCAAGGGTGAGTACTTATGTACTCAGCAAGTCATAGGGGAGGTAGAGTTATAGTTACAGTATAAATGACATGAGCCTATGCTATTGGGGAAAGAGTGAAGGGTTTTTCCCAAAATACATTTCTTTCTCAATTCTTACTCAACTTCTGATCATACCCATGGTAGTAATTAAATCATATTGATGGTGATACATATATCCCATATCCAAGGCGATATCTCCTCATATCACATTACTTTTATTCAAGCCTTTCAATCTTATACTCATAGCAGTATTTCATAAACTTAGGGCATAAACCACATGCCTCTTAATTATCTTATGCTTAAGGCAAATCCACATGCCTTTTGTTATCGTATGATCTCTATATTATGGTATTACCGTGACACGTCAACACATGACAGCCCACGGCAACGCCCCTTGTCGTGACAACACATGCCACTTGGGTAATCTTGAGCTAACAAATTTTAGTTTAAAAACAATACTTGTGTCACACCCCATGGATTTAATCCACCGCGGCATACTCCTAAAACTCGGGAGCACAAAGTATTCGAATACATTTTTAAACTCTGCAGAGATGTACCTCTTTTTAAATCCACTTTTTCACTCGACTTCCAAGTCGGGCCAACTCCATGCGACTTATACGCATGTGACAAGGCCGAGATCACACAATGTTTTTGCAGTCTAGTATTAACAGTATCCCTGCCCGGTAAATGGACAATACCGTCCCAAGTACCGTTGTGGGTCCTCCCCACTGCCTTACTTCCTAGCCTGGGTCTATGTTCCCGCAGGACACATAACCTCTTTTGATTACAGTCGCGCACGACTTAATCTGGCGTAGGGCGTCTTCCTTCTTTACACCTTATCCTCTCATAATTTTTCTGATCTCACATCACTCATGGACGAACTGCGTCCCACCAGTTTCCACGCGAGAAACTGGATCGACAAGCCATGCAGGGAACTGATAATACTAAGAAAGCTACTAGGTTGCGCCTGTCCCATACCAGGTAAGTGGTTGGTACGTTTTTCATGCCACTAGACGCACAACACAAGGTTCTAGTCCTTATATGCCAGTGACCAGATCATACCACAACCCGTGCACCTTCAGTGCCTACACCTTCAGTGCAGCCAAGCACCTCTAGTGCTACCACCATTCCATACCAAAATACTGGTCACGGCTAGGGGTTCTATTTCATGAATATAAATGTACATGTTTATACTTTTATTAGTTCGTGGCTTACTATCTTATCAAGTTCAGATTCCTCAAGTATTCAATCTATCACTGCCATAATATCACTGATCTCAACACATGCAATATTAATGAGATATCTATTCATGGAATAGCATAGCGATTCATAAAATATGGGTTTCAATATGATCAAAGTATGACTTGCCTTCCGCGTCGTAAGTATCAGCAGTCGATGACGGTTCAGCGACAAGATCTTCAACCCCGGACTCTTGCTCTGAACAAGATCAAACAAGCAAACAGGCATTACAATCAATCCTATTCTTACTAATCCACTACATGCAAAGATGCAAGGAGAAAATACTCTGGTGATACAAGGTTTGAAAGCGATTTGAGTTTAACTATGGAAACCAGGGTTAAAATTAGCTGTTAAGGTTTACAAGGTTCCAAAATATCAGGGTAATATCAAGGTGGTGACTGGTTCGCCCAAAAACAGCGAATGTCTTTAGGTTGGCATTCGGTTCAAGGCATCGACATAAGGTCGATGGGTGATAGAGGGCTCAACTCAAGTTGTGACAGTAGAGAAAAGTGTAGATCACAACGTCAAGAGTCTAAGGGACAAAGTTATTTTCACAGCGCATGGCTGGAAGTCGGTGAAAAGGCTCAATGCCACTGGCTGACATAGGCTGACAGTGCTCTAGAATGGCATTGACATGGTTTGAGCAGTTTCCAGTGGCCAAAGTAGGTTTTGATCCAAGCATATGGTGCACAAGGTAGTGAGACAACTATTTGACAAAGTAGTTTCTGTTTTACATGACCAGAGGTGGGTGAACAGGGCTAATGCCACTGGTTGACATAGCCTGGCATAGGCTTGACACGGCCAGAAACTAGGGTTAGCCATATCTTTTGACTCAGGGCTCCAAATGATGCACCACTTTGTCTGGTGGTTAGGCATTTGTAACAGGAACAAATGTCTCAACAGGATCTAGGGCAGGGGATGGCCGGAAAGTGATGAAAACCGGCGAAGGACACGGTGGCCGAACTGTTCTCAACAGTTTCTGGACAAAACCTTGGCATGGTGATACCTCTTCATCTGGGCCGATCCAGGTGTCGAGCTAGAAGGCAAAAATACTCCTGGGGCCGAGGCACATCTACTAGACAAGGTGGTTGGGGTTGAAACGGCCGGGAACAAAATCCGGCGACCGGAGCTAGGGAAGAAGACACAAAATTTGGGCATTTCTGATCTATGGCAAACGAACTCGAATCCTTGCTTGAGGATGGTCTCTGGGGCATAACAGAGCTAGGTGTGAAGTCAATTTAACTGGAAAATCACCACAGAAGCTTAACGGCGAATTCCAGTTTGCATGCAAGGTGTAAACTTGGGGTTTTTCATATTTTAGCGAAATTGGTGATTCTGGTTGCTTAGATGTGTTCCACACAGTCCATTGATCAATATTGATCACAGGCTCGAGAGTTAAATCGGTTTAATTGGGGTTTAATTGCTTGCCGGAGTTGTCGGGGAAAAACAGCAATTCCCGGCAATGAGGTGCGATAGAACTCAATTGGCTGCTACTACACAGGTAAGTGGTTGAGAGTAACTCACTGGTAGCTTCAATTTGGAGTTCGGTGCAGTGGATTGGCCTGGCACCGTGAGCCTCTTCTCGAGCTCGTCGAAGAAGACGAAGACGACGGCGTGGTTAAGAATTTGAGTGGTTCTGGCGTGAGTGTGTTTGAGCTGAGCTGGGGTGGCTTTTATAGGCACAGCAAGGGGCTTGCAACGGCTGGAATTGCCTGGAGAATTGAAGCTCGAATCGATGGCGAATTGACCGGCCGGGCGGGACAGCAGCGAAGCGACGCGCTCCAACGGCCGTGCCGGCTTTAGCCTGCTGCTCTGGTGGAGGTGAAGGCGAAGTGATGCCTCCCCAAGGCATGCTTGCGACGTGGCGCAATTGTGCTGCCGTTGTCGGGCGCGCGCGTGGGAGAACGAAGGCGCTGCTGGCGGGCGAGGTGATTCCACGGTGGCGAACACGATGCGCACACGCGGCAGGGAAACAGTGGCTGGGGTGGCAACGCTGGAGATCGCCGGCGACGAAGCCGCAGCGGTGGCAACGGCGACGACCAAAATCCGGCGCTCGTGGTCGTTTGAACGGCCTGGTCGTGCACAGTAGCCTGTGGTCGAACCAGGGACTGATTTGCGATGATTTTTGGTTTGGATTTGGACTAGATTGCAAATCTGGTCTTTGAGAGGTTTAATTTGAGATTTGATTTCATGGTTGAGTATAATATTTCTATTAATACCCATTTAGCTCAATTTTGGAGAAAGTTTGATAAGATTTGAGGGATTTCACCTATTTTCGAAAATAGGGTAAAATTAGGGTAAACTAAATCTGGATTTTGTCGATCTCGAATTCTGGTGATTGGAGAGAGATTTTGAAGTCTGATCAAACAGGAGATCTGTATCAAATAGCATTTGGGAGGTGTTCCCTGAAGAAATTCTGGAGTTGGAATTGATTTGCAGATTTTAGCCTTTTCCGGCTTCTAGGTAAACAGAAAAGGACTTATTCGCAGTAAAATTTGGACTAAACTGCGAAAAGTGTTTAGATGAATTAATCTAGCTCCCAACCTTTTGAAGTGAGTTGAGGATGAACCTAGGAACATATTCCAGGGGTTACTTGAGTCTGGATAAGGTTAAATCAAGATAACTCAATTATCTGGAAACTGGGGTACTTAGGGTAAATCTGAATTTTCCTGTTTTCGAAAACAGAGAGAGGCTTAGGTACTGGGAGTTAGGGTCAGAATTTGATCTGGCTCCTGAAGACTTTTATCTTCAGGGTAACTGGTAGGTTAAATCTGGATGGTCAGATCTTGATCTGGATCTAGAGAATAGATTTGGAGATTTTTAGGGTTTGGGAGAGATTAGAGTTCAGCTGATCTGGCTACTACTACAGAGATACATGCGTGCAGGGATTTTATGCAAAACTTTTCACCCCCAAAACTAGGGTGTTATAGGCCATAAAGCGCCCGACACAGAAACCGAAGCGTCGCCGGGGCTCCGGTGATTTTCGTCCGGAGATCTCCCCGGTAACGTAACCATTCCCTCCGGGGGCTCAAGCTTCGTCCCCAGAGGGAATGGGGGGCTGCTGTTGGGGGAAATCTCCATGCGGCCAACTCCAGGTAAGTTCATGATTGCCAGGGGACAGTGGCCCCCTTTTAGGCTCCCGGGATTGTGCCTCCGGGGCATGTCCCGGGCGCCGTTATTGGCCCGGGGACAGTGGCCTCCGGTGCCTGCGCCGGGCGCCGCCGTTTAGGCTCCCGGGACCGTGCCTCCGGGGCATGTCCCGGGCGCCGCCATTTGGCCCCCGGGACCTTGCCCCCCGGTCGGGTCCCGGGCGCCGCCATTCGCCCGGGGACAGTGGCCTCCGGTGCCTGCCCCGGGCACCGCCGTTTAGGCTCTCGGGACCGTGCCTCCGGGGCATGTCCCGGGCGCCGCCATTTGGCCCCCGGGACCTTGCCCCCCGGGCGGGTCCCGGGCGCTGCCATTCGCCCGGGGACAGTGGCCACCGGTGCCTGCCCCGGGAGCCGCCTTTTGGCTCCCGGGACGACGCCTCCGGGGCATGTGCCGGGCGCCGCCTTTTGGGTCCCGGGACCCTGCCCCCCCGGCGGGTCACGGGCGCCGCCTTTTACCCGGGGACAGTGGCCTCCGGTGCCTGCCCCGGGCGCCGCCTTTTAGGCTCCCGGGACCGTGCCCCCCGGGCTGGTCCCGGGCGCCGCGATTTGCCCGGGGACAGTGGCCTCCGGTGCCTGCCCCGGGCGCCGCCTTTTAGGCTCCCGGGACCGTGCCCCCCGGGCTGGTCCCGGGCGCCGCCATTTGCCCGGGGACAGTGGTCTCCGGTGCCTGCCCCGGGCGCCGCCTTTTACCCGGGGACAGTGGCCTCCGGTGCCTGCCCCGGGCGCCGCCTTTTAGGCTCCCGGGACCGTGCCCCCCGGGCTGGTCCCGGGCGCCGCCATTTGCCCGGGGACAGTGGCCTCCGTTGCCTGTCCCGGGCGCCGCCTTTTACCCGGGGACAGTGGCCTCCGGTGCCAACCTCGGGCGCCGCTTTTCGACCCCCGGGACGGTGCCTCCGGGGCATGTCCCGGGCGCCGCCTTTTAGGCTCCCGGGACCCTGCCCTCCGGAAAGGGTCCCGGACGTCATCGCCCGTCTAAAAGGTAAAATCCCTGTTTGTTTATCACGTGCAGGTCACGCGAGGGACGCCTCGGGAATCAGCGACCACCTGTCAAGCATCCAAGACGTTTGATCGGAAGAAAGACGGTCCTACCCTTCAATCCGACGGTGGCTTCCGGGGTAGTTTAGGCTTTTTGCTTCTTTTTGAGGCTATAAATAGCCCTTGTACCCCTCTGTTGTAAAGGATCAGCCCATTATTATTTGGAATAGCTAAACTCACAGACGTGCTCCGGAAGCCTCTCCCCCGGAGAGAGTCTCCCCAGCCGGCTCCGGAAGCCTCTCCCCCGGAGAGAACTTCCCCCATCAATCAGGACCCTTTCGACTCTCGCGTTACTGATGATTGGGGTAATAACCAGAGGTAGCCTCAATGGTCGAGTTAGCCCCACAGGACAGTCAGTGCGATCGAACGTCAAAGGCATATCCGACCAACGGGGATATTGAGGTTCGCCAAGGGATGTCTCCGTTTGGTTAACCTCTCGGCAAAAGGTTTTAAACTGCCTTTTGGAAACGAAAGAGGAGGAACCTCCGAAAATGACATTAACATGATTTTGAGGTACCTGGTAAGCCAATTCTTCGTCTCCATCGACGTCTCTAACCCCGCACGCCTGCTCTTTAGGCGGTAAGGTTGGCATTGGCCCAGCTCCTTGGTAGAAATCATCCAGCTGTTTCAACCAACTCCTGCAGTTTTTGAGGTCGTGGCCTGCGGAGTTGTGGAGTGGACACCACCTCTTGCCCTCCTGCGGATCAGTTGATTTTTCTGGCTGGTCGGAATCCCGGCCGCCAGAAGCAGTTTTACTTTTAAAAGAAGACTTATTACCTTTGGTCGAAGGTGGTTTCTCCGCGACTGCGACCTCACGGTACTGTCCAGAGCGGCTCCTCTTCGACTTTTTTGACTTCCCACCGGGTGAAGACTCCGGCTTTTTGCTTGAATCTTCTTTCTTGGTGTCCTTGAAGCCTGGTTGGAGCGGTAGGTCCCCCTTATCAACCATTCGGTTCCATTCAACTGCCTCGGCTGCATCGGAGTATCGATCAGCCATATCGAACAGATCGGCCACTGATCGAGGAGGGTGGATAAGCAAGTCTTCAGTGAATCTCCGGTATCGAACGGCATGCTTAAATGCCCTGATTACGGAGCCATCAGATATGTTCGGGATGGTATTTCTTACCCCGACAAACCTCTTGACAAACTGCCGAAGCGTTTCGGTCGAAGTTTGCCGCAGTCTATGCAAGTCGTCCTCCTTACCCGGCTTTTGGTAACAGTTTTGGAAATTGCTGAGGATGGCATCGCATAGCATTTCCCAATTATAGATAGAACCCTCAGGCTGATTGAACAACCAGGTTCTAGCCGGTCCTGCGAGGACTGTTGGCAGGTAGTTGGCCATGACCTTGTCATCGCCTCCTGCTGCTTGGATGGCAGTAATATAGATCTGAAGGAACTCAGATGGGTTTTGAGTTCCATCAAACCTCTCAATGGCCCCTGGTCGAAACTTATCGGGCCAAACGACTGCTCGTAGGCCAGGCGAGAAAGCTTTGCAACCAACGTAAGGACCGTGAACCGTCCTGCGACTTTCGGTCGGGTTTCGAGCATACTCACTTAATGGCGAGGTTACTCGGGGTCCCAAACGAGAGTGAACGGGAACTCGATCCCTACTACGAGAGTCCTGCATTCACCGATATTTGTCCTGTCGGGACGGTAGAGGTGGCAGGTAACTCCGTCGGCCAGAGCCAAAATGAGGACCATCTCGTTCACGGGGATGTGTCATTGAGCGGGAAGAGGCTGTTGGGGTCGCCTCGGATGCGACCTCATCCAGTCTTTCCGCCAGGATCCTGAAAAAGGCCGGTCTCTGCGCATCCGTGACCGTAGGAGGAAAATTACGCATGACCTCCGTGATAGATCGCAGTCGACCATGGGTACTTCTCCTAGGGGCACCAGGTGTTACTGTTTCTTCATCCACTGGGAAATGCTCCGGTGGTAAGGAAGGAGTCTGGTCACGTCTACGACCACGCGACCGTCGAGAAGAACTCGGGGCAGCATCGTAACGAGCCTGCGCATCTTGAAGAGCCTCTAGGGCAGTTCTGCGTAGTTCGTTGTTCTGTTGCTCGAGATCTTGCTCCTCCTTCTGTTTGCGATCTTGTTCTTCCCTGGCAGCCTGTTGATCGGGAGTTTCCTCCGACAACGCAGCAAACTGCCTAGGGAGAGAGGTCGCCGATGGGGAGAACATCTCGGTTTGTTCCGAGTCAGACTCGAAATCAAAGAGACGGTAAAGGTTATCAGGGTCGAACCTTCCTGGACTAACTTCAGGGTCACCATCATATTTTCCCTCAGCGGGATCGTATGACGGGCCGGATTCATCACCTAGCACATTAAGAACCTCTGCGGGTTCTGACCTTGTGCCAGTTACCTCCTGGTCGATTAACATGACTTGGGGAGATGATTCAACCTGTGGAAGATTCTGGCCTTCGACCTCTTCCATCGGAACAGGATCGCTTGGAGAAGGCATGGGTATATGGGCATAATCCTCGAGATCGAAATCGTTCTCGGAATCATATGCTCCAGCCATGTTTCGGCGAACCTCCGAATTTCAATTAGGACGCCTTGAGAAAGGCCCCACGGTGGGCGCCAGCTGTCGACGATTCGGACTCGGAGTCCTCAGCCGAACTTATGCAGAATTTGTAATTGTGAGACCTTTCAAGATGACCCTTCGGGAAGGTATGCTGAACAATAGTGAACAGGAGCACAGAGAGTTTAGACAGGTTCGGGCCCTCGATGGTGGGAGTAAAAGCCCTACGTCCTGTTGAGATTTCACTAAGTGTGGTAAAAGGTTTACAAATGGAGGGAAAAGTCCTCAGAGGCGAGGATTTTCCCTGTAAGAGTGTACAAGGATAAGCCAAAGAAGGCTTACTAAAATGCT
This sequence comes from Pharus latifolius, assembly GCA_019359835.1. Classification (NCBI taxonomy): domain Eukaryota; kingdom Viridiplantae; phylum Streptophyta; class Magnoliopsida; order Poales; family Poaceae; genus Pharus; species Pharus latifolius. Next base: position 54,102,681 of record CM033329.1, on the reverse strand, counting down.
ATATGAGGTGTGCCGTAGACTTGGCTAACTTGGATGATTTTGGGTTTTTTGATCTTCCAATCTCTCGGTTGATGTTTCGGATGATCCCCCCCTCATTGATGCTCCATGCCATCCTTTTGTACTGTTTGAAAGGGTGCCATGTAGAGGAAACTGCATCAAACGGTTGCACGGACGGTTGGATGCGGTTTTTTGGAACTGCTCTTAACCTCCACGCAGGTTAAACACGTGTTATTCACGGATAACTGTATGTGTTAACCTTCTGACGGTTGATTCTCCACGTGTAGGAATCTTCGGGATACTTAGAATATCCTGTTGTACGGGCAACCGAAATAGATAGATCCCAAGTATCCTGATCGGCAGATGTTCTGACCGCGGGATATTGGTTGACCGCGCAATATCCCGAATGTGTAGTTCGCGTATAGCCTACGAACTTCTGACCGCGCAAGGCTTACGGTCTGACCGCGTAAAGCTGCGACCTGATTGCGTAAAGCTTGCGACCTGATCGCGTAAAGCTTGCGACCTGATCGCGTAAAGCATGCGACCTCATGGTGATGCCCCTCAGAATAGCTTGAGTTCGCATCACCAGATACATGTCTGGTTCGAACTTGTCTTGAACCAAAAGTTTATTAGAAATGACCCGGGTGTCAATCCTCGTCACAGTGGCCTCCGGTGCCTGCCCCGGGCGCCGCCTTTTACCCGGGGACAGTGGCCTCCGGTGCCTGCCCCGGGCGCCGCCTTTTAGGCTCCCGGGACCGTGCCCCGCGGGCTGGTCCCGGGTGCCGCCATTTGCCCGGGGACAGTGGCCTCCGGTGCCTGCCCCGGGCGCCGCCTTTTACCCGGGGACAGTGGCCTCCGGTGCCTGCCCCGGGCGCCGCCTTTTAGGCTCCCGGGACCGTGCCCCCCGGGCTGGTCCCGGGCGCCGCCATTTGCCCGGGGACAGTGGCCTCCGTTGCCTGTCCCGGGCGCCGCCTTTTACCCGGGGACAGTGGCCTCCGGTGCCTGCCCCGGGCGCCGCTTTTCGACCCCCGGGACGGTGCCTCCGGGGCATGTCCCGGGCGCCGCCTTTTAGGCTCCCGGGACCCTGCCCTCCGGAAAGGGTCCCGGACGTCATCGCCCTTCTAAAAGGTAAAATCCCTGTTTGTTTATCACGTGCAGGTCACGCGAGGGACGCCTCGGGAATCAGCGACCACCTGTCAAGCATCCAAGACGTTTGACCGGAAGAAAGACGGTCCTACCCTTCAATCCAACGGCGGCTTCCGGGGTAGTTTAGGCTTTTTGCTTCTTTTTGAGGCTATAAATAGCCCTTGTACCCCTCTGTTGTAAAGGATCTGCCCATTATTATTTGGAATAGCTAAACTCACAGACGTGCTCCGGAAGCCTCTCCCCCGGAGAGAGCCTCCCCAGCCGGCTACGGTCGGGAGCGCGTCGACAGGACTAGGGCCCCCACCGGGACCCGAACCTGTATAAATCCACGTGTCAATTCTTGTGTTTGTCCGGCGGGGGAGGACTGGTCACCCGGTCAACCCGCGCTGCGTAATCTCCGCTAGGATCGTCTTCAAAACCTGCCGGGGTATTCTTAATACCACGACATATTCTGTACCATCAACGATTTCCCTGCTCTTGGAAATTTGTCGGGCTGTAGTATGAAAGGAGCCAAAGCCTGTCCCCACTGCGAAGATGAGACTAAGAGCGTGTGGCTGAAGAATTGCAGGAAAACAGTGTACATGCGTCATCGTAGGTTTCTTCCGAAGAATGATGCGTATCGTAAGAGGGAATTTGACGGCCACAAGGAAGATGGTTCAGCCCCGAAGCCTACGTGCGGGAAAGAAGTTTACTCACGGGTGAAGGACATAGATGTTGTGTTTGGAAAGGGTCATAAATTAAAACCCTGCACGAAGAACACTTGGAAGAATATATCGATATTTTGGGACTTACCGTATTGGGAGCATTTAGAGGTTCGTCATTGCATTGATGTCATGCATGTAGAGAAGAATGTTTGCGACAGTTTAATCAGCCTATTGCTGAACATTCCGGGAAGACAAAGGATGGCATCAATGTGCAGCGTGACATGATCGAAATGAAAATCATGCCCGAGCTAGCACCGAGAGAGGACGATAAAGGCCGTATATACCTCCCCCCTGCATGCTACAGTTTGTGCAAGGCTGAAAGGACAGAACTCTGTAAGTGTCTCTATGGTGTTAAAGTTCCATCGGGTTACTCCGCAAATATGAAAAAGCTTGTGTCCATGGGCGATTTGAAATTGCTGGGTATGAAGTCTCATGATTGTCACGTGTTGATGACACAAATGCTTCCTGTTGCCATCCAGAGTATTCTGCTGCATAAGGTCAGAGAGACGATCACGAGGCTGTGTTATTTCTTCAATGCAATTTCTTGCAAGGTCATTGATCCCGAGGGACTAGATTCTCTGCAGAGCGAGGTGGTTCAAACTCTCTGTCAGCTTGAGATGTATTTTCCTCCATCGTTTTTTGATATCATGGTCCATCTCACCGTCCACCTTGTCAGAGAAATCAAGATATGTGGACCCGTGTTCCTACGTTATATGTATCCATTCGAGAGGTACATGGGTGTACTTAAGGCCTACGTGAGGAATCGGTCTCTGCCCGAGGGTAGCATTGTCGAAGGTTATGCAGCGGAAGAGGTTGTTGAGTTCTGCGTCTGTTACATGGCCGAGGTAGAAGCAATAGGAGTTCCTGTGTCTCGTTACGAGGGGAGGCTTGATGGTGTTGGCATTATTGGACGGAGAGCCATCACTCCTGATTTCGATATGTACTCAAAAGCTCATTTTTGGGTCTTGCAACACATGACGGAGGTGTTTCCTTACATCGACAAGCACAAGGAGATGCTACGACAAGACAATCCTTGCCGATTCGAGGTTTGGATCACAGGAGAACATAACAGTCAATTCAACGCGTGGATGAAAGTGTGAATCACCGGAGAGTCCACAAGTGAGAACCTTAAATGGTTGGCAAAAGGGCTCACGTGGATTGAACTCGTACTACGGGTTCATTGAAGAAATTTGGGAGCTCGATTACGTACTGCTCAAGATTCCCCTGTTTCAATGCCGATGGGTCCAAATCTCACAGGGTGTGAAGGTTGATAGTTACGGTTTCACTTCTGTAGATCTCGATCGAGTTGCTTACAAAGATGAGCCATTCATACTTGCAAAGCAAGCCATTCAGGTCATTTATGTCACTGACTCGGCCAATAAGAAGTGGCACATCGTCCTTCATGGCAAGAGAAGGATTGTTGGAGTTGAAAATGTCGTAGACGAGGAGGAATACAATCAATTTGATGAGATGCCTCCATTTGGAGATGGCGTACAGGTCGATACTGAAGACACCGACGAAACCAGTTACTTGTGTATGGATCACCAGGAAGGGTTATACTTTAAAGGTAATCAACCGTACGTCCTTATCTCTCTGTTTCCATCGGTATAGCTTATATATCTCCTCTAATTCTCTTCTTTGTAGGGCCACGGCAAGTGGAAAGTTGAGGATAACATGGATGTATATGTGGAAATTTTCGGTCAAAGTCCCCATTTGTATGTAACATTTATTTGAGCATGCTCCACATTGTATGTTAAATTTATTTGAGCATGCTCCACATTGTAACCAATTTTCGGATCTACATTGTAACCAATTTACGGAGCATTTGGATTTCATTTGAAATATCTAAGTGTTCATTTAAAATAAGTTTTCGAGCATTTAGAGTTGCAGAGCTACAGAGTTTCTGGTTGTAAAACTCTACATATTACGTAGAAGACGTTCAGAGTTAAGGTTCTGAAGTTACGTGCATTCGTGCAGTCACAGTCGGTTCTGAAGTCAAAACCGTCTATGATAATCTCTCTAGAGATTATCACTAGAGAGATTATCACAGACGGTTATGAATTATCACAAACGGTTATGAATCTAGAACCGACTGTAATATTCCCAACAGTGTCCGACGCTTCGAGTTCTTAACGTGCATTCGTGCAGTCACACTCAGTTCTCAAGTCAAAACCATCTGTGATAATCTTTCTAGAGATTATCACTAGAGAGATTATCACAGACGATTTTGACTTAAGAACCGACTGTGATAATATTATCACAGATGGTTATGAATATAGGACTGACTATGATAATCTCTCTACGTGGTACATTGTTCAAGGCGGGCTTTGTCCCGCTCATTTCCAGACTTCACAATTGTTTGCCCTAGCTCTCTCCGCCCTCGCACCGTCCATCGCGATCACCTCCATCTCCTCCCCACCGTCCGTCGCGATCACCACCATCGCCTTTCCACCGTTAGGCGCGATCACCTCCATCGCCCCCCCACCTTCCGGCGCGATCACCTCCGTCGCCCTCCCACCTTCCGGCGCGATCACCTCCGTCGCCTCCCCACCATTTCTGCCATTCTTGGTTAATTATAAGTATATGGGCTTTTTTTATAGAATTATTAGTTTCAGATTTACTTAAACTGTTCTCTCTTTCACTTATGTTAGGAACTGATATATCTGGTGACGAAATGCACCACTTGGGGAGTCAGAGTAACCTCGTTGGCGATGAGGAACCTGGACCGGAGGTCGCCGCGTCCACCATGACCCAGTCACAGAAGAGAAAGGGGCGAGGCCGGACGACATGCGCGCGTCTCGACAAGCAAGAAAAGCAGCACGTACAGTTCGACGACAATGGTGTGCCGGAAACTCCGGACAAACTTGTCGGTCAGTACCGCTCACTATGCGGCAAAGTAGCAAGGGAGCGGGTGCCCATCACCACCTCCGACTGGGGTCAAGTGCCCCCAGAGTGCAAGGATGCGCTGTGGGAAGAAGTGCAGGCGGCATTTCACATTCCCGAGAATCGCCAGTTCACCGTTCGCTGGACGACACTGATGTCAATAAACAAGGCGTAGAGGAACTTCAAGAGCCACCTTGCCAGGAACTATGTGAAGGAGTCAAAGACACCCTTCAATGACTACCCTTTCGTGACTCCCGAGGCATGGTAGCAGTTCGTGGAGATGAAGGGCAAGCCTGAGTTCCAGGAGCTTAGTGCGAAGGGCCAGGCTAACCAGGCCAAGAATACCCACCCACACAGACTAGGCACCGGTGGGTATGTGGGGAAGAAGGGGTTGTGGAGGAAGCAGGATGAGGAGGCTTCCCAGTCTTCGACCGACACTCCTTATGCGGGCATAACGGACGTGCGTGCCCGCAATTGGTGCCGAGCAAGATCGCCGATGACCTCCTCCAGAAGCGTCTCTGTGAATAACCCTGCGGACAGGGAAGTGATAGACCGGCTGGTAAGATTGTACGATCACGTACTATTCTCGTAACACGCATGCAATGGGTTGTATTGCTAAGTTCTCCTGTTGCAGGTGACGCTGAGTGTGCAGGCGGCATCCGGAGAGTTCAACCCAGGGAGGGACAGGGATATCCTCACGGTGGCGCTAGGAAACAAGGAGCATCCAGGCAGCATGCGCGGCCTCGGTGCCACTGTGCCTTGGAGGGATGGTTTCCCTGGTGATGAGGAGGCGGCTAAGAGGAGAAAGAGATCCCACAAAGCCTGCGATGAACGGCTCAAGGAGGAGATGCGATCGGAGTTCGCTGCTTGGGACAAAGCACTCCTGCAGCAGTTGTCACAGATGCGGGCCATATATGACGAGCTAAAACAGGCGACCCAGGGCACCCCCCTTGTAGCAGCGGAATTACCGACCCCTATTCTTGGCCACCGTAGTAGCTGCGCATCCGCGCCGAGGTCTTCGTAGACGGAGCCCTCTCCAAAGTATCCGGTGGACTTTCTGCAGGTAATGACCGTTTTTCTATGTTAATTCATTCAAAAGTGAAAAGCGGTGAAATTCAATATGTTAATGCGCACTGTTTGTAGGAACCCGCCTCCTGCAAGCTTATGGTGCTGGCCGGTCTCTTCCCGATCGAGGCTGGCCGTGGGATGGCCCAACCATGCATGGCGGGGGCCACAATCCACGGTGTCCCTCTATCTGAGGGTTTTGCATGGGTCCAGGTGGACAGTGTCTCCGACCATTGCAAGGGTTTTCTGTTGGAGAAGCTGCCGAATGACGAGATTACCACTCTCGGGGATGTGGTGCACACGTTCGTGCAATGGCCCAAGAAAGACATCGTCCTGGATGAGGTAATTCCCCCACCAATTTCATAATTCATACTGTAATAATAGCCCTCGGAGTTAGTGTCCATTACTATACGTAGGTTCTTACATCACAGACAAACACCGACCCTCGGCCTACTAGCCAGCCGACCCCTCCGAGAAGCCAACCAACGGGTCCGATGACGAAGCTGACTCCGACTAGGAGACAACCATTCAAGAAGCTGGCTAGTAGGGGAAAAGCAAAGAAGAGCTCGGCGAAGGAGAGTGAGAAGAGTGCGCCAGCTCTCATGCCGTTCGCTCTGGGGATGCCCATGGCCTCTGATGCCGCATTTCTAGCATGGGGTTAGCATGCCAGAGCCTGCATGGATGGTACATGAAGAGGACAAATAAGACCAGGACGCAACGTCCGACACACATTATGGTCAAGTACACCGTGGCAGAGTTTCATAACAACGTCGGGACCTACCCGGTGACCTTCGAAGACCTACACAATTTACTCAACAAAGATGCGCTTGACTTGTCAATCCTACGGTCTTGGGTGCTTTAAGTATCCTACTATCCTACCCCTGTTCGTGCATATACGGATATATGTCATTTATTAATTGGTTACTTCCGTGTAGCTGCATGACCAAATATGCCAAAGCTAAGAGCGAACCTGTTGGCTTCTTGGACCCCCATATGGTCACCGAGGTGATGTTTAGGACCGACGTGGACTTCGTTGTCGACTACATCAAAAGAGAGTTACTTGCTCAGGTCGACAAGGAGTACATACTTGACCCTACAATCAGAGGTGAGTGCTTTCATCAGTACTTCACCCGTAGATTAGTGTCTCCATATGCACACCCCCAAACTTAGATTAAATTATTAATTCTTTACGTGTAACATGTAGCTACCACTGGATCCTGCTAGTACTTATTCCAAAAAGGAACAAGGTGTTCTACCTTGATTCATTGCAGAGGAAAGGGTATGAGTATTGCAGTGCACGAGATGTATTCGAAAGGTTATGATATTCATGTGGACCTGTCTTGCATCTAGATTTACTGTCCTCAAATTGTCAATTTCGACTATCCTCAAACTGTCAATTTTGACTATCTGCAGGGCTTTTGTCGCGCCCCGAGACTGGGACAACGACTACTCCTGTAGAGACCTAGCTCGCTGCAGCTAGTCTCATTCTCACAAACCTTTGACTTCCCAGGATGAGTCAAACACAGGAGTATATTACATTGCAACAGAGTACTAGCAAAATATTAAGCAGTGTGGCCTGCTGGCCTTAATATTACATAAAGAGGATTACAATGCCTACAAGGCATTCAGGGTTTAACAAAATATTTAACTACGCAGCAGAAGATAGGTGACCCTCCCACAAAAGAAGTTGACGGCAGAACAACACACTTCAGGGCTCTGGCGGAACTGATTCTCCTCCTTCTGGATCCACGTAATACTCCGTGCCGTCATCTTGATCAAAGTAGGCTCCATCTATTGAGTTGAATGTTGCAAGGGTGAGCACTTACGTACTCAGCAAGTCATAGGTAAGAGTAAGTACATATAGTAGTGATGATATGAACCTAGACTAGTCAAGAATTATGGATATTTGTAAAATAATCTTTTTCTTTTATACCTCATCTCATGGCAGCACTTTTCATAATATAACATCATCATCATTGTTCACTAGATTATAGCACTACCGCGACACGTCGACACACGACAGCCCACGGCAGCACTCCTGGAATATATCAGAATGTCATCTATGAACACTATGACAAACTTGTCAAGGAAATCCATAAATGTGCTATTCATGACATTCATGAAGGCTGCTGGGGCATTGGTTAAACCAAACGGTACTACTGTAAACTCATACAGTCCGTATCTGGTAGTAAAAGCAGTCTTCGATATATCTTCTTTCTTAATCTTCAGCTGATGATATCCAGACTTCAAGTCTATCTTGGAGAATACTTTAGCTCCTCGAAGTTGATCGAACAAGTCATCAATTCTTGGCAATGGATACTTGTTCTTTATGGTAACTTCATTTAGAGCCCGATAATCCACACACATCCGTAAGGTTCCATCCTTCTTCCTTACGAATAATACCGGGGCTCCCCATGGCGAAGTACTGGGTTTAATGAATCCTTTATCTTCCAAGTCTTCCAATTGACTCTTGAGCTCTTCTAATTCAGAAACTGACATCCGGTATGGTCGTTTTGCTATAGGCGCTGCTCCTGGTTTAAGCTCAATACTGAATTCTATTTCTCTGTCAGGTGGCATTCCCGGAAGTTCTTCTGGAAACACATCAGAATATCGTTGCACTACAGGCACTTGTTCCAGGCATAACTTTTGTAATGCTTGAACAGATCTTAGCGGTTTCTTGACTGATGATCTTTCTGCATAAAATAGAACTCTCTCCCCTTGGCTACTGACAAGACTAAGGGTTTTCTCTTCACAATCTACTAGGCCTTTATGTTGGGACAACCAATCCATTCCCAAAATAATGTCTAGTCCTTGCAGTTCTAGAACTAGTAGATTTGCCTCAAATTCTACCCCTTCTATAATGAAAGTTACATTTGGGCAGATCGAGTAGACAGATAATTTAGCCCCTGGAGTTTGTATAACCATAGAGTACTCTAGTGGTACTTGGTCTATATGCATTTCAACTTCAGATGCAAATGCTTTTGACATGAATGAATTTGTAGCACCAGGATCAAACAATATTAAGGCAGATGCAGATTTAATCAGAAATCTACCTAGAAGAATGTCGGTGGCGTTGCCTGCTTCTTGGATTGAAGTATAGTTTAATCTTCCTCCTTGGGTTGCAGTTGGTGCTCTACCTCTTCCTCTTCCTCGATTAGCCAGGTTTCCTCCTCTTCCTGCTGAATTTCCTCTAAAATTCTGTGATGGTGATGCTCTGGTTGCTACTGGCTGTGTCCCTGCCTGAGATCTGGCAATGGACATTGGAAGTTGTATCCAAGGACAGAATTCTTTACGGTGCCCACGCTGTCCACAATGATAACACTCAACACGAGGATGAGGGCAATCCTTCTGAGAATGATTTCCACGGCAATTGGGGCACAATGTCGTTGCTGGTCTGGGATTCTGATAAGATGGTCGAAAATTGGGAGTGATAGGAACTCTTCCTCTGATTGGATTTGGTTGTGGTCTTGTTTGCTGGAACATCCTCCTCTTTCAGCTTTCTTCTCCCATATTCTTCTTTTCTTCCACCTTTAAAGCTCTGTTTACTAGGGTTTGAAATTCCGTCAGTTCATGAGAAGCAATTTGATATTGTAAATAGTGTTGAAGTCCTTCTGTGAAGCGCTCTATCTTCTTCTCTTCAGTATCCACATCTCCAGGTGCGTATCGAGCCAAGTGAGTAAATTGGTGTAGATACTCAGTAACTGACTTACTTCCTTGAGTTAAATTCTGAAATTCCCGACGCTTAGCTGCCATAACACCAGTAGGTATATGAAATTTCCGAAATTGATCCTTAAATTCCCTCCAAGAGATATTATCTTTATCAGGGTGGGCTTCCTGGTAGTTCATCCACCATGCAGCGGCAGCTCCTGATAACTGATAAGATCCAAACAAAACTTTCTCTCGTTCGCTGCATCGGACCGTGTCTAATTTCCTCTCGATATCCCGTAACCAATCATCGGCAACCATAGGATCGGTCGCACTAGAGAATGTTGGTGGACGGGTCTTTTGGAAATCTGTTAATCTTGCTCCTACAGCAGAAGTAGTTCCTTCTGTTGTTCCAGTAGGCAGTTTCTGAACTATCTGAGCTAATAACTGGGTATGAGCTATCTGAGCTTCTTGTCGGCTTTTCTCCATTGACAACAGAATTTCCTGAAGACTGGGTTGTTCATTATGAGGGGGATTAGAACTCTGAGATCCTTGCTGAAACAAAGGGTCTCTTGTCATAGTTTCTTCTTCCTGTGGAGTCTGACCTATATCTTCTCTTCCACTTCGAGATCTCCTTCTGGTGTCAACCATGGTGGCTCTGAAAAAAAAATTTGGATGGATCTAACTAACTAAGGCCAACTAAACCAGCAATGCAGAAATTAATGCAACTACTTTAATGCATAAAATTACTTAGGCTATTAGCCATAATACACAAATTAACCATTGCAAAAGCAACAGCGAATCACAAAGCTATCAAGAGCATCCACTAGCTCTGTCTACACCAACCTCTAAGACACTCTGGAACAGAACGCACTCTCACAATCTTACCGAATTTTAGAAATAAAAAAAAAATTTTGAAATGAAGGTTTTTCAAGAGCTACAAAGCTCATTATTTTTACCAACATAAAATTTCCACAAATAGTTTCTAAATAAATTACGTCTTCCTGGCACGGCCAATTTCCTAAAGGTGTCGTCCTACAGTCAAGTTCTCATGTTGCTCTGATACCAACTTTTCTTTGTCGCGCCCCGAGACTGGGACAACGACTACTCCTGTAGAGACCTAGCTCGCTGCAGCTAGTCTCATTCTCACAAACCTTTGACTTCCCAGGATGAGTCAAACACAGGAGTATATTACATTGCAACAGAGTACTAGCAAAATATTAAGCAGTGTGGCCTGCTGGCCTTAATATTACATAAAGAGGATTACAATGCCTACAAGGCATTCAGGGTTTAACAAAATATTTAACTACGCAGCAGAAGATAGGTGACCCTCCCACAAAAGAAGTTGACGGCAGAACAACACACTTCAGGGCTCTGGCGGAACTGATTCTCCTCCTTCTGGATCCACGTAATACTCCGTGCCATCATCTTGATCAAAGTAGGCTCCATCTATTGAGTTGAATGTTGCAAGGGTGAGCACTTACGTACTCAGCAAGTCATAGGTAAGAGTAAGTACATATAGTAGTGATGATATGAACCTAGACTAGTCAAGAATTATGGATATTTGTAAAATAATCTTTTTCTTTTATACCTCATCTCATGGCAGCACTTTTCATAATATAACATCATCATCATTGTTCACTAGATTATAGCACTACCGCGACACGTCGACACACGACAGCCCACGGCAGCACTCCTTATCATGACAACACATGTCATTTGGGTAATCTTAAATAAACATATTTTATTTAGAAAATAGTACTTGTGTCACACCCCGTGGATTTAATCCACCGCAGCAGACTCCTATAAACCCGGGAGCTCGGAGTATTCGAATACGTTTTTAACTCTGCAGAGAGGTACCAATTTACCCGCAAGATATTCCACTTTCAAACCTTTCCTATCATAACAAAATGATTGGACCCCTGACTCACTTCATGCTGTGAGCGGCAAGGTGGAAATAACAAGAACTTTTGTTATGTTTTACTCACAATTCACCCCCGACCCTGTGGCTCTCAGCGAGGCACAGTTGTGGCAGGTTGTATCCAAACCTCCACCCCTTTGCTTATTCCCATTACTGGGTCAGCGTGCTTGATCACCTTCAGTGATATGTGTGGGAGCCGCGCTCCGTGTTTATCGTGCATCACTACACATCTCATGCAGGGGTTTCATGTGCGATCCACATAATTACTTGTTCAGGCCTGTCCCATACCAGGCTTGCGGTTAGCACGTTGTTCATGCCACTAGACGCACAACACAAGGTTCTAGTCCTTATATGCCAATGACCAGACCATCCACAACCCTGCACCTTCAGTGCCTGCATTCCTTTGCAGTCTAGCACCTCCAGTGCTACAGCCATCCATACCATTTTTCTGATCACGGCTAGGGGTTTTATTTCATGAATATAAGTATATAGATACATATAATAGTTCATGGCTCAAAACTTGTTTATTTCACATTTCACAGATAACCAGTCTAGTACTGCCAATTCATAAATCAACCATTCTCAATCTTTCACATGCAATATTGCCTATATTCAAGGTTATATTATAGCAACATTTAAAATATAGGTTCAAGATGACCAAGGATATGACTTGCCTTCCGCGTCGTAAGATACAGCAGTTGACGTCGGATCCGCAATGAAGTCCTCGAACTCGGGCTCTTGATCTGCTCTCCAATCAAACAAACAACCAATAATCATAATCTTTTCCATACATTATTATACTTTGTGCAAAGATGCAAAGATGAAGTCTTGATGATTCTGAAATGATTGGGTTTAGAGGCTGATTAGGGTTAAGTTAAGGAAACCAATGTTAAGATTAGCTGTCAAAGGTTTACAAGGTTCCAAATGTCTCAAAATATCAGAATGATATCAAGGTTGCGACTGGTTCGCTCAAAAACAGCGAACGTCTTTAGGTCGACATTCGGTTCAAAGCATCGACATAGGGTTGATGAATGATAGAGGGGTTATCTCAACTTGTGGTAGTAGAATAAAATGTAGATCACAACTCTACAAATTTAGTGGACAATGTGGTTTTCAATTTACACAACCAGAAGTGGGTAAACAAAGTCAATGCCACTGGCTGACAAGCTCTGACATAGAGCTGACAATGCCAAAAACTAGGGCTTAGCATAACTTTTGATCTGGAGCTCCAAATGATGCACCACTTTGTCTGGGAGGTAGACATTGATAACAGGAATAAATCATTCAATAGGATCTAGGGCTGAAAATGGCTGGAAAGCAAGAAATTTGATGATGAACAGAGATGAACTGGTTGCACTGGAGCAGTTCTGGACAAGATCTTGGCATGGCTGTAACTTCCAATCTAGGCCGATCTAGGTGTCGGGCTAGAAGACAAAAATACTCAGGAGACTAGGGCACCTCTAAATGACAAGGTTTCGAGGGCTGAAATGGCCGGGATCACTTTTCCGATCATCGGCGCCGGAGAAGAGACACTGCCAGTTGGGGGTTTCTGCTACAGGCCGAGAGAACTAAATTCCTTGCTTGGAGAGCATCTAGGAGGTATAGGGGAGCTTCTGGTAACATCAAATTGACCGGAGGATCACCGGAGAAGCCTGGCGACGATCGCCGGTTTCTGGTGAAGCTCGGTTTAGAGTAAAGCTTCGAATGATGTTTAATTAGGGATTCTAAGCTTACAGGCTTGCTTGAAATAACCTACAGATCAATTTTGTTTACAGGATCGAGGGCTAATTCGGGGTAGATTGGCCAGCATTGCCGGAACAGGGCATCTTCGACTTTCAGCCATTTCCGGCGATCATCGGCGTTAGAGTCCACCGGAGAACAATTAAATGATATCACACAGAGAGGATGAGTAGGGGAACTCACTGATGTTGTTAATTTGGCAGGAAATTAAGTGTAGAGCGCTGGCACCGTGAGCCTCCTTGACGGCTCGCCGGAGAAGATGACTGAAACAGGAATTTCTGGGACTTGGCTGATTTCCAGTGAGGTGTGAGGGAGTTGCTGAGCACAGTGGTGTTTAAATAGACCAGGCGAAGCTTGCAAGGAGGGAGCAGTGAATTGATTTGGCAGTTGGTGATGCGATTGGTTGCGTGCTGGAGCAACAGCGGCGAAGACACAGCGAAGGACGGTGATGCGACGGCGACAAGCTTGCAGCTGATCACAGTGTCGCCTCATCGGGACTTTGCAACGCTAGAGCACACGGTGGCGACAACAACTGGCACGGCGCAAAAGCAACTGACAAAAGCCTGGTGTTTCTGCTGCTGGTCGCGCACGAGGGCGGTGCTGTCGTCGATGCTGCCACGGTGTTGCCACGGCGATGGCTGAGACACTGACGCGTGCGTACTGGCATGCACGGTCACAAGTGCGGCGATGCTTGGCCGGCGGCGAACGTGCACGGCGCAAGAACCCACGGCGAGTCCTGGTCGCGTACAGCAAACGGCCTGGTCGAATGCTGCTGTTGACCTGGTCGAAAATGGATTCATTTGCAATTTCAATTCTTTGAGTTTTGGACTGATCTGTAAATCTAATGATTCGGAAGGTCTGTTCTGAATTTGATTCTGCTATTTTGGCAATCTTTATTCCACAGATGATTTGGCAAGGATTGAAAATAAAATTTGGCACATTTGGATAGCTTTTGATACAAACTGAAAATAGGGTAATTTAGGGTAAATTAGATTTGAGTTTTGTCGATTTCGAATTCTGGCATTTAGGGTTCGATTTTGATATCTGCACAGAAGAGAAACTTGTGGCAAATAGCAATTAGGAAAGATCTGCTGAAGAAATTCTGAATTTAGAGTTAATCTGGAGATTTTAGTCTTTTTAGGTTTTCAGATATCAGATAAGGACTAATTTGCGATAAGTCTTGGACTGATTTGTGAAAAAGGTTTAGATGATAAAATCTGGCTGTCAACTTTTTAGATTAAGGTATTGACATACCCATGATCATATTCCAGAAATAATCTGGTCTGAACTTGGTCAAGATTCGGATTAAATCTGGATTCTGAAACTTAGGGTATTTAAGTAATATAAGGTATTTCTGTTTTCGGAAACAGAAAGAGTTGATAATTCTGGGAGTTAGGGATAGAATTGGATCTAGGTTCTGAAGACTTTTAAGTTCAGAGTAACTGATAGATCACATCTGAACAATCTGATCTTAATTTGAGGTCATAGGATAGATTTTGGAGATTTTTGGGCTTGAGATAGAAACTAATCTGACTAATACTACAGATACATGCATGCGTGCCATTTGTGAAAAAGGAAATTTTCACCCCTAACTCAGGGTGTTACAGCTTTCACGAACTACTTTACCGAGGGAGGGCGACAACACGAGCGGCGAGCCGATAAGTTTCAGTGGTTACAATTTTCGGTACAAATTTCAACTGGCATCTGTTTTACTTTATAACGTGTCCCCAGCTAACTCTCGGTCTGTAAATTGGCAGTGCCATCAGCAGCCGAACGACAATACATGTGGGTTCTAGGTGATGCGCCACATGTATGACCTGATCATCACCCCTCACCGGCCAGATTTCCCCAAGATATACTACTACTCCCCTTTGTATCAATTTGGCATAATTTACAACTGCATTGAGCTAATTTTTTCTGTACCAACTCTTGCTGTAGGGGGTCGACTTCCATTCGGAAAGCTTTGACCCTCGACAGATTGGTATGGTCTGAGGGATGCTCGCTGAGTTTTTCCTTGCGGAGGTCATATCAACCAAGGGGAAGTTTAGGGACTCGCAAGGTTCGTATTAGTGCGGCCTTACTAATTGAGATTATCTGAAGGGAAATAGGCACAGATAGTATAGTACATCTAACATACTGACTTTAATTGTCGATTACATTTATTTGTTCAATCTCAATAGTACATATTTCTGAGTTCTGTGCTGTATATATGAAATGCATGCGATTGTACATGTTTCTAAGTTGTGTGCATGTATGAGATGAACTGTATATATTTGAGTACTGTGCATGTATGAAATGAACTAGATATATGAAATGCTATTTGTACAGAGGACATGGCTAGTATGATTCCAGAGGCTAGCCACAAAAAAAGGAAATTTATTAAAAAAAAATTAATATGCACAGATGGTTTTGATCTTATAAACCGTCTGTGATAGATCGAACTATGTACGTATCACAGAGTATCATAGACCGTTCTGAGTTAATAACCGTCTCCGATAATGAAACTATTCCAGATGGTTTTGACCTGAAAACCGTCTGTGATATTATCACAGACTGTTATAAGGTCAAAACCATCTGTGATACTCATGCTATCACAGACGGTTCTGAGATTATAACTGTCGTCGATAGTGACACTATCCCAGATGGTTTTGACCTCAAAACCGTCTGTGATACTCATACTATCACAGACGATTCTGAGATTATAACCGTCACCGATAATGACACTATCCAGATGGTTTTGGCCTCAAAACTGTCTGCGATATTCATACTATTACTGATGGTTCTGAAATTATAACCGTCGCCGATAATGACACTATCCTAGATGGTTTTGACTTCAAAACCGTCTGCGATACTCATACTATTACTGACGGTTCTGAGATTATAACCGTCTGTGTAGTAAGAGTATCACAGACGGCTTTGATCTTACAACATCTGTGATACTCATACTATCACAGACGGTTCTGAGATTATAACCGTCGCCGATAACGACACTATCCCAGATGGTTTTTACCTCAAAACCGTCTACGATACTCTTACTATCACAGACGGTTCTGAGGTTATAATCGCCTGTGGTAATATGAGTATCATAGACGGCTTTGATCTTATAACAGTCTGTGTAGTAAGAGTATCACAGACTGTTTTGATGTTATAACAGTCTGTGTAGTATGAGTATCACAGACGATTTTGATCTTATAACAGTCTGTGGAGGGAAAAATCATAGACGGTTCAAAACCGTCAGTGATAGTACTTGATTATCACTGACTCGAATATCACTGACCGGTCAGAACCGTCTGTGATGACTGTTTTGACCTGACTGTGATAATGAATTCTGTAGTAGTGTTGCTGCTGTCCAAAATTTGGTTGTTGGTGTTGAGGTTGTTGATTTTATCCTGACCATGCAAAATTTTGATTGTTGCGCCATCCAGAGTTATACGAATTAGGAAAAGTATTACCTTGCTTTTGTTGCATACCCTAAAAAGTGTTTGCCTACTCCATGGATGGGTTAAATTGGCATTCATGGTCATAGTGGCCCTGTATGCCGCACAGTTCACATATAGGTGCAATTGCATTAACAGTTGAAGTAGCAGAAGATCCAAGAATTGATAATTTATCAGTCAAGAGTGCTACCTGCTCGGCTAATTGCAACATTGCACTTACCTCCATGTTGTTGGTCGGAGCTTGTTGAGCAGCTCGTTCGGTTCCCCATTGAGTATAGTTTTTAGTGATTCCTTCGATGAGGTTGTATGCTTCGTCTATACTTTTCATCATTAGTGCGCCGTCAGCTGCGGCGTCTACAGCCATCCGTGCATTGTAGTTCAATCCGCTGTAGAATGTTTGAACTACAAGTCTAATCCGTGATGCGGACATTTGATCAGCAAATCCTTGTACCGTTCCCAAGCGTCATAAAGTGATTCACCTACCTGCTAAGAAAAAGATGCAATATGGTTGCAAATTTGAATAGTTTTAGCAGGAGGGAAAAACATACCAAGAAAAACACGTGAGAGTTCATCCCAAGTAGTGATTGACACAGAAGGAAGAGTGTATAGCCATGCCCTCACCTTCTCGTGAAGCAAGAAAGGAAAGAGCCTCAAACGAAGTGCATCTTGTGTTACTCCATGAATCTTGAAAGTATCACAATGCTCAAGAAACATACGTAAATGTAGCGATGGATCTTCAGCGAGAAGACCGCTGAATTGGTTTTGTTGAATCAAATACAAAAGCGCAGGTTTTATCTCAAAATTGTTTGATTCAATCGGTGGTCTAAAAATACCTGATTGCAATCCCATGCTGAGTGGGGTTGCATAATCCTTGAGTCTTTTTTGGTCCTCCATTGTTGGTTTTTGTTCGATGTCTTCGAAAAGGTGCGAGTTTTCCTCCGATCTTACCTGTCTTGCCTCGTACCGAAGTTGGCGTGCAGTTTTGATAGGTTCGTCCGAGCTATTCAGCTTTGCACTACTATCCCTGAAAGGTTAGTAGTGCAAAGAAAAGAAAAAGAAAAAGAAAAATAGAAGCAAGATTGAGAAGTGAGATTGACTTATATCAGTGAAAATTAATCTAAAAAGATGAATTACCGTTGTTCCCCGGCAACGGTGCCAAAAACTTGATCGCACCTAAAAAGGTGTGATTTTGTAATACCACAAGTGGACAGTTGAACGTTGAGCACTTAACGGTCGAATTCCACGAGGAACAAGCGTATTCGTCTTTCTAGCTTAATGGATCACGGATTAAGCCTAAACGAGTTGTGGGTTGTTTTTCTATAACTAATTCTACTACTAAAGTTAAATTAGGGTTTTAAAGTAGTAAATTCCAGGTATGAAATCTGGATTTATAAATTAGGAATTAAAACCTAGGGTTTCGGGAATTACATAACCATCTGGCATAATTCTATCCAAGGTCCGAGGATTGTGAATTAATTGCCATTGTTTTCCAAGACAAAATTAAGTTTCTAGTTCGGGACATTGGGTCAACAATCAGAGGATCGCTTCGACTGTCACGTTTGGCGAGAGCCTCTCTCCTGTTCAGGGTCCCGCGTCAAAGTGCTAAGGACTCAAGAACTCCCCTAAATTCTAGCTAAGACTCAACTATTACGTCTGTTGCCGAAACGAGAATTTAGGGTTTAGAGAAAGAAAACATTAGAAAATAACTCCAAAACTTCAAATCAAAACCATGGAAGAATCACGCCTTCCGGATTATGTCATCCCTAACTCTAGAAGGGATCTACTCGCAAAAAGTCATAAGAATGCAGAAATAATAATAAGAAATAAATAAAAAATTACTTGATTGCTTGAGAATTAAAGTTGGAGTCCTTGTCGGCTTACAAAAGCAATAAAATAGGGAAGGGGGCTCTACTAAACTAAACTAAACCCTAATGGCTAGTATGTAAAAAAGCATGTCTAATTGAGCCAAAAGCTTCTCTATTTATAGTACATAAGTCTTAGAATTAACCAATTACAACTCAAGACTTATTTAGGAAGGAAATTGTCTCAGATTCAGACTTTAAACCGACTAACGGGTCTATTTTGGATTCAGAATGTCGTGCCCCGAAACTGGGACTACGACTACTCCCGTGGAGACCTAGCTCACTGCAACTAGTCCCATATGTACATACCTTTGACTTCCCAGGATAAGTCAAGCACAGGAATATATTACATTACAACAGAGTAACTTACAAAATATTTAAGCAGTGTGGCCTACTGGCCTTAATATTACATAAAGAGATTACAATGCCTTCACGGCATTCAAAGTTTAGCAAAATAATAACTACACAGCAGAAGATAGATGACCCTCCCACAAAAGAAGTTGACGGCAGAACAACACTCATCAGGGCTCTGGCGGAACTGACTCTCCTTCATCTGGATCCACAAAGTTCTCCATGCCTTCATCTTGATCAGGGTATGCTCCATCTAGTGAGTTGTATGTTGCAAGGGTGAATACTTACGTACTCAGCAAGTCATAGGTAAGAGTAGATACATATAGTAATGATGATATGAACCTAGACTAGTCAAGAATTATGGATGTTTGTAAAATAACATTTTTCTTTCATATCTCATCTCATCTTATGGCAGCACTTTTCATAATATAGCATCACTATTCATGTTCACTAGATTATAGCACTACCGCGACACATCGACACACGACAGCCCACGGCAGCACTCCTTATCATGACAACACATGTCATTTGGGTAATCTTGATTTAACAAATTTTATTTAGAAAATATACTTGTATCACACCCCGTGGATTTAATCCACCGCAGCAGACTCCTATAAACCCGGGAGCTCGGAGTATTCGAATACGTTTTTAACTCTGCAGAGAGGTACCAATTTACCCGCAAGATATTCCACTTTCATGCCTTTCCTATCAAAATGATTGGACCCCTGACTCACTTCATACTGTGAGTGGCAAGGTGGAGATAACAAGAACTTTTGTTATGTTTCACTTACAATTCACCCCTGACCCTGTCGATCTCTCGCGAACCACAGTTGTGGCAGGTTGTACCCAAACCTCCACCCCTTTGCATATTCCCATTACTGGGTCAGTGTGCAAGATCACCTTTAGTGATATGTGTGAGAGCCGTACCCGGGACAGCGCATCTCATGCAATGGTTTCATGTGCGATCCACATAAGTACTTGTTCAGGCCAGTCCCATACCAGGCTTGTGGTTAGCACGTTGTTCATGCCACTAGACGCACAACACAAGGTTCTAGTCCTTATATGCCAGTGACCAGACCATCCACAAACCATGCACCTTCCGCGCCTGCTATCCTTTGCAATTAAGCACTTCCAGTGCTACAGTCATCCATACCAAAATTCTGCTCACGGCTAAGGGTTTTATTTCATAAATATAAGTATATAAATACATATATAATAGTTCATGGCTCAAAACTTGTTCATTTCACATTTTACAGATAACCAGTCTAGTACTGCCAATTCATAATTCAACCATTCTCAATCTTTCACATGCAATATTATCTATATTCAAGGTTATATTATAGCAACTCTTAAAATATAGGTTCAAGATGTCCAAGAATATGACTTGCCTTCCGCGTCGTAAAATACAGCAATTGATGATGGGTCAACAGCAAAATCCTCAAAGTCAGCTTCTGGATCTGCTCGACGACAAACAAACACACAATGATTACTTATTATATTAAAATGTTTTATGACTTATATGCAGATATGCTTAACAAGAATAATTGAATGATACTGGAGACAATTTGGATTGCAAGCTGAACTGAGTCGAGATTCTAGGGTTTCAAGGCTGCAATAAGGACATCAATTCTATGGCTGGTTTGTTCAAAACCAGCGAATGTCAGCAGATTGACATTCGGATCAAGACTCTGACATAGCTTTAAGAAGAGCTAGAGTGCTTATCTCAAGTTGTGGTAGAAGAAAAAAATGTAGATTATAGCTCTACAATTTCAGTGGACAAAGTTATTTTTAAAATGCACAGCCAGAAGAAAGTGAACAAGGCCAATGCCACTGGCTGACAAGCTCTGGCATAGGGCTGACAATGTCAAAATCTAGGGCTAAGCATAAAATGATGTTCAAGGGCTCAACTGGTGTGCTAACTTTGTCTGGGAGGTAGGCTTGAGTAACAGGAACAAAAGACATAACAGGATCCACGGCTGAAAATGGCCGAACGGCAAGAAATCCGGTGATGAATTGCGGTGATCTCACTGCACAGAAATAGTTCTGGACACAGATCTTGGCAAGGCTATAACTTTCAATCTAGACCGATCTAGGTGTCAAGCTAGAAGACAAAAATGCTCAGGAGTTCAAGGCACACACACTGGACAAAGTGGTTAGGGCTGAAACGGATGGGAAAAACTTTCCAGTGGTCGGCGCCGGAGAAGAAGGCACTGGAATTGGGCATTTTTGATACAGGAGGTTTGAACTTAATTGCTTGCTTGGAGAGTGATAGAGGGATACGACAAAGCTACTGGTGATGTCAATTTGACTAGAGGATCACCAGAGAAGCCTGGCGACGTGAGCCAGTTTCTGGTGAAGTTCAAAATCGGGAAAAGCTTCAATTGGAGTTCAATTGAGGATTCTGAGCTTACAGGCTTTCTACACTCAGTTCACTGATCAATTTACTCTATAGATTCGAAGGCTAATTTGGGCTGAATCGGGCTACATTGCCGGAACAGGGCAATTTGAGAATTCCGGTGATCGCCGGCGTTAGAGGTCACCGGTGAGCAATTAAATGCTATCACACAGATAAAAGGATAAGGGGAACTCATTGGTGGCTTCAATTTGAAGATTGGTGCAGTGGGGCGTGTTGGCACCGTGAGCCCCCTTGACGGTTCACCGGAGAAGAAAACGAAAATGGAAAGATTTAGAACTTAATCGATTTCTTATAAAGTAGGGACAATACAAGTTACTGGAGTGCTTAAATAGACCAGGGCGGAGCTTGCAAAGAAGAAACAGCAAGGAAATTGGTGCCAGGATTTGACTGGCCATGCACAGGCGCAACAGCGGTGAAGATACAGCGGCTAAGATGGGACGGTGAATAGGCGGCTCTGCGCTGCTGATAAAATTGTCGCTTCGTTGGGACTCAAGGATGCTGGGCGATGCAAGGCGGTGGCGACAAAAGCTGGCACGGCAAGACAAGTTACTGACAAGGCTGTCACTGGTCGCGCACGGGGGCGGTGGCTGTTCATTGACGTTGCCACGGTGAGGGCTGAAGCGAGGACACGTACACACAAGCATGCACGGCCACAAGCGCAGGCGAAGCTTCACTGGCGACGAAGGATGCAATGGCGTGGCACAGCTGATTGCGGTCGAAAACGGCGAGATCAAACAAACGCGGGTTCTGGTCGTGAATTGCAGTTCTGGTCGAATTGGACTGAGTTGCAATTTCAGATTTTGAGTTTTCGACTGATCTGTAAATCTGGAGATTTGGAAGATTTAAACTGAAAATAGGGTATTTTAGGGTAATTGAAATCTAAGTTTTGGTCGATTTCGAATTCTGGCATTTAGGATGAGATTTTGGAATCTGGACAGAAGGGAAAATTGTTTCAAATAGCATTTGGAAGAGGTTTGCTGAAGAAATTCTAAATTTGGTGATGATTTGCAACATTTAGCCTTTTTAGGCTTATGGAAAATCTGGAGAAGGACTGATCTGCGATACCTCTTGGACTGATTTGTGAAAAGAGTCTAGATGATGAAATCTGGCTGCCAACTTTCTGGTTTAAGGTATTGGCATACCCATGATCATAATTTAAGAATAATCTGCTCTGAATTAGGTCAAGATTTGGCTAAATCTGAGTTCAGAGTATTTAGGATAATTAACTTAATTCTGTTTTAGAAAACAGAAGTTTTGACAAATCTGGGATTGAGAGAAGGAATTAAATCTGGCTTCTGAAGACTTTTAGGTTCAGAGTAACTAATAAATCACATCTGAACAATCTGATCTTGATTTGGGTTTATGGAATAAATTTGGAAATTTTAGGGCTTGATAAAGACAATGATCTGGCTACTACTACAAATATATGCATGCATGCTGTTCATGAAAAAGGAAATTTTCACCCCTAAACTCAGGGTGTTACACGGAAATCGGGTTTTGGGTCGGATTCGGGTCTAATTTCGGGTCGGATTGCTGTTTTTTGCCAGATTTTCAGCATCTTCTTTCTCCACTTCGTTTCCTATCCAAACGATGTCGAAATAACTCCAAGGTACATTTGTTCCCTAAACCATGACGAACACACTCGTGAAAGCGGATTGTAAAAATGTTACAAAAAGTCACATAAAATGACGTATCAAAGGAATTTTAAGCATCATTTTTGCACATTTTCAATACTAAACCTAGGGTAAAATTCTACCTAATTAACACTTATCAAATTCCCCAAGCTAGCATTTTGTTTGTCCTCAAGTAAAGAATTCTAATAATTTTCCAAAAATTGAGATGCCTTGGTAAATTAGATTCTCTATAAACAATCTTCCGAAGATTCACAACACATCTATGCATATGAGGCAATTGATCTTAGCAATTTAAAATTTCCAAATGCATATATTAGGATTATCAAATTTCAACCTTAGAAAAGAGAGAGCTTAATCAATTAAATTGTCTTAACAATCTTCTTTCACATAAGATTTAAAATAAACCATGCAAAGAAAACACTCGTTATGCTACGATTTATACAAAGTTGCTAAATTGCCCTCTTCTAAAGAAAACACTTATTTTCTTTCTTTTGTTGTTTGTTTGTTTGCCTTTTTTTTTATTCTTCAACTTTTTCGTGCCCTTGGCTAGAATGTTTTTACTGGATCATTCTATCATGGCGAGAGGAGACACAGCTGAAGACGCTTACTTAAGTGCACTTACAGAAAGGCAGCTTTGTTGGTTTCTCGAGCCCCTGTAAGCAACCCCAATGCTCTGTATACCTTCCCTTCACCAGCTAGTCGACGATTCACCACCGCCTCCCCCCAGCGACTCGCATATACATTACACGAGATTAGACAAAGCCGCAGCTTAAGCAACCGTTTTCCTGAAAATATTTTTTTTTTGTATGCATAAGTTTAGTAAATCTTCCCTTCCCCAGTTGGACGACGATTCACCACCGCCGGCCCCCAGTAGGTCGATTATACTTACTTTTACACATTTTTTTATTTTTAAAGAGAAGGGCAATTAGCAATCTAGGCATAAAGAGTAACATAAGAGAGTTAATTCCTGTTGGGGGAAATCTCCGCGAGACTAAGTCCAGGTAAGGGGCTACGCCATTGGCCCGGGGACAAAGCCCCACGGTGGCTGTCCCGGGCACCACCATTTGCCCCAGGACAAAGCCCCGGGTGGCTATCCCGGGCGCCAACTTTGGCCAGGGGACAAAGCCCCCCGGTGGGTGTCCCGGGCACCGCCATTTGCCCTGGGACAAAGCCCCCCAGTGGCTGACCCGGGCGCCGCCTTTGGCCCGGGCACAAAGCCCCCGGTGGCTGTCCCGGGCGCCGCCATTTGCCCGGGGACAAAGCCCCTCGGTGGCTGTCCCGGGTGCC
Source organism: Pharus latifolius (assembly GCA_019359835.1). NCBI lineage: Eukaryota > Viridiplantae > Streptophyta > Magnoliopsida > Poales > Poaceae > Pharus > Pharus latifolius. Next base: position 54,078,593 of record CM033329.1, on the reverse strand, counting down.
GCCATTGGCCCGGGGACAAAGCCCCCGGTGGCTGTCCCGGGCGCCGCCTTTGGCCCGGGGACAAAGCCCCCCGGTGGGTGTCCCGAGCGGCGCCTTTGGCCCGGGGACAACCCCCCCCCGATGGCTGTCCCGGGCGCCGCCATTGGCCCGGGGACAAAGCCCCCGGTGGCTGTCCCGGGTGCCGCCATTGGCCCGGGGACAAAGCCCCCCGGTGGCTGTCCCGGGCGTCGCCATTTGCCTGGGGACAAAGCCCCCAGTGGCTGTCCCGGGCCCCGCCATTGGCCCGGGGACAAAGCCCCCGGAGGCTGTACCGGGAGCCACCTTTGGCCCGGGGACAAAGCCCCACGGTTGGTGTCCCGAGCGCCGCCATTTGCCCGGGGACAAAGCCCCCCGGTTGCTTTCCCGGGCGCCGCCATTGGCCCGGGGAGAAAGCCCCCCGGTGGCTGTCCCGAGCGTCGCCTTTGGCCCGGGGACAAAGCCCCCTGTGGCTGTCCCGGGCGCCGCCATTGGCCCAGAGACAAAGCCCCCGGTGGCTGTCCCGGGCGCCGCCTTTGGCTCGGGGACAAAGCCCCCCGGTGGCTGTCCCGGGCGGCGCATTTGGCCCGGGGACAAACCCCCCCATATGGCTGTCCCAGGCGCCACCATTGGCCCTGGGACAAAGCCCCCGGTGGCAGTCCCCGGTGCCACCATAGGCCCGGGAACAAAGCCCATCGGTGGCTGTCCCGGGCGCCGCCATTTGCTCGGGGACAAAGCCCCCCGGTGGCTTTCCCGGGCGCCGCTATTGGCCAGGGGACACAGCTCCCCGGTGGCTGTCCCGGGAGCTACCGTCCTTCCAGAGGCAGACGTCTCCGACCCCGGGTCACGTGAGGATCACGCGAGAAGCGTCTCGGGAATCAGCGGCCACCTGTCAAGCATCTGAGGGCCCTGGTCGGAAGAAGGACGTCGCTACCCCTCAATCCAGCGGTAGCAGGCGGGGTAGTTTAGTCTTTTTGCATCTTTTGGGGCTATATAAGCCCTTGTAACACCTCATATAGGGGACAATTGCCCATTATTACTTGGAATAGACAATCTCACAGGTGTGCTCCGGAGCCATCTCTCCCTCGAGAGAGCTCCCCAAGCCGACTCCGGTCGGGAGCACGCCGACAGGACTAGGGCCCCCACTGGGACCCGAACCTATAGAAACTCTCATGTCAGTTGTTGTGCTTGCCCGACGGGGGAGGACCGGTCACCCGGTCAGCCCTCGTCGTATTTTCTTCACTAGGATCGTCCACAAAACCTACTGGGGTATTCGTAATACCACGACAGTTGGCGCCGTCCGTGGGGACTCGTGACGAGACGCCATGGCTCCCCCAAGAACGAGGGCCCGCGCCCTTCCCGGTGACACCGGTCCTGGTGACCCGGCGCCAACTATCCGGGACACAACCGTCCCGGCGCTTTCGCTGGGAGGCGGCCAGACCCAGGTACCACCTCCCACCTTCCCTCTTAATTTTGGTGGTTCGACCTCCGGGTCAGTCCCGGTGACCGCGGTTGCCTCGGCCGGGACCAGTCTACCCCCGACGGCTTCCCCAGTCCCCCGGGACGCCTTGCTTGAGGCTTTAGTAGAGAGCCAACTCCGCGCCCAGCGCTCTATGGATGAGTTGCTCCGCATCTTGGCGCGGCCACCGGCCCCCACATACCCGCAGTGCCCATTCCCGGGGCTTATGCCCCCATTTATGGGTCACCCGGTGGCCCCGATCTCCGGAGGCCCGGCCGCCCCGTACGACCCGCCCGGGGGTTATCCTTCCCCTGCGGGCCATCCGTCCGGAGCCTTCCCGGCACCGGGAGCCTTCCCGGCACCGGGAGCCTTCCCGATGCCTGGCGGCTACTACATGCCCGGGCCCTTCGCGGTACCGGGGGGACACCCTGTTCCGGGCTCATTCCTGCGGCCAAGGGCCCATTACATGCCGAGAGTTTTCCCTGTGCCGGGAGCCAGTCCCGCCCCACAGGTCGCGTTTACCGCACCAGGGGCGGTCGACAGAGCAGCTCCCGTGTCACAGCGGACCTCCCCCCTCAACGGCGCCCCGGTTCCCGACGTCACCACGGGGGTTCCCCCCTCTCCGGTTCCGGATAATACAGGGGTTCCCCCTTTCCGGTTCCGGTCGTCGCCGCGGGGGTTCCCACCTCTTCGGTTCCGGATAATATAGGGGTTCCCCCCTTTCAGGTTCCGAACGTCGCCGCGGGGGCCCCTCCCCAGTTCCAGATAATATAGGGGTTTCCCCCTTTCTGGAGGTCTCCGCAGGGGCCTCCCCCCTGCCGGCCCCGGTAGCGTCCGGGCCGGTAGCTACAGTGCATGAGCTCTCTCCCCCTGGGCCACCCCCGAGGGTGCCTCCAGCGGACCAGGTCCGTTTCTCCCTGGAGGAGGTCGAGCAAATGCGTATGGCTAAGTCCGGGGAAGAACTCCCCCCAAGTCGCGGACGTGGAGAGCTTCGCTCCCGTACCGGCTGGGGGAAGAGACCCGCCGAAGAACCAACCTCTCCGGGGGAGAACCTGGACGTCTTCGAACTTAGCCCCGGCCCGGAAGAAAAGCGTCGTTACCGCCATGCCAGCAAATCTCTTGGGCCACTTCCCGACTCCGACAACGAGCACGCGTCCCCCTGGCCTCCCTGAGCACTCCTTCGGGCCAATACTCGTAGCCCGCCGGCGGAACTATCCGAAGAGGGGGAACCATCCGGGACCCCGGTCACGGAGGGGTAGTTCAGCGCGATGATTATCGAAGTTGTCCAGGTGCCACTCCAGATGCCATCGCAACCGGATCGGCTCCCGGGCAACGCCCCCGCCGTGTCCCTCGGAGAAAAGACTCAACAAAATTAAGGCGGCCTGGGCATCCCCCGGGTGGTATCCGCCGAGGCCCAGAGGCCTCGCCCCCGGGGAGTCTCTCCGGGACCTTCGCCCGGGAGTAACCTCCCGAAAAACCTGGTACATTGCATTCATTTAGACTTAGAAAAAAATTCAATTTCTATTGCATCAAAATATCTTTGTACAAGTGTCCGGGGCTTCTTCTAAGAAGCTACCGGGAAAAAAAAACCTAAAAACAAAAAGAGCCCTATCTAAAGGCCCGGGGGGACGCTCATACTTGTTCGTCGGCGTCCTCCCCCAGGGGGGCCCCCGCCAGAGCCCCTGCATCCGCTCCCGGAGGCGCCGACGCCGGGAAGCGCGCCCGGATTATCCGGTCGTCGAAGCCCCCGGCGAGCTGCTCCACCTCTCGCCGTGAGGGCTCGAAAAACTCCGGGAAGCTCCGGGGGATTCGGCCCCCGATTGCCCTGGCGCCCACCCCCCGGTGCTCCACAAGCCCGGCCGCGGCCGCCACCACGGGGATCGCCAGGCCTCGCGCTCGGGCATCAGCGGCCTCCGGGATCATGGAGACTTGTGCGTTAAGAAAATGCACAGCCTCCGTGAGCGTCGCCGAGGGTGCCTCGAAGCTGCTCCCGGAGCCTAAGCTCACGCCAAGCCCCTCGAGGGCTGAGCGAACAGAGTGGCCCGCGTCCGTCACCGCCTGGAGGCTCGAGCCCTCGAGCTCCTGGAGGGCATCCTCCTACGCCTTGGCCTCCCTTTGGAGCCGGTCGTTGGCGGTCTCGAAGGCATGGATTTGGGCCCGGACCTGGGAAAGCTCCCGGAGGGCATCGTCCAGCTGCTCCTGGTAGGCGGCGGCCCTCTCCTCCGCTTCCTTCAGCGCCCGACCGAAGCGCATCTCGATTCCCCGGGTAATGGCCGCCCCCCTACAAGCTCAAGAGTTAGAAAAAATTCGAGTTAGGGGCGCTGAAGGAAAACACCCACCGGCTCAGGGAAGTACCTGGATCTGGAGAGATTGAAGCTCCCTGAAGCGCTCACGGAACGTCCCTTGCGAGATGTAGTCCTGGACCTTCCGGGTCTACAGGCTCTCCGCATACCGGTCGACCTCCCCCGCGGACAGCAGGGGGGTCTCCCTCCCGGCGCCGGATCCGTCGCGGCCGACAACGGGCCCCAGCGCATGAGTCGCCGGGGTGATGTGGACCGGGGTGGCGGTGGCTAGCGTCTTTGCCGCCGAGGAAGTGGCCGTTGAAGAGGTAGCCGAGGAGCTCTCAGAGGGGGTCCCCCCCGGGGAGGGATCAGGAGCCCTTTCCCTTTTCCAGGCTGCGGGGCCCCCGGGACCTCTGTCTCCAGGGGAGCCTCGTAGACCGAGGGGCTTCCCTCCTCGTCCACCGGCCACTCAACGCGCGGAGGGGAAGCCTCCGCGAATCGGACCTCCGGCCTCTCCGGCTCTGGTAGCGCTGGAGCCGCCGGGAGAGCTATCGCCGAAGGTGGTGAGGGGGCGTAGTCCGCAGAATCGGACGCCCCCCCCGTCGTTTGCTGGCCCCTTCCCCGAAACCTCTCCGGGGCTCTCCGGGGGAGGGGGCGTCACTTCCTTCCAGGGTGGCGCCCACGCGCGCCCTGACCAGGGAGTTGCTTCCCGGGCCTTCACCAGCGTGGAGCCCGGTGTCGTCGATGGACCGGGGGCTTTCTGAGACTTGACCTTCTTTAGCTCAGAGCCCCCGGTAGCCTCCTTTCCCCTCTTGTTGGAACCGGGAGTGGGGAGGGGCTTTCTCACCGGTAGCCTCGGCCACCAGGTTCCTGGGAGGGCCCTCCCCCATGACACGCACGATGCATTCGTGCTTGTTGGCGTAGTACCTCCCGAGGAGGTTCTCCGCCTTCTCCCGGGCGGCCGGGTACGGCCGGACTGCAAGAGGTAAGGAGTTAGAAAAATTTACGAGAAATGAGTAAAGCAACCAGAAACTTACGTCGGGTCACCGGCTTCTGCGGGGGCTGCTGGGCCAGGCAAATCCCGATCCCCCTCCTCCCGTGTGAGAAGGGGGAGATCTTCAGAAGCGTCAGCTCCTCAGTGGCATCCCGCATAGAGCGGACGCCCCAGGAGCCAACGACTTTGCTGAGGAGCTTCAGCTCCTCCTCCGTCCATACCGGGGACCTGGGCGCGGACGACCGGCTGTAGGAGGGGGCTTCCGGGGAGTACACCACCTCGTCGTCCCAGACCCGGAGGTAGAACCACCTCCGGATCCAGTCCCCCCAGTAGTCCCAAGAGGCCGCCACCGGGTACTCAGCTACCCGGGATGGCAGCAGCTGAATCATCACCGAGCCAAAGGGGGACTTCGGTCCTCCCTTCACCAGGTGAGAGCACCTTGCCGCCGGCTCGTAAAAATACCAGAACAGCCGGAGCGTTGGCTCCCGTCCGGTGGCCGTCTCGAAGAGCCAAATGAAAAGGCCCATCCGGACGAACGCGTTCGGTGTGAGGTGGTTCAGCGCCACCCCATACTCCTTCCGAAACTCCTGGAGCAATAGATGCACCGGGAGCCGGAGCCCCGCCTCAAGGAAAGCCTCGAAGGCCACTACTTTTCCTGGCCTGGGGCGGGGGCTCCATCCTTCTTTGCGGGGATCCGGACGCCCCCATCCGTGACAACTCCCCGATCAACCAGGGACTCTAGGTCCCCGGTTGTGAACTCGGAGGCCCAGAGGAAGTCCGCAGTGACTTCCTCCGGAGGCATCTCCGCAGCCTTGGCATGGCCCTTGGGTCTCATCTGTTTGTTTTCGGTGGCTTAGGCTTTGGAAAAAGGGGAGGACTTAGAGGTTCCGGAGGCTAAGCTTCCGGAAACGAGCTTCCAGGAGAGCTAAGGGCGCTAAAGGTTTGAAGTTTGAAGTTTGGAATGAGTTCTCTGGCCCCCCAAGGCCCTATTTATAGGGGCCAAGCATGGCCCCGATGGGCGCCACGTGGCCCATCGTGGTGCATCCGCGCCGTGGAAATTCAAACGAGGTGCGCGGGAAACGAAGGGATGGGCACGCAAAATGAGGCGTCGCCGGTTCAAACCGCGAGTGGCCATTATCGCCGAATGGCACGCTCCCATCGAGACAACGGCGCGGTCATAAACTCTCGGCACGGGAATCGAAACATCACGCCCCCGGTAGCTTGTCCCGGAGATTTTCCCGGTAACATGAACCATCCCCTCTGGGGACTCGGGCATCGTCCCCGGAGGGCATGGGGGGCTGGTGTTGGGGGAAATTCCCGCGAGACTAAGTCCAGGTAAGGGGCTCCGCCATTGGCCCTAGGACAAAGCCCCCCGGTGGATGTCCCTGGCACCGCCATTTGCCCAGGGACAAAGGCCCCGGTGGCTGTCCCGGGCGCCACCAATGGCCCAGGGACAAAGCCCCCGGTGGGTGTCTCGGGCGCCGCCTTTTGCCCGGGGACAAAGCACCCAGGTGGGTGTCCCGGGCGCCAACATTTGCCCGGGGACAAAGCCCTCGGTGTCTGTCCCGGGCGCCGCCTTTGGCCCGGGGACAAAGCCCCCTGTGGCTGTCCCGGTCGCCGCCATTTGCCCGGAGACAAAGCCCCTAGTGGCTGTCCCGGGCGCCGCCTTTGGCCTGGGGACAAAGCCCCCCGTGGCTGTCCCGGGCGCCACCATTGGCCCGGGGACAAAGCCCCCGGTGGCTGTCCTCGGCGCCGCCATTTGCCCGGGGACAAATCCCCCCAGTGGCTGTCCCAGGCGCCGCCATTGGCCCGGAGACAAAGCCCCCGATGGTTGTCCCGGGTGCCGCCTTTGGCCCGCGGACAAAGCCCCCCGGTGGGTGTCCCGGGCGCCGCCTTTGGCCCGGGGACAAAGCACCCCGGTGGCTATCTCGGGAGCCGCATTTTGCCCAGGGACAAAGCCCCCGATGGGTGTCCCGGGCGCCGCCATTGGCCTGGGGACAAAGCCCCCCGGTGGGAGTCCCGGATGCCGCCCTTTTCCTGGGGACAAAACCCCCCGGTGGGTGTCCCGGGCGCCGCCTTTTGCCCGGGGACAATACCCCCGGTGGCTTGTCTCGGGCGCTACCGTCCTTCCAGAGGCAGAGGTCTCCGAGCCCGGGTCACGTGAGGATCACACGAGAAGCGTCTTGGGAGTCAGCGGCCACCTATCAAGCATCTGAGGGCCCTGGTCGGAAGAAGGACATCGCTACCCCTCCATCCAGCGGTAGCAGGCGGGGTAGTTTAGTCTTTTTGCGTCTTTTTGGGCTATATAAGCCCTTGTAACACCACATGTAGGGGACAATTGCTCAATATTAATTGGAATAGACAATCTCACAGGTGTGCTCCGAAGCCATCTCTCCCCCGAGAGAGCTCCCCCAGCCGACTCCGGTCGGGAGCACGCCGACAGGACTAGGGCCCCCACTGGGACCTAAACCTGTATAAACTCTCGTGTCATTTGTTGTGCTTGCCTGACGGGGGAGAACCGGTCACCCGCTCAGCCCGCGTCGTATTTTCTTCGCTAGGATCGTCTACAAGACCTGCCGGCGTATTCGTAATACCACGACAATTCCAAAAAATGGTTCTATTAGAAATCTTCAATTTGGAAGAAGTCGAGTACAATTTAATGGATAAGTTCAAACTTTAATGGTCACTTTAAGGAAAAAACTAAACATAGGCAATGAAAATCTTTAAAAGATCTAAGTTCAATGAATCATATGCAAAGATGTGATAGAATAATCATGTGGTGGAATGATGATTTACTGAAGACTAAACAATTGGTGAAGTGAACATCCCCCAAGCTAAATGAAACTAAGTAAACGATTAAGTGAACACCCCCAAACTAAATCGGACATTGTCCTCAATGTATGGAGATAGATACAGATTACCGTTTGCAATTGTGGTTCAAGTTGGTGGATGTTGTGGATGATGATGTGGTGGAAGAAGATGTTGTGGTCCACGTAGCTCCAATGGTGCAGTCCAAGGTGTCGCAAGTAAAAACAAAAAAAAATGAAAATAAACAAATAATAAAAAAAAAAAGAAAAACTTGCGCACTGTGTGGATCAACCATCGGAGTTTGGGTAACCGGGTTGCCTCCTGGTGAGCACTGGTTTAACGTCCCGCTCGACGGAACGTCCTCGATCGTTCAAAATAATATAAAATCAAACGAATCGATCGAGTTTAGTATACTTACTTGGTCTCCCGCATTGTATTGCTTGATACGGTGCATGTTTACCTTGAAAGTGGTGCCTTTTTGTGCTTGAAGTTCAACGGCACCATACCGAAAGACCTTTTCTATCGCGTATGGCCCAATTCGTCGCAATTTCAATTTCCCTGATAGCAATTTCAACCGAGAATTGAACAACAAAATTGGTGAGAGCCTCTCTCCTGTTCAGGGTCCCGCGTCAAAGCGCTAAGGACTCAAGAACTCCCCTAAATTCTAGCTAAGGCTCAACTATTACATCTGTTACTGAAATGAGAATTTAGGGCTTAGAGGAAGAAAATATTAGAAAATAACTCCAAAACTTAAGATCAAACCAAGGAAGAATCACGCCTTCCAGATTAGGTCATCCATAACCCTAGAAGGAATCTACTCACAAAAATCCATAAGAATGCAAGAATAATAATAAGAAATAAATAAAAACTTACTTGATTGCTTGAGAATTGAAGTTGCCGTCCTTGCTAGCTTACAAAAGCAATAAAATAGAGAAAGGGCTCTACTAAACTAAACTAAACCCTAATGGCTAGTATGTAAAAAAGCATGTCTAATTGAGCCAAAAGCTCCTGTATTTATAGTACATGTCTTAGAATTAACCAATTACAATTCAAGACTTATTTAGGAAGGAAATTGTCTCAGATTCGGACTTTAAACCGACTAACTTCGGGTCTGTTTTGGATTCAGAAATTGGGTTTCGGGTCTAATTTCGGGTCGGATTGCTTTTTTTTTTTCGAGATTTTCAGCATCTTCTTTCTCCACTTCGTTTCCTATCCAAACGATGTTGAAATAACTCCAAATTTAGTACGTTTGTTCTCTGAAACATGACAAACACACTCGTGAAAGCGGATTGTAAAAATATTACAAAAAATCACATAAAATGACGTATCAAAAGAATTTTAAGTATCATTTTTAGACATTTTCAATACTAAACCTAAGGTAAAATTCTACCAAATTAAGACTTATCAAGTATCAACGAACAACAAGAACAAAACAAACACCAACCATTCTCTAACTCCTCTCAGCCATGCAACAAGAAGCTCAAACCTCAAATCAAGACTCAACTCACAATCTCTGAGAATGCAAGCAATAAAGAACAATTTCAGTAGATTCTATACCAGACAAATCATAGGCTTAATTACAACACCAACTCAATTTACAAACAGCATACAGAATGAGAATAGAGTTGCAATCAAACACAATTTACCACAATTTCATTCATAAAAAAAACCTCCAGTATCCCTATTACCCAGCTTTTAGGGGTTGAGTTCTCAAGAATAATGAATGCAAGGTGACTCAAACCCACAGAATTCTCCAACATGCACTGGTACTTGACACAATCAGGGTCTACTGGCACCAATTCAACAATCAAATGCAAACTATGGGATGCTCAGGAATGGGAGTTCTTCATCTCAAATCAATTCAAAAGAAAGCAATAACAAGAACACTGGAGTTGGATTCACAATGGTCTCAGCATTCAGTAGCACACAATTGAAGTTGACAATTTAAACATTCCAGTGATTTAGAAAGTGAATTCCAATTCTTTGCAATCACAGACATTCATTGAATTTCATACATCACAGGCAGTTCATGTCAAAATTGAAGAACAAGGTATGGGAAAGATTTGATCACCAATGCTTGCTTTTTACTGGAGCTTGTTGATGTTGGGGTTGAAGCCGTGGAGTTGGTCGAATGGTTGTGGAGGAGGTCGCAGCGGATGGCCGTAGAAGTTGTCGTAGATAGGCCACAGCGTGCTCGAGCTGATGGCAGAGCTAGTGTCGAGGAAGAAGACACTGTAGCCGAGGTCGACGAAGAGGTCGATGAAGCAGAACGAGTAGGTGCTCGCTGTCGAGGTCGTGGTCGAGGAGGATGCACCGGTCGTTGTGGTGGTCGGAGCCGTGGAGGAGACCGTGCACACGGGACGGCGTGGAGGCACCGTTGCTGGCCCACGGGATATGGTCGTCGGCTGTGAGTGAGGTCCAGAGGTGGCAGCGCAGTGAGATCAGCAAGCGGTGGCGGCCTTGGAGGCAATGCCGGCGCGAGATCGGTGGCGTGGGAGGAAGAGAGGAGCGGAGGAGTCACTGGAGAGGTGGATTTGGGAGAAATGGAGTACCAGCGGCGGCGCGGATGCGGCGGTGAGGGCGGATCCGGTGATCTGGCAGTGGTGTCTTCAGGAGAGGTGGTGGAGCGGTGGGGATCCGGCAACGGCGCTGCACGAGGGATGCACGTGAGATCAGAGGCGGCGAGATTGAGCGACGGCGCGGGTGGCGTAGCGCGGATCAAGCGGCGGCGCTGCGTAGCGCGGATCCGGCGAGAGAGCGGAGGCGAGGGCGGTGGATCAGCAAGGGAGTGTGGTGGCGGTGCGGTGCAGGATCGATAGAGGAGTAGATTCGGGGAGCTGCGACGTTGATTGAAGTGGAGAGGAAGTGGGCGGCGGATCCGGCGTGGGAGCTTCGCGCGATGCAGGATCGATGGAGCGGAGAGGCTGCGAGATCGGGCGGTGTGAGGTGATGCGTGGCTGCGGGTTTGTGGGCGGCGGCGCCGCGAGGTGGGAAATGATGCAGATCAGGCACGGGAGGCGCGGTGCAAATCTAGAAGAGGGGGGACAGAGAAAGAAGGGGGCCAATTTGGGGCTTTGATGCACCGGATCTGGTTGTGGAGGAAGCGACGTAGGGATGGCGGCAATGCGTGGTGAGTGAAGAGGAGGAGACCGGAGCCGTCACCACCGTTGTCAGTACGGCGGGGATCGGAGTCGGAGAAGAAGAAGTAGTGGCTGTGCTGAGGAGAAGAGGGAAAGAGGAGAAGAAATAGGGAGAGGAAAAAAGGAAGGAGGAAGAAGACGACAAGAGATGCAAAGTGGAGGGCACCGATGGTCTACGGCCTGGCGGCCGCCGATGAGGTAGTAGGAGGTGTGAAAGATTTGGGGGAGGCAGAAGGAGAAGGTAAGATACAAAAAACCAGGCTCCTGGTTAAACAATGGCCAGTGGCTGAGTTTACAGAAGAAATGCATTTTTGCAAAAAGACCCTCAGGATTTTAGAAAATTACAGAAATGTCCTTCTTGAGTTAAGGTTTAAGATTTTGAGTCTTGGCTATTTTGCAAAAGGGTGTTTGAGTTTTTAGGAATTTACAAGAAGGTCTTTGGCTGCTAGGATTTGAGATTCCGGACCCCTGTAGACTCCAATTTTGACACAGTCAGTTCCTACACGTCCGTAGAAACACATGCTTCCATCAGGAATCGACCGAGGGTCAAGTTTGGTCGATGAAACGCAGTCCATCAGCCAAAATCCACCCAAATCGTATCGACCTGCAATAAAATCATAAAACAAATAATACGGTCGATTTGACAATAAAGATGTGTATGATTAATGCACATGCCTCCTTATATGACTAAATGTGCATGGTGAGGGGGTTAAACATATGAAAAATATGCACATATATGACAATTATCACACACTATGCAGTGAGGAAGGATCTAATCATATTGATAGGATGGGCATGAAAGTGGAATATCTTGCGGGTAAATTGGTACATCTCTGCAGAGTTAAAAACATATTCGAATATTCTGAGCTCCTGAGTTTATATGAGTCTGCTGCGGTGGATTAAATCCACGGGGTGTGGCACAAGTATGTTTTCTAAATAAAATTTGATAAGTCAAGATTACCCAAATGAAATGTGTTGTCATGATAAGGGGTGCTGCCGTGGGCTGTTGTGTGTCGACGTGTTGCGGTAGTACTATAAATAGTGAACATGAATAGTGATGCTATGCTATGAAAAATACTGCCATGAGATGAGATTAAAAAAAAGACTATTTTACAACCATCCACACTTCTTTATTACCATAGGTTCATATCATCACTACTATATGTATCTACTCTTACCTATGACTTGCTGAGTACGTAAGTATTCACCCTTGCAACCTACAATCCAATAGATGGAGCGTTCCATGATCAAGATGAAGGCGTGGAGAACTTCGTGGATCCAGAAGGAGGAGAGTCAGTTCCGCCAGAGCCCTGATGTGTGTTGTTCTGCCATCAACTTGTTGCTGTGGGGGTACTTCATCTATTTTCCTCTATATAGTTGTTATTTTGTTAAACCTTCTATGCCGCGAAGGCATTGTAATCTCTTTATGTTGTATTAAGGCCAGCGAGCCACACTCCTTAAATATTTTGTGAGTTACCCTGTTATAATGTAATATACTCCTGTGCTTGACTTATCCTGGGAAGTCAATGGTATACATGTATGGGATCAGCTATAGCGAGCTGGGTCTCCATGGAGTAGTCGTCGTAACCAAGGAGGGGGGGCGACAAAAGTTGGTATTAGAGCAGCATGAGAACTTGACTGTAGAATGACACCTTTAGGAATTGGCTGTGCCAGGAAAACATAATTTATCTAAAACTATTTCGTTGAAAACCCTATTTTCGTAAAAATGAGCTTTGTAGTTTCCAAAAAAAAATTTTATTTCAAAGTTGTAACATCTCAGTTTTTGGCTATCTTTTCTGCTTGCGAGTCAGCATATCTTCTTTGGAATCCCTGATGTCTCAACCCTATTTTGATCTTAGGTGTGCCACTACCTTAACCTAAAAAGTTGGCAGCTAAACTTCATCTCCCAGATCATTTTCACCTTTCAGTCCAAGAGTACCCCAGTTTAGTCCTTTTCAGAATTTTCAGAAAGCCCAAAAAGGCTAAAAGTCTCAGATCATCTCCAAACTCAAATCTGATCAAATGGTTGTCTTCCTTTTACTTTTCTGAACATTTTTCCCTTCTGGAAGAACTCAAAAATCTCAACCGAAACCCTAGTTTCAGCCCCGACAAAATTGTCAAACCCTAATTACCCTATTTTACCATGTTTTTGATTTTTGTCGAAACCCTCAGATCTTATCGGATTTTGCCATTTTCCCTGCTGGATGAGTCCAAGTATTTTGGTAACACTCATCTGCAAAGTCAGAATTCAAATCAGTCCTCCAGATCTCCAGATTTGCAAATAGGCCCAAGTTCCCGAACCAAAATCTTTGCAGTTTAGTCCAATCCTTCGCAAATCAGCCCAAACTTTGCAACCAGGCCCCTGTGCCATTTTCGACCACGACCAGTGCAATTCGACCAGCGCCCCGCCGCTTTGCTACTTGAGACTTAACGCTACTTGACCAGTGCCATTTTCTACCACGACCCAGGCTAGGAAGTAAGGCAGTGGGGAGGACCCACAACGCTACTTGAGACTTAACTGTCTATTTACCGGGCAGGGAATAGTTAATGCTAGGACTGTAAACTGTCGTGTCATCTCGGCCTTATCACATGCGTAAAAGTCGCATGGAGAGGTACTGACTTGAAAGCTGAATGATCGGTGGATTAAGGTGGTACACCTTTGCAAAGTTTAAAAAGTATTGGATACTCTGAGCTCCCAGGTCATGGAGTCTGCGCGCGGTGGATTCTATCCACATCGATGCAGCACAAGTAGCTTTTGGAAAGTTTTTCACAAAATCTGAGTAAAGTGGCGACTCATGGAAGACCGCCACACACAACATTTTCTAAAAACCTAGCTTAGGATTTCAAAAGCCTCGCTTTCGAAAATAAAGACCTTTTCTTCAAAGCTGTGTGTGAAAATCTATTCTATATACATATATAAAGCCAAAGAGCTATTCTTTGAGAAATTCCCCCTCATCTATATGTACATTCATTCTTACTTGGGACTTGTTGAGCACCATGTGGACGATGTGCTCACCCTTGCTTTTACAAACAAATTTTGAAGAAGGATTCATCGACCCTGAATCTTACGGTCTTGAACCCAATGTGGAACATGAAGAAGAAACTGAAGACCCAGCTTGTTAGAGGGTTATGTACCAAGGTGGAGTTCGATGTGGAAAAAGGCCCGTGCAACACCGCTGCTGCTAAAGAAGAAGACTGATGAAGTCCTTTTGCTTATTATTATTGTTTCATTTTGTGCCGACCTTGGTGTCGAAAAATCCTTAATTTTGTATCAACATTTAAGTGCGTCATTTTGGCGCTAAGTTATTGTAATGTTGGTCCCTGTGATCAGCACTTGTTTTTAATTACTCGCATTTTATATAATGCATCTTGTTGTTGTGAGCTGCAATGTGTCATTTTTGAGTGCAACCCACCTGGGCGGTAGCCACCGGATTCCTCAAATGAGGGTCCCACAAAAGTCTTGTTGGTTTTTCTAAAAATTCGGTAAGATGGTGAGAGCGTGTTTTGTTAGAGTGTCTTAGGGGTTTAGCTGGTGTTGGGGGAAATATCTGCCCGATCGATCCCGGTGATCCAGTTCCGGGAGCTACCATGAGGCCGGTGACAAAAGCCCCCGGTGCCGCCATTTGCGCGGTGGCAAAGGCCCCAGGTGGGCCCGTCCCGGGCGGCCCCATTTTCCCAGTGACCAGGGCCCCCGGTGGCCCGATCCCGGGCGCCACCATTTGCCCGGTGGCAAAGGCCCCCGGTGTTCTTGTCCCGGGCGCCGCCATTTGCCCGGTGACCCGGGCCCCTGCTGGCCCTGTCTCGGGTGCCACCATTTGCCCGGTGGCAAAAGCCCCTGATGGTCTCGTCCCGGGTGCCGCCATTTGCCCGATGGGAAAGGCCCCTGATGGTCCCATCCCAGGTGCCACCATTTGCTTGGTGACCAGGGCCCCAGATGGCTCGGTCCCGGGCGCCACCATTTGCTCGGTGGCACAGGCCCCCGGTGGCCCCGTCCCAGGCGTGCCATTTGCCCGGTGGCACAGGCCCCCGGTGGCCCCATCCCGAGCGCCGCCATTTGCCCAGTGGCCCGGTCTCGGGCGCCACCATTAGCCCGGCGGCAAAAGCCCCCGGTGGCTCCATCCCGGGGAAGGCCACGGAGGCCCCCCGGGTGGGGGTCACGTGAGGAGGACCTCGGGAACTAGCAAAGACACTTGTCAAGCATCCGAGCCCCCTGGCTAGTGAAAGGACATTGATACCCTCCGATCCGACGGCTGCAGCCAGGGTAGTCTTGTAATTTGCGTCTTTTGGGCCTATATATGCCCTTGTACCCCTCTTTTGTAACCAAGGATAATTCATTTGCATCAATACACAAAAAACTAATAGACGTGTTTTGGAGCACTCTCCCCGCGAGAGAACTCCCCCAACCGACTCAAGTCAGGAGCATGTCGATAGGACTAGGGTCTCCACTGAGACCTGAACCTGTATAAATCCTTGGGTCACTCTTTGTGCTTACCCGACGGGAGGTGACCGGTAACATGGTCAGCTTGCGTTGATGTTCGTTAGCTAGGATCTTCCACAAAAACTACCAGGGTATTTGCAATACCACGATAGTTGGTGCCGTCTGTGGGGACTCGTGATGAATCGCCATGGCTCCCCCAAAAACGAGGGCCAAGGTCGTCTCCCTTCCCGGTGGTGCTAGTCCCAGTGACCCGGCGCCACCCATGCAAGAAGACGCTGTTGTGACAACCCTACCGGCCGGGGATGTCCGGAGAGAGGTACTTCCTCCAACTCCCGAAATCCCTGGTGCAGGTGTTCCCATTTCCGGGCCGCCGGACGCGACCACGCTTGTAGGGCCTAGTGACCCACAACCGGTGGTTCGGGCAACCGTAGACCCCTTGCTTGGGGCTTTGGTTGAGGGCCAACTCCGTACCAGCACATGCTGGAGGAGTTGTTACGCGTCTTAGTGCGGCCCCCGGCTCCTACTTTCCTACCCCCATATCTGTTTATTGAGGGACCACCACCATTCTTCATGGGGCTTTCGGCCACCTCCCCCACGCCGGGAACATCCGGAGCTTTCCCCGTGTCAGGAATGTTTTCGGCCCCGGGGGGTTTCCCCGCGTCTGGGGCCTTCCTCGTGCCAGGGATGTTCCCCCCGTTTAGAGCTTGTCTTGTGCCCAAGACCCTCCCCTTCGCAGGAGGCTATCCGGCGTCCGGTCCGAAACCCCCATTACCAGACACCGAGCCCCGGGTGGCTGCGCAAGTGCCGGAGGCGAAGGCTTTCCGCGCGCCGAGGATCTCCCCCACGCCGGAAGCCTTCCCCTCATCCGTGGTCGCCCACGTGCCCAGAGGCCTCCCTGGGTTGACACCCGGGGGTGGCCTGGCACCCACTCCGGTGGCAGCTTCGGGGGCTTACGCCGCCCCCGCACCTGCCCCCGTCACCATTTTGGGAGCTCACCCAGCACCGGGCCCGTCCTATGCACCGGTAGCCTCCCCCTGGCCGGCGACCATCGCGCATGAGCTCCCTCCTCCCACGGGGCCGCCTCCGAGAGCTCCCCCGGTAGACCAGACCCGCTTCACCTAGGACGAGGTCGAGTGAATGCACACCACGAAGTCTGCGGAGGCCCCCTCTCGCTACCGATCGGAACTCCCCCCTGCTTGCGGTCGCAGTGAGCTATGCTCCCATCACAACCGGGGGAAAAGACCGGCCGAGGAAGCCACTGCCACCTCCGGGGGACACCAGGACATTGAGGAGGTCAGCTCGACTAACCCCGAGGAGAAGAGGTGCTACCGTCACGTCAGCGGACCGCTGGGACCCCTCCCTGACTCTAATAGCGAGCGCGCCTCTCCAGTCAGAGGGGACAGCGACCGAGAATGTCCCAAGGAGGTTGAGGGGACTAATCAGATGCTATGCCACCATCTTCGATGCATCCGCTGACCGTGGCCTTACCACCCGCCGCATATCGAGCATTACAACTGTGAGGCCGACGCTTACGAATTTGTTCAGGTGTACTCCACAGCTATATCGGCGGCTGGGGGGGACGAGACAATGCAATGCAACGTCTTCCCCCTCTACCTCACTGGCATCGCTAGCTCATGGTTCTACAACCTGAGAGCCGGTTCCATTAAGTCCTTCGCGCAGCTCAAGTGCGAATTCTGTGCGAACTTCCAAAGGAAGTACGTGCATCCCCTAGATTCATCACACCTTTACACCGTCCATCATAGGACGGGAGAGACCATCCGCAACTTCTTCAAGCGCTTCACTCAAGTCAAGAGCAAAGTGGCTCACGTCCCTGACTCTACAGTCATTGAGGCATGCAAGAGCAGGATCCTCCCCGGGAGCTCCATCGGAGGCTCTCCCAGAGCTGCCCCACCTCCGCAGACGAGCTCTTCCTTGTGCTCAAGAAGTTTGCCCGTGCGGAAGAAGACGACCTCTGAAGAAGAACCAGGGGGCACCTGCCCCCGCCGGCCGGGAGGCTAGGGACCCCTCAACAAGCGTCCTAGGAGGAGCCATCGCAGCAAGCCACGGCCTTGGGACACCTTTGCCCTCGATGGCGGAGGTGGCTCGTGAGACGACAACAAGGGCAATCGCCCTTTCCCTAAGTCGAAAGGCTATTGGGGGGGGGGGGGACAGTCGTCCCGCAGTCGTGAAGGTCCCCCCCAGGGAAGGCAAGGAGGGAACAACCAACTTGTGGTGTGCCTTCCACAAGTGAAATACCCATGCTACCCGAGAGTGCCACCAGCTCTTACAGCACTTCGCCGTGTTTCTCGACCAGCGTGGGTAGGGGGCAGGGAGCTCTGCCTCCTTCCCCCCCAGCCGACGTTACTGGCTCTCCCTGCTCCTATGAGGGAGCAGCAAAGACAAGCACAGGAAAGGGGCTCAGCTGAAGAGCTCCCCTTCCAAACCTCCCAAGTAGGCGTAAACGTCATTACGGGGGGATCCACCTCGGGGCGAGACTTCAAGCACCAGCGCAAGGAGTATGTACGGGAGGTAAAGGTTGTGGGGGTGCTACATATGTCCCGACCACCAAAATGGTCGGACGTCCCCCTCACCTTCATAGCGGAAGACGCGCGCGTGGTTCGCTTCCCCCATGACGACACGCTCATCGTCTCCGCCACCGTCTACAACTGCCACCTGGCGCGTATCCTCATCGACGGTGGAAGCTCTGCCGACATCCTGTACCTGAAGGTGTTCAGGGAGATGCAGGTCGATGAGAAGTTGCTGCAGCCCGCAACCGGGCCATTGCAGGGCTTCGTCCCTGGGAAGACCATCCACCCAGTGGGCAAGGTGGATCTCCCCATGACCTTCGGCATCCCAGACAACTACCAGACGGAGAAGGTCCAGTTTGACATAGTGGACCTCCCCTCTTCATACAATGCAATCATGGGGAAGACCACAATCAACCGTTTGGGGGCGGCGATCCACGAGAGCTATCTCTGTACGAAGATCCCCGGGCCTCACAGTGTGATCACTACCCGAGGCGACCAAGACGTGGCCCGTGCTCTGTACGAGTGCGTCATTGCAATGATCGGGAGCGTAAACTTGATCAAGGCCCCGGGGGGAGAGGACTCTTCCCCGGTGTCGGACAACCTGGTCATCCCCTCCGAGAAGTCTCTTCCAAAACCACGCCTGGAGGGCGACCTCTAGAAAGTCCAGCTATCCCCAGAGGATGGAGAGAGGACCGTCAAGATCGCGATGGACCACTCTGAAGAGCACGCGGAGCAACTCGCAGCCTTCATCTGAAAAAACTCTGACGTTTTTGCGTGGAAGCCCACCGACATGCGGGGCGTCGCCTAGGAGGTAATCGAGCATAAGCTCGCCATGACCCCCACTCACCCCCCGGTCAAACAAAAGTTGAGGAAGTTGTCCCTTGAACGCCAAGAGGCTATCAAGGTTGAGATCACCAAGCTCCAAGAGGCAGGGTTCATTCGGGAGGTCTTGCATCCCGAGTGGCTGGCAAACCGTGTCCTCGTGAAGAAGTCGAATGGTAAGTGGCGAATGTGCGTAGACTTCACCGACCTTAACAAGGCTTGTCCAGAAGACAACTTCCCACTCCCGTGGATCGACCAGTTGGTTGATTCGACCGTGGGGTGTGAGCTTATGAGCTTCCTTGATGCGTATTCGGGCTACAATTAAGTGCAGATGGCTAAGGAGGATGAGGAAAAGATGAGTTTTATAACTCCCCTCGGCACCTTCTATTACGTCTGTATGCCCTTTGGGCTAAAGAACGCGGCAGAAACGTTCCAGCAGCTCATGTCGATGGTCCTCAAGAACCAAATCGGCCGCAACGTCGAAGTCTACGTTGACGATGCGGTCGTCAAAAGCCCTCGTGCAGCTGCCTACGTTGACGACCTAGCGAAGACCTTCCGCAACCTCCGCGAGAGAAGTGCACCTTCGGCGTGCGTGGGGGGAAGCTGCTAGGCTTCCTCGTGTCCCAGCGGGGCATAGAGGCCAACCCCAAAAAGATTCAGGCCCGCCGCGCTCCATCAAAGATGTACAGTGGCTTACCGGTCGGATGGACGCACTTAGTCGCTTCGTCTCGCGGTCGGGGGAGCGTGGCCTCAAGTTTTTCAAAATCCTCTGGGGCCTCGAGGGGTTTAGGTGGACTCCCGAGGCCCATGTGGCATTCGACAACCTGAAGAAGTACCTCACGAGCCCTCCAATGCTCGTGAGCCCATCTCCGGAGGAACCCCTACTCCTTTACCTCACTGCGATTCCAGTCGCCATAAGGGCGGTGTTGGTAAAGGAGCAGGGCCAGCAAGGGGCTAAGACGCAGTACACGGAGGTAGAGAAGATTTGTTATGCCCTCCTCATGGCGTCCCGGAAGCTCTGCCAACTCCTGGGACACCCGATCATGATCCCGTCATCCCTCCCCTTGGGGGAGGTGTTGAGGAACAAAGAGGCCACTGGCCAGATTGGGAAGTGGGGAGCCGAGCTCGCTCCCTTCTCCCTCTCCCTCTCCCTCACGGGCCACTCGGCCATTAAGTCATAGGTGCTCACTGACTTCATGGCGGAATGGACCCCCGCCTCTGGGACAGAGGGGGAGACCCTCGCCGAGCCATTGGACGCTCATGTTCGATGGCTCCCTGTGACTCACCAGGGCCATTGCAGGGATAGTCCTCTGATGCCCCAAAGGAAGGACGCTGGAGTACGCGGTGAGGCTTGAGTTCCCCGCTACGAACAACATCACCAAATACGAGGCCCTGCTCCTGGGGCTGCGCCTCGCGTGCTCCCTGGGGATCCATAGCCTTCTTGTCAAAGGAGACTACCAGCTCGTGGTTTGTCAAATAGACAAGTCTTACTCGTGCCATGACGCGAACCTGAGCCTATATTTGGGGAGGTGCACAAGATGGAGAAGCACTTCGAGGGCCTACAAGCCCGGCATATCCCCCAAAGGGATAATGATCGGGCCGACGCCTTGGCCCGGGCGGCCAGCGCCCAGGAACCTCTCCCCGGGGGTGCTTCCCAGGAAATTATCGCGAAGCCCTCAGTGGCCTCTCCATACGCGGACCACAAGTCCTGCGCCCAAGAGGTCTCTGAAATCACCCGAGCAGCGTCCTAGATGGATTCCCCCATTTCCTTCCTAAGGGAGGTAGGGGACCCTCCCAACGAGACCGAGGCGAAACGCCTCCACCCCAAGGCGCGGGCGTACCTCCTACTAGAGGGGAAACTCTACAAGCGGGGGGCCTAAGCCCTACTCCACTGCCTCCCGCGGGCAGAAGGACTTCAACTCCTCGAGGACATCTAACCGGGGAGTTGTGGGTCTCACCTGGCTCCGCGCGCCGTCGTGGCAAAAGTTATGCGACAGGGCTTCTATTGGCCCACCGTGGTCCGCGACGAGTGAGACCTCGTCTCTGCATGCGAGGCCTACCAAAAAATGGCAAAGGGCCTCAACTTGCCCTCCACAGCGCTGCAAACCATCCACATCACTTGGCCCTTCGCACGCTGGGGAATGGATCTCTTAGGTCCCTTCCCCCCAGCGCCCAGGGGCTACAAGTATGCGGTGGTCGCAGTGGACTACTTCTCCAAGTGGGTGGAAGTTGAGCCCTTGCCTAGCATCACCTCCCGAGCAGTGCAGCGGTTTTTCTAGAAAAACATCGTGTGTCACTTCGGGGTCCCCCGGGAAATCACTGTCGACAACGGGACCGAATTCGACTCCGTGCACTTCTGGGAATTCTGTGAAGGCTTGGGAGTTACCCTCCACTTCGCCTCTGTAGCTCACCCCCAGAGCAACGGAGCCGTCGAAAGGGTCAACGGCGTGATCCTACAAGGGTTACACGATGACTTGAGCAGGCCACCTCCAGGTCGGGCGCATGGGCAGGGGAGCTTCCGAGCATCCTCTGTTCCATGCGCATGACCCCGAGCCAGGCAATGGGGAGCACGCCCTTTTTGCTCGTGTACGGGGCTGAAGCAGCTCTCCCCTCATAGATGGTTTTCGGTCGCTGCGAGTCGAGCTCCTAGACGGAGTCACGGCAGCAGCGTACCAAACCAACGAAGCCAACCAGCGACTGGAAGTCGACCTCGTCGAGGAAGAACGCGACCGAGCGCTATTCGCCACACCATCTACGAGCGCAAAATGGCGCACGCGTACAATCAGCGCATCCGCGTGAGAGCTTTCCACCTTGGGGACCTTGTCCTCAAGCACGTGATTGACCCCCAGCCCAGGGTAAACTCTCCCCCAAGTGGGAAGGCCCTTACAGGATCTCTACGGTCCTGGGTTCGGGGGCTTATAAGCTCTCCAACCTGGAAGACTAGGAGCTGAAGCATACTTGGAACATAGGATTGCTCCGCAAGTTCTACACTTAGCCTCTGGGCTTCCCCTCCCCCGTCGTGATTTCGCAGGGGGAGGCACGGCGCAGTGCTCGCCACTCCCTCCCCCACCGCGGTCACGCTGGGGGGATATTGTATTCACTATTCCCTCCCCCCCAGCGGTTCCGCGGGGGGGAGGCGTTGTATTCCAATTTCTATCAATGCAAATTGTTTTTACAGATTCCTTGATTACCGTCTCTAAGGTGATGCCCTCTACGAGGATGCCCTCCCCGTGGGGACGTAGGCTATTGCAGTCTAAAAGTCCCTACGACGGGAGCCCCGCTCCCGTAGGGCGGCTTACGGTAACCCTTCGTGGACTGAGGGGGTAAGCGGCAACCTGGTTCTCATGAATTGTGGTAGCGAGTCACTTCGAGAGACTAGTCCCCCCTCAAACACTCAAGCCTGTCATCGGGCCCATCCTCCTCCGGGAGCTTCCCTCTCCATGGGTTATCAAGCTCGTCCTCCCCCGGGAGCGAGCTTCCCCTCCAAGGGCCTTGGAAATCTCGATTGTTGGAATCCTTTGGAATTTTTCGGCCGGGAGTTCCCTTACCGGCTCCCCATTCTCACGGCGATCGGGGGAACTTATTACCGGCCTTCGGAATTTTTCAGCCAGGAATTTCCCTACCGGCTCCCCGTCCTCACAGCGACCGGGGGAACTTATTATCGGCCTTCAAAATTTTTCGGCCGACAACCTCCCTACTGGCTCCCCGTTCTCATGGAGACCGGGGGAGTTTCTCACCGGCCCCCGAAAGCTCCCAACCGGGGTTGCATGGCTCCGGTAATTATCGGCGTCCGGGCCTCTCCTTGCCTTACCCCCAGTGGCGGAGCCAAGCTACCCCCCGCGGTGGGTGGGGGGGATAACCCGGGCCCGAACAGTTCAATATTTTTGGCTTTTGGCAAATCTTTGAAGATACAATCACATGAAAGTCAACGAGCAAATTCATAGCTTTATTGATACAACTTTCAACCAGGGAACAACCCCCTTGGTGGGTCAAGATGTCCCGGGGACAAGCCCCGGGCAAGCACAGGATACAACCCCCTTGGTGGGTCAAGATGTCCCGGGGACAAGCCCCGGGCAAGCACAGGATACAACCCGGGGAGTTAATCCCCCCTGGGGGGACGCATACATCTAATAAACTCGGAGGCCCACCGGCAGCTCCCGGGCGAGGTCTCGATACAAACCCCTTATGCGCCGCTGGGCTTCTCGGAGCAAGTCCTCGGGCCAGTACTCGTAGCCCTCCAATGGGAGTATCTGAAGCGGCGGGACCCTCCGGGATCCCAGTCTCGGAGGAGACAATCCGGCGCGGTGGTTGTCGAAGTTATCAAAGTGCCACTCCGAGAGCCACCGTAACTGGATTGGCTCTTGGGAGGCACCCTCGCCGCGCCCTCCGAAGGTAAGACTTAGCAAAACCCGGGCCACTTGGGCCTCCCCCGGATTGCGTCCCCCGAGACCTAGAAGTCCCTTTCTGGGAGCAATTCCCCGGGCCTCCGGAGAACACGCCGGGCAAAAGCATTCAACCCTTGGGCGCCCTCCGTCGGTTGCAAGCTCCCGGGACGCCTGTTAAAATTGATTCAAGACTTAGCGAAATATCTTCATTGATTGAGCAAAAAATTCGTTCCATTTCATCGAGGTAAATTTTTGGACAAGTCTCTGGGGTTTCCTCTAAGAAGCTACCGGGAGCAAAAATCCTAAGCAAAAGCAAAAATGGACCTATCTAAAGGCCCGGGGGGAGGCTCATACTTGATCATTGTTGTCCTCCCCCCGAGAGGTCTCCGCCGGAGCCGCTGATTGGAAGCCTTCAAACATGAACGTCTCCGTTCCACAAAGTAGAACCTATCGGAAGATCGGGCCGCTGTCGCATCAATTGGTATCGAGCCGCATTGCCCATTAGGTATCACCACTTTTTCCCTATGTTTTGTTGTTGTTTTCCATCACCTACAATCCAAAAAAAAAAGGTTCACAAAAATATTTGTTTTTCCCCTGTCCAAACCCGTTTGTGCCTTTCGATCTGTTAATTTTGGTTTGTTAAATTGAGTTTGCATCCGTTCTAGCGTTGTCTAGTTGCTGGTCATAGCTTTGATCCTTTAAGAAAACAAAAAAGTCCCACACCAACAAACCATCCAACAACCCCAACAACCCAAACCACAATTTCCAATCTCTGCCAGAAAAATCCCTTTGCTACAGCAGCCACCAAAAGTGCCATAACTTTTGATTCCTTGATCCTTTTTGAGTGAAACAAAAACCTGTAGATTCATAGCTCAATTTCCTATCGTCCTGTAAATTTTGACGTCGATCCATCAAGGCAAAAAATGTTATTGGTCGGGAGTACGACCTAGTTTTTGTTCAGAAATCTGCAACAGTGCACACTTGTGATTTTTGTGCTAATTTTTCTATTATTTTTCAGAAAGTGCGCCCAAAGAAAAGTTTGTAGAAAAAACCGTCAGGAAACAGTGAAAAAATCATTGCAAAAGAAGCACCTGACAAAAAGATACGGTCAAAATACCGACTTGGAGTCACATGGACAGAAATCAGCAGTTTCCAAGTTAGGTCTGCTCTATGTGCTTTCAGGTTCCAAATTGCATATCATTGAGTTATCTCGTGTTTACCACTTGTATCCACTGCTTTACACTTGCCTTAGACTATCACCCACCCTTGGTTGATCAGCAACTTAGGCTAAGTGTTAGATACGAACAAAAATTCAATTCTATGCAATTCTGAGATTAATTGATTGTTTAATCTTTGCTACTCATACATAGCCTTCCGAGCTCCACGTTCTTCCAACTCAGTTATAGATTTACTTTGTAATCGCGTGCTCCATCACTGTCACAAGTTGTCACGAACCAGCCTACCGGATTGCCTCGCCTGTCATAGTTGGCAAGAAACTTGTGTCGGGGGAAATCTCCACCCGATCAGTCCCAGTGATAGCACCCCCGGGATCATGTCCCTTACGCCACCACTGGCCTGGTGAGAAGTGCCCCGGGGACCATGTCCCGGGGGCCGCCATTTGCCCAGGGACAAGGTCCCCCATTCGCCCGGGGACAAGGGCCCCCGGTGACCCGTCCCGTCTTGGGCGCCGCCGTTTGCCCAGTGATAGTGGCCCCAGTAGCCGTGGGGGCCTCCTGCGTAGGGTCACGTGGGGATCACGTGAGGAGCGCCTAGGGAATTGGCAAAGACACTTGTCAAGCATCCGAGCCCCCTGGTCAGCAGAAGGAGGTCGATGCCCCTTGATCCGACGGTTGCAGCTGGGGTAGTCTTGTAATTTGCATCTTTTGGGTCTATATATGCCCTTGTACCCTTCTCTTTTAACTAAGGACAATTCATTATCATCAGTACACAAAAAATGAATAGGCGTGCTGATAATTCTCATAAATACGCATATTTTCTTATTATTTTGCCCCCTATTTACGCTAGATTCAGTCATAAAAGTCATTGTATATTCAAAAACAGCTGCATTGGTTGCCGTTCGACTCGACTACTCATTTTGTTTATCTCTATTTTGCGGTCCTCCTCCTTTTTTTCCTCTACTGCAAACTACCCAACTCCCTTCCCTTTTCCTCCTCCTTCCCTTTCTTTTTCTTCTCTTCTCCTCCCCATCTCTGGTTCTCCTCCTTCTCCTTCTCCCTCCTCCTTCTTCTTCTTCTTCCTCCCTTCTTCTTCTTCCTCTCCCCATTTCTCCACCTCCCGTCACTGATCCGCGCCTCCCGCCACCGGATTTGCCGATCCCACCATCCCGATGTCGCCGATCTGCCTCCAGCCACAGATCCGCCGAGCCACGCCACTAGAGCCGCCGCGCCATCATCCCGCCTCGCCGCCTCTCCTCCGTTGTCTCCCGCCGCCGCCCCCAGTCGCCGATCCCGCACTGCACCTCCTGTCGCAGATCCGACGCTCCACACCACCAGACACCACCAGATGGCGCCGTCTACACCGAGCAACCGCCTCCACACCACGCGCGTAGGATCTGCCGAATCCAACGCTGCCTCCGCCATCATCCCGTGGCCGAGCCGCCTCGCGCCTCCTGTGCCGCGCCGTGTGGGACCCTCATTTGAGGAATCCGGTGGCAACCACCCAGGTGGGTTGCACTCAGAATGATACATTGCAAGCTTACAACAACAAGATGCATTATATAACAATGCAAGTAAATAAAACAAGTGCTGCTCACATGGACCAACATGACAATAACATAGTGCCAAAATGATGCAATTTAGTGTTGATACAAAATCAAGGAGTTTTCTTCGACATGAAGGTTGGCACAAAAGGAAACAACAACAACAAGCAAAAGGGGTTCAACGATCTTCATCTTCAATTGCAGCGGTATTGCATGGGCTTCCTCCACATCGGACTCCACTTGGTAAGTGACCCTCTAGTAAGCTGGATCTTCGGGGATGGTTTCTTCTTCTTCCATATTGGGTTCAAGACCGTAGGACTCGGGATCAATGAATCCTTCCTCTAAATTTTGTTTGCAAAAGAAAGGGTGAGCACATTGTCCACATAGTGCTCAACAATTCTCAATTAAGAATGCAAGTATATAGATGGGGGGGGTGGGGAATTTCCAAAAGATGGGCTCTTTGGTTCATAGATAAGGATAGAATAGTTTTTCAATCTAAGTTTTGAGGAAAAGGTTTTGCTTTCCAAAAAGAGAGGTTTTTAAAATCCTAAACTAGATTTTCAGAAGATGTTATGCATGGCGGTCTTCCATGAGTCACCACTTTAATCAATATTATGAAAAACTTTCCCAAAAGCTACTTGTGCTGCATCGACGTTGATAGAATCCACCGCGCACAGACTCCATGACTTGGGAGCTCAGAGTATCCGATACTTTTTATAACTTTGTAAATGTGTACCAATTTAATCCACCGATCACTCAGTTTTCAAGTCGGTACCTCTCCATGCGACTTTTACGCATGTGACAAGGCCGAGATCAACAGTTTACAATCCTAACATTAACAATTCTCTGCCCGGTAAATAGACATTCCAGTCCTTATTACCATTGTGGGGTACTCCCCATAGCCAATTCTTCCAAGCCTTGGCCTATGGTCCTGCAAGACACATAGCCTATGGATTCAGCCGCGCATGACTCGGAATCCTAGCGTAGGGCGTCTTCCTTCAATACGCCTGATTCACTCATTAGCTCACACCACTCGTGGCCCTCTGTGGCCCAACAGTTTTCTCTTGAGAAACTGGACCGACAACCATTGCAGGGAAAAGCTAATACCGAGAAAGTTACTATGTTACGCCCGTCCCATACCGGGCAAGTGGTTAGTACGTTTTTCATGCCGCATAGAAGTACAACACAAGGTTCTTGTCCTTATGAATCTTTAGTGAGGAGTCTTTCACATTCCCAATGTGCACACAGCACCAACCAATCAAACCATCCTCACTATCGATTCCAATCACATTTTCTTTCACAAAAGGGTTTTGAACAATACCTTCCACACATGTGACCGTTTAGCACTTAACAAATAATCTTGAGCATAAGCATAGCCTAAGCACGATATCCTAGGGTGATAAGGGTGCATGATATATACGAACATGAGGGGCTTTCCAAGAAATTAGGTCATATCTATTCATATTCCTTCAACATAGCATTTAACCTAAGCATAAAGCATGCGTATATATTAAAATAGAAATTAGTCTAGTTTACTCAAAATACTGGGGGAGACATGATCAAGGTTAGAGACTTGCCTTGCACTGTGGGGTCTGATGGCTCTAAGGGTTCTTCGAAGTCTTCTGCTGACTCTTCTGCTTCTTGCTCTATTCTCGCACACAAATAACGGGACAATTCAACACATCGCACTACAGAAGCATACAGAAAATAGTTTCTATAGCAAATAATAAGTAAAATATAATATTCATGCAGGGGAAATAATCTGGAAAGATACTTGAGCGCTACTCGAAGAGATGGGTTTAAAAAGGGTCGACATTCGGTTCACGACTAGACGTGGCCTTAGGTCGGCTTTAGGTGAATTTTCTGAAGATGTGGCAGTAGAGTAAATTGTAGAACATGGCTCCATGAATCTAGTGGACAAAGTGGCATTTCACTGGTTCAACCAGAAGGGGTCAAACAGGGCCAATGCCAGTGCCTGAGAAGGGCTGGCACTGGACTGACATTGCCAAAAGCTAGGGCATAACTGGGAAATCGATTCAAGACTTCAATCCCTTCACCAACCATGTATGGAAGGTAGGCGAAGATGACAGGGATCTAGTGGTGGTGGTTTCAAGGGTTGGGGTGGTCAGGCGGCGAAGAACGGCGGTGATGAACTGCGGTGGCGACACGGTACAGATACAGGTTTTGGACCAAACTTGGCAAGGCTATAACTTGCAATCTGTGCAGATCCAGAGGTCGGGCTAGTAGAATGATATGATCAGGAGATCGAGAAGAAGGTGCTGGACAAGGTGGCGCCGACGGCGGCGGTCGGATACAAATTCTGGTGAATTGTGCTGGAGACGAAGACGCGAGATTTGGGCAAAATCAGTACAAGGCTTTGGAGGTTGATTCCTCACTGTGAGAGTAGTAAGTTGATGAGGGAAAGCTTCTGGTAAGGTTGATTTGGTCGGGGAATCAGCGGCGTGGCCTGGCGATGTGAGCCGGTCGCCGGTGGCGCGTGAAAATGGGGAAAGTTCCACAGATAGCTCGAATTCAAAATCCAAAAGCACAGGCTTGCTAGGGAGGCTTTACTGGTCATAAGCTTCTACAAAAATGTGAGCTAATTCAGGCTAATTTGATCAGCATTGTTGAAACAGGGTTTTAGAGTGTTCCGGCGATCACCGGCGTCAAGGTCTGCCGGGGTGCAATTAAAAGCTATGACACAAAGATATGGACGAGAGGAACTCACCGTTGTGATCAATTTGAGGTCTGGTGCAGCAGAACGGGATGGCACCGTGCTCCTCTCTGTTGGCTTGCCGGAGACGAAGAAGAAACACGAGAGGGGCTGGAACTTAGTGGCTGCTGGAGGTGTGAAGAAGCTCTGGGCAAGGGGGAGGGTTTATATAGGCAGCGGGCTGGGGCTTCGAGACTTGACGCGAATCGAGCAAGATACGGCGTGACTGGTGATGGTGGCGGGATCGAGACGGCGTTGGGGCGCAGTAGTGGCTCTACCAGAGAAGAGAATCACGCCAAATCCTGACTGGAGCAGGGCGACAGGATGAGTGGCTTCGGCATGGTGGCGATGTGGTGAAAAGCTTCTGACGGCTGCTGGCACGTGCGCACACAGAATGAGATGGCACTGCTGGTGGTCGTCGGTCATTGCCACGGTGGATGGTTTTGGCGCAACGTGAGCACCACGCGTGGACATGTCAGACACGATCACAGGTGGAGACGAGTGCTGGCCGGCAGCGAAGGCTGCGGTGAACGGCGCTGGTCGAACGGCTGCTGGGGCCTAGTTGAAACAGCAGTGGCCTGGTCGAAAGGAGGGGCTGGAAAAAGAAGTTTGGACTGGAACATAATTTCTGGAACTTGATTTTGGACTGAATTGTGACTCTGGCAAGAAACTTGGTTTTGGTTGAAACTGGCTTTGCCAATTAGACTCACTAAATTCAGTAAGTAGGGTTGCAGGGATAGAAGACACAATCTGGTGTTTTTTTATCAGGTTTTGAGCAAAAAAAAAAACAGAAATATTAGGGTAATTAGGGTAATCAGGGCCTGAATTTTTGTCGAGGCTGAAATCTGAGACATAGGATGAGATTTTGAGATTTTCTCTGAAGAGGATTCTGTTCAGAATAGCAATTGGGAGATGTTCCCTGAATCAGATCAAAATTTGGAGCTGATTTGTGTCTTTTAGCCTTTTATGGCTCCTGGGAAAATTCTGAAAAGGATCAATCTGAAATACTTTTGGACTAAAATGCGAAATGGCTTAAACGGTGGAGCTTAACTGCCAACTTTTTAAACTAAGGTAGTGGCATACCTTGGGTCAAAATTCTGAGATAAGAGATCAAAAATGGGGTCGAGACATCCGAGAATTCAATGAAGATATGCTGACTGGCATGCTAAGAGATAGCAAAAACTGCGATGTTACAACCTACCCTCCTTAAGAATAATCTCGTCCTCGAGATTCTAATTAGTCTAAGAATAGGTAGGGGAAATTCTAACGCAACTCTTCCTCTCTTTCCCATGCTGATTCTTCCTCTGTGTGATTATTCCATTGAACTTTGCAGAATCTGATGGTTCTTGACTTCAATTTCCTTTCACTGACCTCTAACACTTTAACTGGGTATTCCTGATATGTCAAATCTGGTTGAACTTCAGCTTCTGTAGGAGACACTTGCTTTGTTGGTTTCCTCAGACATTTCCTCAATTGAGATATGTGAAAAACATCATGAACTTCTGCTAGTTCAGGCGGTAGCTCCAATTTGTACGCTACTTCTCCTCGTCTTTCCAAAATCTTATATGGTCCAATATATCTTGGGCTTAATTTTCCCTTCATCTGAAATCGTCGGACTCCTTTGTAGGGTGTCACTTTGTGGTACACATAGTCGCCTATCTCAAAAGATAGCTCTCTCCTTCTGTTGTCGGTCTAGCTCTTTTGTCGAGATTGGGCTGTCTTTAATATTTCTTGTATAATCTTCACATGAGCAGTGGCATCTTCCACTAGTCGTGGTCCCAAAAATTGTTTCTGACCCACTTCGGTCCAATATAGTGGCGTGCGGCACTTCCTTCCATAGAGTGCTTCCTAAGGAGCCATCTGCAGACTCGCTTGATAACTATTGTTGTAAGTAAACTCTGCGTATGGCAGAAATTGTTCTCAAGAATTTCCATAGTCCAAGGCACATGCTCTCAACATGTCTTCTAGAATCTGATTCACTCTCTCTGTTTGGCCTCCAGTCTGTGGGTGGTAAGCGGTACTAAACTTCAATCTTGTTCCCAAGGACTTCTGCAATTCTTCCCAAAACTTTGACACAAATTGCGCTCCTTTATCTGAGACAATTTTGTCTTTGGTACTCCATGCAGAACGACAATCCTGGTAAGATATAGCTCCGCTAGCTTACTTGTCGTGTACTGAGTCTTTACTGGTAGAAAGTGAGCTACTTTCGTCAATCTGTCGACTATAACCCATATAGAATCATAGCCTTTTTTGGTTCTTGGTAAACCTATTACAAAATCCATTCCAATCTCATCCCATTTCCACTCAGGGGTTGGTAGGGGTTGTAGTGGTCCTGCAGGCTTTTGATGCTCTGCTTTTACCCTTTGACAGGTGTCACATGAAGTTACAAACTCGGCGACTTCTTTCTTCATTCCTTTCCACCAAAATTGATCCTTTAGATCTTGGTACATCTTTGTACTGCCTGGGTGGATAGAGTAAGGGGTACAGTGAGCTTCTTGCAATATTATATCCTTGATTTCTCTGTCGTCTGGGACACAAATTTGATTGTGATACTATAAAATTCCTTGCTCATCCTCATGGAGGTCAATTGTATATTCATACTTCATATCCTCTTTCAGCTTCTGAACATTCTGATCTATTCCTTGAGCTTTTCAAATTTGATCCTTCAACTCGCAATCTACTTTTAATGCGGCGATAGTCCCTTGTTCAACAAACTCTAAACTCAATTTTTCAAAATCTTTAAGTAATTGGGGTGGCACTTCCAAGGTCTTTGCTTGATTGCCGTAGGACTTTCTGCTCAAAGCATCTGCTACCACATTTGCTTTGCCGGGATGGTAATGTATTCCAAGGTCATAATCCTTAATCAATTCTAACCACCTTCGCTGTCTCATATTTAAGTATTGCTGGGTAAAGATATACTTCAGACTTTTATGGTTGGTATAGATTTCACATCTATTCCCAAGTAGATAGTGTCGCCAAATTTTTAGTGCATGAACAACGGCGGCTAATTCCAAATCATGTGTTGGGTAGTTCTCCTCATGCGGTCACAACTGTCTTGATGCATAAGCTACAACTCTTCCGTCTTGCATAAGAACACAACCTAGTCCTTGCTTTGATGCATCACAATAGACTTCAAAGTCCTTCTTGTTGTCTGGAAACGTAAGAAGAGGTGCGGTTGTCAATATCTTCTTCAGCTCTTCAAAGCTCTTTTCACAACCCTTAGTCCAGTCAAATGGAACATCCTTCTTCAGCAGTCTGGTCAGTGGCTTTGTAATCTTGGAGAATTCTTCGACAAATCTTCGGTAATAACCTGCTAATCCTAGGAAACTTCTCACTTCAGTCACTGTTTCCGGTTGCTTCCACTCCATGATAGCTTGAGTCTTTGACAAATCCATAGATATCCCTTTGCCAGAAATGATGTGGCCTAGAAAAGAGATTTCTTTCAACCAAAAGGCACACTTATCAAACTTGGCATACAACTGATGTTCTGCCAAGCTTTTCTAGCACTATTCTGAGATGTTGTGTGTGCTTTTCTTTTGACTCAGAAAAGATAAGAATGTCATTGACGAATATAATGATAAACTTGTCTAAGAATTCCACAAGGACTTTGTTCATCAAGTTCATAAACACTGCTGGTGCATTTGTTAAACCAAATGGCACCACAGTAAACTCATGCAGTCCATATCTCGTTATGAATGCAGTCTTTGGGATGTCCTTTTCTCGAATCTTCAATTGATGATATCCGGACCTCAAGTCAATCCTCGAAAATATCTTACCTCCTCTGAGTTGATCAAAGAGATCATCGATCCTTGGCAGAGGGTACTTGTTCTTGATTGTCATGTCACAAAGTCGTAGACTTCCATCTTTCTTCTTGGCGAAGAGCACAGGGGCTCCCCAAGGTGAGGAACTCGTCTTGATAAACCCTTTTCTTTCCAATTCTTCTACTTTCTTCCTTAACTCCTCTTTCTCTTCACTCGTCATGCGTGCAAGCTTTCTTGCATATGGAGCAGATCCAGGCTTTAATTCAATTGAGAACTCTATATCTCGATCTGGTGGCATTCCAGGAAGTTCTTCAGGGAAAACTTCTGGGTATTCATTCACTATTGGAACCTTTTCAAACTCAATCCCTTCCAAACTATCCAAACTGTATACTTGGTCGTTCACTACGGACCTTTCCGTGTAGAATGTGACTTGTTTTCCTTTAGCGTTCGTCAGGGTTATTGCTTTCTTCTCACAATCCATCTGACCTTTATGCTTCGCTAACCAGTCCATTCCAAGGATAACATCTAATCCTTGAAGGTCCAAAACTAGCAAGTTCGCTAGGAATTCTATGTTGCCAATACTAAAGGTGATATTTCTACAGATAGAGTTGACAGTGTCGACGATTTGGACTCGTGGTCCTTAGTCGATCTTATGCAAATTTGTGAGTTGTGAGGCCTTTCAGGGCATTCCTCCGGGAAGGTAGGATGAGTAATATCTCTATGGGCACAAGAGAATTTATACAGGTTCAGGCCCTTGATGGTGGGAGTAATAGTCCTACGTCCTGTTATGATTTCACTATATGAGAAAAGATGTTTACAAGAGGGAGGAAGAGATGATCACAGGCGAAGATCTCTCCTATGTTAGGGTCTATCTAACTATGTCTAAGTCTTCAGGTTACTTGGACTCCTAGTAATACTTGTATGCTTAATCGTCTCTTAAATCGTGCATTTGACCACCTTTTTATACTAAACAAAAGGGCGCCAATGCGAAACAGCCTTAGACGGTTGCTAGAATACAGTTTTGATAACCGCACTCAACTTCCACGCAGGCTAAACATGTGCAATCAAGGGATAACCGCACATATTAACCTCCTGGCAGTTGTCTTCATACGTGGAGAAATCCTCATGATCCTCGGGATATGCCTGTTCAAAGGGTTAGACATTCTCAAGTTATTCTGGTCGCAAATAGTCAACAACCCTCTGACCGTACACTGTCTGCAGTCTTCTGACCGCGCACTGTCTGCGGCCTCATGATCGCGCAAGGGCTGCGATCATAAATCATCTTTGTGTCCACGCCCTTTAGGTCGTCTGAGACCATAGCGACGGACTTATAGGCACACGTCTAATCTGATTCTGTCTTGAACCAGATGTGTATTATTTTGAACTAGCTCGGGTGATAATCCTCGTCAGCTAGCCCCCAAATTTGAAGAAAATGAAAAGACATATTTGCTTCAAATTTTTATCCTGCATCGAATTATGATCCCGACATTTCAACTTCAACTGAAACTGTTCCGCCATGTGACGGTTCATATCCCGAGAAAAATCCTGAGTTTTTCTTGACAGGTAATAATGACTTAATTGACCCATCGTGATGGCAACCGTAAGTGTGTTTTAAGTACTCGAGACGTGTGTGGAAATGAACTGACGCCTTCTGGCTCTATAAATAGAAGAGCTTTTAGGTTCTTTGAACTCACGAGTTTTATATCTCAACTAAGTCTTTTAGAGCCATTTCTCCTCTCTGGTTATACCCTCGAATCCTTTATTCTTGTCTCGATGGTGGATCAGAACACCAAGAACATTATTGAGATTGAGAGTGATGAGGAAGAAGTGATACCCGAACTCGACCATGACTTCCAGAAGGTAAGACTTTTCTGGAACTCTGGTTCAGGTCGTTTTACACCCTGATGGTTTCCCAAAATGCATTTTGGGAACTTACAGGCAACTCAGGAACTGATTCCTCCAAAGAAGAAGTCGAAGGTTGATGAAGGATCCTCCAGTGGAGCTTCATTCACTGGTGCAAAGGTTGGGGACGCATCATTGCGCTCTCTTTCCTCATCCCATGTAGTTCTCCCCATCCATGCGACTCAGTAGGTTGAACCCTCATCTCCACCTTTGGAGATCCATAATAATCCTTCAAAGCTTCCATCTGCTTCTAGGGAAAGTCTGACACCTCTGCGATCAGACGATCCTCAGCTTTTGTTGGGTGATCAATTTTCTGGTGGGAAGATTGTACTCCCGCAACCAGATGGTCCTCAGCTTTTGTCGGGTGATCTACTTCCTAGGGGATGTACCACATCCTCCCATCCAACTTTACTGCGAGGATTGCTAATTATCTTAATTCTCTCTGCTGGTCGTTTTATCTTTAAAACTAACACATGCATGTGCAGGAGATGAAAATCTCTGGAGCCCCCAGCGACTAGCCTGCTAAAGTCCAGGCTCTTTTTGGTGAGAGTGTATCCCTCAAGCAAACTCTCCAAAAAGAAAAAGAGGCTCTGGAAAAGAAGACCGATGAAATGTCTTCGGCCATTCTACATCTGGCAGAATGTTATGACAATTCCCGTGAAGAGGCGCGCAAATTCCGCTTGGAGAGGGACTATGCTCGACAGCAGCGAGAACTCTCCGATACGATAAGGAATAACAGCGCTTATTTTCTTCGGGATGATGTAGATAGGCTTAGAGCCATAGCCAGTTCTCTGGGGGCAGTCAGTGTTGATCCCATTGATGTTAACATGACCCTAGGAGAAATTTGTAAACGGCTATCGGACCAGGTCGACGCTTTGGTCGCCTGTGTCCCTTTTGTATGTAAAGATTACCAGAAATAAAGAACTTCTTTTCCTTATATACTTGATCCCTTAAAAGGATTATGTTAAACTTATAATCCGAATTAAGATTCTTTATATTTTGTGCGAAGAATGGTTACACAAGAATGCTTCTGCGACCAAAAATACACAAGTAGGTTTCTGTCCAAAACCGGCTTAGGACAGTTCTTCGGTCTCAAAATAGCATTGAGATCATAGACTGCGATTAGAATCAGTGCTACGATCATAGCATCATATCTTGATCGTGCGGCGACCACAGAATTGCATTGTGATCAATATACAAGATATAAGTTTATTCCAAAGTCATAAGGGATTATGTAACACCCTGAGTTTAGGGGTGAAAACTTCCTTTTTCTTAAATAGCATGCATGCATGTATCTGTAGTAGTAGCCAAATCAGTATCTATCTTAAGCCCTAAAATCTCCAAATCTAACCTGTGACATCAAATCAAGATCAGATTGTTCAGATGTGATCTATCAATTACTCTGAACTTAGAAGTCTTCAGAAGCCAGATTCAATTCCATCTCTAAATTCCAGATTTGTCAAAACTTCTGTTTTCGAAAACAGAAATTAAGTTAATTACCCTAAATACTCTAAACCCAGATTTAGCCAAATCTTGACCTAATTCAGACCAAATTACTCTTGGACTATGATCATGGGTATGCCAATACCTTAATCCAAAAAGCTGACAGCCAGATTTTATCATCTAGACTCTTTTCGCATATCAGTCCATTAGTTATAGCAAATCGGTCCTTTATCTGATTTCTGGAAACCCAAAAAGGCTAAAATCTTCAGATTAACTCCAAACTCAGAATTTCTTCAGCAAATCTCTTCTAAATGCTATTTGACACAATTTTCTCTTCTGTTCAGATTTCAAAATCTCATCCTAAGTGCCAGAATTCGAAATCAATTGAAACTCAGATTTCAATTACCCTAAAAGTACCCTATTTTCAGTTCATGTCAAAAACTATTCAAATGTGCCAAATTTTATCAATTATCCTTGCCAAATATTTTGTTGAATATAATCTGCCAGATTAGTGAAATCAAATTCAGTTTAAACCTTCCAAAACTCCAAATTTACAGAACAGTCCAAGACTCAAGATTTGAAATTGTAGTTCAGTCCAATTCGACCAGAGGACTTAGCCGTTTTTGACCAGAGCTCGCCGTGCCTGTGCGCCGTGGCTGTTCGTCGCCGGTGAAGCTTCTCCTGCGCTCGTGACCGTGCATGTTGTGTGTACGTGTCCTCGCCTCAGCCATCGCCGTGGCAACGCCGTTGCAACGTCAACGACCAGCGCCTGCTCCCGCGCGCGACCAGCAGCTTTTTGTCAGCAACTCCCGCCACGTTGCTTTGCCGCGCCAGTCGTTGTTGCCACAGCTTGCTCCAGCATCGCTAAGTCCCGATGAGCGACAAAGTGATCGGTTGTAGTCCTGTCGCCGTCGCAATCACCGTTCTTCACTGTGTCTTCGCCGCTGTTACTTCTGCACGCAACCAGTCTCATCCCCAGTTGCCAATCACTTCGCTGCTCCCTCCTTGCAAGCTTCGCCTGGCCTATTTAAACACCATTGTACCCCAGCAACTTCTTTGCTTCACTGGAAATCAGCTAAGTCTTGAAATTCTCTTGTTTTCGTCTTCTTCTCCGGCAAGCCGTCAAGGAGGCTCACGGTGCCAGCTTCATCCACTGCACCAACCTTCGAATTAAAGCCATCAGTGAGTTCCCCTACTCATCCTCTCTGTGTAGTATCACTTAATTGCTCTCCGGTGGACCCTAACGCCGGTGATCGCCGGAGTTGCCAAATGCCCTGTTCCGGCAATGCAGCCCGATTCACTTCGTTTTAGCTTTCAAATCTGTGGAATAAAATGATCAGTGAACCTTTTTAAGCAAGCCTATGCATCCAGATTTTAGAATTGAACCTCAATCGAATGTTTCCCCAGATCCAAACTCCACCAGTCGCCAGGCTTCTCCGGTGATTCTCTGACCAAACTAACCGTGCCAATAGCTTCCTTATACTTCTCAGATACTCACCAAGCTTGGAATTGAGTTCTTTTAGCCTGTATCGAAAACCCCCAAATGACAGTGCTTCTTCTCCGGCGCCGATCACCCGAAAACTTTTCCCAGCCATTTCAGTCCTAACCACCTTGTCCAGTGTGTATGCCTTGACCTCCTGAGCATTTTTGTCTTCTATCCCGACACCTAGATCGGCCTAGATCGAAAGTTATAGCTTTGCCAAGATTTTGTCCAGAACTGATCTAGTGCAGTGAGTTCACCGCAGTTCATCATCGGATTTCTTGTTGTCCAGCCATTTTCAGCCTTGGATCCTGTTGACTTATTTTTTTCCCGTTGTCAATGCGTACCTCCCAGACAAAGTGGTACATCAATTGGAGCTCTAGATCAAAAGTTATGCCAAGCCCTAGTTTTTGGCATTGTCAGCTCTATGTCAGAGCTTGTCAGCCAGTGGCATTGGCCTTGTTTACCCACTTCTGGTTGTGCAATTTGAAAACCACTTTGTCCACTGAATTTGTAGAGTTATGATCTACATTTTCTTCTACTACCACAACTTGAGATAAGCACTCTAGCTTTTCTTAAAGCTAGGTCAAAGCCTTGATCTGAATGTCAATCTGCTGACATTCGCTGTTTTGATTAAACCAGCCACAAAATTGTTATCCCTATTGTAATCCTGAAACCCTAAGATTATCTAACCACCATCCTTAGCCCAGATTCCTTGAAACCCTAGAATCTCGACTCAGTTTAGCTTACAGTTCAAATTATCTCCAGTATAGTTCAATCATTCTTGTTGAGCATTTATGCATATAAGTCATAAAACATTTTAATATTATAAGTAATCATTGTGTGTTTGTTTGTCGTCGAGCAGATCCAGAAGCTAACTTTGAAGATTTTGCTGTCGACCCGTCATCAACTGCTGTATCTTACGACGCGGAAAGCAAGTCATATCCTTGGTCATCTTGAACCTATATTTTAAATGTTGCTATAACATAACCTTGAATATAGATAATATTGCATGTGAAAGATTGAGAATGGTTGATTTATGAATTGGCAGTACTAGACTGGTTATCTGTGAAATGTGAAATAAACAAGTTTTGAGCCATGAACTATTATATATGTATATATTTATATTCATGAAATAAAACCCCTAGCTGTGACCAGAAAAATGGTAAGGAAGGCTGTAGCACTGGAGGTGCTAGACTGCAAAGGATAGCAGGCACTGAAGGTGCAGGGTTGTGGATGGTCTGGTCACTGGCATATAAGGACTAGAACCTTGTGTTGTGCGTCTAGTGGCATGAACAATGTGCTAACCGCAAGCCTGGTATGGGACAGGCCTGAACAAGTACTTATGTGGATCGCACATGAAACCCTTGCATGAGATGTGTAGTGATGCACGATAAGCACGGAGAATGGCTCCCACACATATCACTGAAGGTGATCAAGCACGCTGACCCAGTAATGGGAATAAGCAAAGGGGTGGAGGTTAGGATACAACCTACCACAACTGTGGTTTGCGGAGAACCACAGGGTCGGGGGTGAATTGTGAGTGAGACATAACAAAAGTTCTTGTTATCTCCACCTTGCCACTCACACATGGTTGTGAGGAGGGGTCTAATCATTTTGATAGGATGGGCTTGAAAGTGGAATATCTTGCGGGTAAATTGGTACCTCTCTGCAGAGTTAAAAATGTATTCGAATACTCCGAGCTCCCGGGTTTATAGGAGTCTGCTGTGGTGGATTAAATCCACGGGGTGTGACACAAGTATTATTTTCTAAATAAAATGTGTTAAATCAAGATTACCCAAATGGCATGTGTTGTCATGATAAGGAGTGCTGCTGTGGGCTGTCGTGTGTCGACGTGTCGCGGTAGTGCTATAATCTAGTGAACAAGAAGATAAATGTTATATTATGAGAAGTGTTGCCATGAGATAAGATGAGATGAGGTATGAAAGATAAAGATTATTTTATAAACATCCATAATTCTTGACTAGTCTAGGTTCATATCATCATTACTATATGTATCTACTCTTACCTATGACTTGCTGAGTATGTAAGTGCTCACCCTTGCAACATTCAACTCAATAGATGCAGCGTTCTTTGACCAAGATGATGGCATGGAGAACTTCGTGGATCCAGAAGGAGGAGAATCAGTTCCGCCAGAGCCCTGATGTGTGTTGTTCTGCCGTCAACTTCTTTTGTGGGAGGGTCACCTATCTTCTGCTGTGTAGTTAATATTTTGCTAAACCCTGAATGCCTTGTAGGCATTGTAATCCTTTATGTAATATTAAGGCCAGCAGGCCACACTGCTTAAATATTTTGTAAGTTACTCTGTTGCATTATAATATACTCCTGTGTTTGACTTATCCTGGGAAGTCAAAGGTGTGTGTATGGGACTAGCTGCAGCGAGCTAGGTCTCTACAGGAGTAGTCGTAGTCCCAGTTTCGGGGCGTGACAGATTACTTCCTTGATAAACTTTAAGAATTTCTCATATTTTTATCTGTACCATAGCCCCCGAATGTGAAATAAAATGATAAACATACATTTTTATTTTGGATTCATTACTGGGTATGGATAACAGGTTCCAAGAGGAAAGGCACCCATTATGGGAAATTAATAAAATATCTGGCGAAGGGTTGTCTCGAGCATATAAAAGAAAAAGGTAGCTTAGTGGGGAAGCCTCATAGCCAAAAACCCTTCGTTGCCTTAGACATTCTTGCCGCACAAAACCCTCTTTTGCACACCTTGTCTTCGTCGTCTCCAAAGCCATCACCTTTTTCCGCAATCCTCTGTAGTAATGGCGTCCTAGAGCTGAACTGTCCACCACACAGAGGAGAGTCTGGTGGCACTAGAGAAAGAAGAGATTCTCCCCCCCCCCCTCACGGCTGCTGATCAACTGGCGGCTAGCAGAGAAAGATCAAGAACCCCAATCGTCCAAGAGGGTGAATTGGTGATCTTCGAGGAGTACTTGCGGTGCGGGTTCTGATTCCCAGAGAGCGAGTTCCTGCAGGGAATCTTGGACCACTACGGGTTGGAGTTCATGAATCTCCACCCAAATGCGGTTCTCATCCTGGTGATTTTTCAACATCTGTGTGAAGCTTTCGTCGAAGTGCTTGGAAGCATGGAGCTTTTCCGAACGCTTCTACTTCTCGGCATAGTCAAAGAGTGCCAATGCTGCTGGGTGCATCTACTTCCGCATAAGAGAGAAGAAAGAGTACCCATTCCCACCTCTACGGGATTCTATGCACGGGTGTCACCACAAATTGTTCTACTACACCCTCCGTTGGAGAGCGGATTGTGGTTCGCGAACACCCGACCGGAGAAGGACAGTGAGTTAGACTCCATTCCTTCTCTGAGCATGGAACTAAAGAAGCAAGCTCAAGCCATCCTTTACTTAGTCCTGCAGGGCTTGACCGCGCGTGACATCATCCGTGACTTTGTGAAGAATAGGATGAGTCCCCTGCGTGAGAGGGCACATCCGGCTTGGATGGTGGAGTCCATAGCAGACAACACCTTAGATTATAACACCGGTATGTCTTCTGGTCAATGAAATACACTTTTTTTACTGATGAAAAATGTCGTATCAAGTAATATGCTTGTTTGTGACGTAGTGTTGTCTTTGTCCGAAATCGAAAAAAGGACAAATTACCTCCTACAGGCATTTAATACCGCGGCAGAGGGAGCTAAATGGTGGCCTCGCCCCCAGGGCTTAATTAATGCCGGCGATGATCTTAAACAAGAGTGCCGAAAGGTATGATCTTTCCCAACAAGCTCTGTTGTAAATCATCCATTTGACG
Source organism: Pharus latifolius (assembly GCA_019359835.1). Lineage (NCBI taxonomy): Eukaryota > Viridiplantae > Streptophyta > Magnoliopsida > Poales > Poaceae > Pharus > Pharus latifolius. Next base: position 54,037,913 of record CM033329.1, on the reverse strand, counting down.
TATGTTACTAAAAGCATTTTAAATAAAACAGCTTTTGGGAAAATTTGCTGGGGCTAAGCGTCAAAGCGACGACGCTAGTCCTTCAGGGAGATCAGCCGCGAAGAAGGCGAAGAGGACTCCTTCGAAGATCAAAATGAAGGAGCCTGCTCCCGAAAAACCTAAGACGATCCTGGGAGGGGCTTCTTCGCGAAAGAAAACTATAACTGCAGAAAGGACTACGGTAAGATTTTCCGTACCCCCTGTAATCCCATGTACGAGTGGAAATTACTTCTTCGTCGTACAGGGTGAAGGGAGCGAGGATGAGGAAGACGATATTCCTCTAGTTCGTCGCAAGAGGAAGGCGACTGACCTTTTGGGAACAAGCATCCCAGAGAGGTCAGCTTCCCTTCAAACCGATGAAGTCTTGTCCTTGACTGCAGGGACAGGGACAGCTACAATGGGCCCTGCAACCACTGACAATCCTGTGGTTACGGGTGAAACCCCTGCGCCAGAGTCTTGTGAAGCCCCAGGACTAATAACTCCTCCCTTACTGATCGAGGGAGTGATTGTGGTAAGAATCCTCACAGTCTTGTATGTTGTTGTTCCTCTGCATATACTCATAGGATTGTGTACATACAGGGAGAAGAGATACTATCCTGTTTAAGAAAAGGAAAACAAGGATCGAAGACGATTCTTTCCCAGGAGCACCCAGTGGGCTTCTTTCTCCCGGGAGCTCATCATTGAAACCCAAACCATGGGTGGGGTTTCGAACAAAGTAAGAATTTCTCCTATCGCCATCTAGAGATAATCGACAAGAGGCATTTTACCTTACAATCTGTTTGTTTGTTTTTAGGAGTAGGGATGCTGCGCCCAGTACTCTGGCGACATCGACAAGCCTTGGCACAACACCTACAGTAGAGGTTGCGGAAGAGCCAAGTCCTACTCCCATGGTCGAAGAAGTCCTTCAAGCCATCATAGAGGGAATGGAAGCGGAGATCCAATCCCAAGGGATGGAAACCGCAGTCCCGGCCATAGAGGGGGATCAGCAGGAAAGATCATCTACTACCCCTACCGTGGACACAACAAGTCTTGAGGCTCGACCTCACGCTGATGTTGAGAGCAGCTCATTCAGTGATTACGTAGAGGTATGCAAAAAACTCTTTTTATTATTTTCGAGCTCATAGAAATTTAGGAATATCCAAGTTTTAAGAGCAATTCCTTATTGTGTTTCAGGACTTGACCCGAGTGGCGACCAGGTCGATAGCTATAGCAAAGCATGTCGAAGTCACGCAACAGGAGATCAGTCGGCTGCAACAGTAAGTGTGGTGCTCTTTATTTGTGCTAACTTGAATCCGTATTTATGCGTAGCTCCCGAAGCGCCTTCTCCCTCACCTTGGCCTCCTCTCGGAGGCGGCAGTAGGCGCCCTCCGAAAGGTGCACCTGGGCCCGGGCCCGGGACAGCTCATCGAGAGCTTCGTCCCGCTCCCGGAGGGCCGCCTCCGGCTGCTCCACGCAAGCCGCGGCCCGGCTCTCCGCCTCCTTGAGCAGCCGGGTGACCCGCTGCTCAAGGCCCCAGGTAACAGTCGCTACCTGCAAAATACATAGAGTTAGAAAAATCTTAAGTGCAGAAAAAAAAAGTCGAAGTACAAAGAGCTCGGGTTACCTGGGCCCCGAGGGACTCGAGCCCCTCAAAACGCTCGTGGAGCGTTCCTCCTGCTACGAAGGCCTGCACCTTCCGGTTGTGCAGGCCCTCCGCGTAGCGGGCCACCTCCCCCGCGGGAAGTAGGGAGGTATCTTGCCCGGCCCTCCCGTCGCGGCCGGGAGAGGGCCCCCGGACCTCGGAATCCGGGAGCACGGCCGGCGTCGCCGGCGTCTTCGTCGACGACGTTTCCTCTGAAGACGAAGACGAAGATTGGGTGGGGTTCTCCGCCCGGGGGGGGATCATCGGGCCTTTCCCCGCCCCAGGCCGAAGGGCCCTCGGGGCCACCTGCTCCGGGGGGACCACGTAGACCGAGGGGCTCCCCCCCTCGTCGTCCACCGGCCAGAGGCACGGAGGCTCCGCCCTCGAGAACCTCACCTCCAGCCTCTCCGGCGCCAATGCCGCTGGGAGAGGCGAGAGGAGCGCCACTCGAACTGGCGACGGGGCGTAGTCCGCGGAATCGGACCCCGCCCCGCCGATAACAACCTCCTTCCCCCGGGCCTCGACGGGGGCCTCCGGGGGCGGAGGCGTCGCCTCTGCCCGGGGCGCCGCCCGGGCATGTTCGGCTCCGGGAGCCGCGTCCCGGGCCCTCACCGGCGTCGTCGCCGGCGTCGTCGTCGGGGCGGGGGTCTTTTGGACCCGGGGCCTTTTGGGCTCCGAGCCCCCGGCCGCATCCTTCCCCCGCTTATGAGACCCGGGGGTGGGAAGGGGCTTCCTCTCCAGAAGCCTGAGCCCGTAGGCCTCGGCCACCAGGTTCCGGGGAGGCCCCTCCCCCACGAGGCGCACGATGCGCTCATGTTCGTCGGCAAAGTACCTCCCCAGGAGGTGCTCCGCCTTGTCCTTCGCCGCCGGATACGGGCGCACTGCAAGAGGTAAAGAGTTAGTCAATTTTCATAAAAAATCATAAGTGCAAAAGTGCAGGGTACTTACGCCGTGTCACCGGCTTCACCGGAGGCTGCTGCTCCGGGCCCATGCCGATCCCCCTTCCCCCGCGTGAGAACGGGGAAAGCCGCAGGAGCGCCAGCTCCTCCGTGGCGTCCCGCATCGAGCGGGCCTTCTTCGTCAGCACCACCTTCCCGAGGAGCTCGAACTCCTCGTCCGTCCACACCGGCGGTTTCGGTGCGGATGACCGGCTGTAGGTGGGAGGCTCCAGGGAGTAGACCACCGCCTCGTCCCGGACCCGAAGGTAGAACCACCTCCGGAGCCAGTCCCCCCAGTGGTCCCGGGAGGCCGCCGCCGGGTAGTCCGCCACCCGGGAGGGCAGCATTTGGACCATCACCGAGCCGAAGGGGGACTTCGGTCCTCCCTTCACCAGGTGGGAGCTCCGCGCTGCCGGCTCGTAAAAGTACCGGAAGGCGCGGAGGGTGGGCTCCCGCCCGGTCGCCATCTCGTACAGCCAGATGAAGAGACCCATCCAGACGAGGGCGTTGGGGGTGAGGTGGTTGAGAGCCACCCCGTACTCTTTGAGAAACTCCCGGAGCATCGGATGCACCGGGAGCCGGAGCCCCGCCTCGAGGAAGGCCTCGAAGGCCACGACCTCTCTGGGCCTGGGGCGGGGGGCTCCGTTCTTCTTCAGGGGGACCCGGATGTCCCCCTCTCCAACGATGCCCTTCTTGACCAGGGACTCCGCGTCCGAGACCGAGAACTCGGAGGCCCAGAGGAAATCCACGGGGATTTCCTCCGGAGGCACCTCCGTGGTCTTCGTTCGACCTTTGGGCGCCATAAGGTTAGTCTCTCTTGATGGGTGGCTAAGTTTTCAGGTGGCTACGTCTACAACTCCCGGACGCTCGCTACCGGAAAAGGCTACCAGAGAAGCTACCGGAAGAGCGCTACCGGGAGAGCTGAAGCTAGAGTTGAAGATTTGGAATGAGCTTCCGGGGCCCCCTAAGGCCCTATTTATAGAGGCTGGCCGTGATCTAGATGTGCGCCCTCGGAGCAATCTGGACCACTGAAATTCAAACCGTGCGCGGGAAACGAAAGGACAGGCGCGTAAATCGAGACGCCAGTTCGAACCGCGCGTGCAATTATTGCGAAAACGGCGCGGCCATGTCGTGACTGCCACGACTGTGACATCACCTGTGAGGAGCCCAGCTCGGTGCAGCTGGTCCCTTAAACCACTTGACTTCCCAGGATGAGTCAATCACAGGGATACATTGAAGCAGCAAAATAATACAGTAGTCATAATTGTATGGCCATCAGGCCTTAGTACAAAACGAGGTACAGTGCCTTACAAGGCACAAGGGTCTAACAAAATAACACATCTAGTCGGCGGAAGCTAGGCCCAAAAGCAATCCACAGGAAACAGAGGTTGACAGCAAGACAGCACCACATCAGGGCTCCGGAGGAAACTGCTCATCATCTCCTGGGTCCGCAGCATCTTCAGGGTATCCTCCAAGGTCGTAGAACGCTCCATCTATTGAGGAGTTGTTGCAAGGGTGAGTACTTATGTACTCAGCAAGTCATAGAGGAGGTAGAGTTATAGTTACAGTATAAATGACATGAGCCTATGCTATTGGGGAAAGAGTGAAGGGTTTTTCCCAAAATACATTTCTTTCTCAATTCTTACTCAACTTCTGATCATACCCATGGTAGTAATTAAATCATATTGATGGTGATACATATATCCCATATCCAAGGCGATATCTCCTCATATCACATTACTTTTATTCAAGCCTTTCAATCTTATACTCATAGCAGTATTTCATAAACTTAGGGCATAAAGCACATGCCTCTTAATTATCTTATGCTTAAGGCAAATCCACATGCCTTTTAGTTATCATATGATCTCTATATTATGGTATTACCGCGACACGTCAACACATGACAGCCCACAGCAACGCCCCTTGTCGTGACAACACATGCCACTTGGGTAATCTTGAGCTAACAAATTTTAGTTTAAAAACAATACTTGTGTCACACCCCATGGATTTAATCCACCGCGGCATACTCCTAAAACTCGGGAGCACGAAGTATTCGAATACATTTTTAAACTCTGCAGAGATGTACCTCTTTTTAAATCCACTTTTTCACTCGACTTCCAAGTCGGGCCAACTCCATGCGACTTATACGCATGTGACAAGGCCGAGATCACACAACGTTTTTGCAGTCTAGTATTAACAGTATCCCTGCCCGGTAAATGGACAATACCGTCCCAAGTACCGTTGTGGGTCCTCCCCACTGCCTTACTTCCTAGCCTGGGTCTATGTTCCCGCAGGACACATAACCTCTTTTGATTACAGTCGCGCACGACTTAATCTGGCGTAGGGTGTCTTCCTTCTTTACACCTTATCCTCTCATAATTTTTCTGATCTCACATCACTCATGGACGAACTGCGTCCCACCAGTTTCCACGCGAGAAACCGGATCGACAAGCCATGCAGGGAACTGATAATACTAAGAAAGCTACTAGGTTGCGCCTGTCCCATACCAGGTAAGTGGTTGGTACGTTTTTCATGCCACTAGACGCACAACACAAGGTTCTAGTCCTTATATGCCAGTGACCAGATCATACCACAACCCGTGCACCTTCAGTGCCTACACCTTCAGTGCAGCCAAGCACCTCCAGTGCTACCACCATTCCATACCAAAATACTGGTCACGGCTAGGGGTTCTATTTCATGAATATAAATGTACATGTTTATACTTTTATTAGTTCGTGGCTTACTATCTTATCAAGTTCAGATTCCTCAAGTATTCAATCTATCACTGCCATAATATCACTGATCTCAACACATGCAATATTAATGAGATATCTATTCATGGAATAGCATAGCGATTCATAAAATATGGGTTTCAATATGATCAAAGTATGACTTGCCTTCCGCGTCGTAAGTATCAGCAGTCGATGACGGTTCAGCGACAAGATCTTCAACCTCGGACTCTTGCTCTGAACAAGATCAAACAAGCAAATAGGCATTACAATCAATCCTATTCTTACTAATCCACTACATGCAAAGATGCAAGGAGAAAATACTCTGGTGATACAAGGTTTGAAAGCGATTTGAGTTTAACTATGGAAACCAGGGTTAAAATTAGCTGTTAAGGTTTACAAGGTTCCAAAATATCAGGGTAATATCAAGGTGGTGACTGGTTCGCCCAAAAACAGCGAATGTCTTTAGGTTGGCATTCGGTTCAAGGCATCGACATAAGGTCGATGGGTGATAGAGGGCTCAACTCAAGTTGTGACAGTAGAGAAAAGTGTAGATCACAACGTCAGGAGTCTAAGGGACAAAGTTATTTTCACAGCGCATGGCTGGAAGTGGGTGAAAAGGCTCAATGCCATTGGCTGACATAGGCTGACAGTGCTCTAGAATGGCATTGACATGGTTTGAGCAGTTTCCAGTGGCCAAAGTAGGTTTTGATCCAAGCATATGGTGCACAAGGTAGTGAGACAACTATTTGACAAAGTAGTTTCTGTTTTACATGACCAGAGGTGGGTGAACAGGGCTAATGCCACTGGCTGACATAGCCTGGCATAGGCTTGACACGGCCAGAAACTAGGGTTAGCCATATCTTTTGACTCAGGGCTCCAAATGATGCACCACTTTGTCTGGTGGTTAGGCATTTGTAACAGGAACAAATGTCTCAACAGGATCTAGGGCAGGGGATGGCCGGAAAGTGATGAAAACCGGCGAAGGACACGGTGGCCGAACTGTTCTCAACAGTTTCTGGACAAAACCTTGGCATGGTGATACCTCTTCATCTGGGCCGATCCAGGTGTCGAGCTAGAAGGCAAAAATACTCCTGGGGCCGAGGCACATCTACTAGACAAGGTGGTTGGGGTTGAAACGGCCGGGAACAAAATCCGGCGACCGGAGCTAGGGAAGAAGACACAAAATTTGGGCATTTCTGATCTATGGCAAACGAACTCGAATCCTTGCTTGAGGATGGTCTCTGGAGCATAACAGAGCTAGGTGTGAAGTCAATTTAACTGGAAAATCACCACAGAAGCTTAACGGCGAGTTCCAGTTTGCATGCAAGGTGTAAACTTGGGGTTTTTCATATTTTAGCCAAATTGGTGATTCTGGTTGCTTAGATGTGTTCCACACAGTCCATTGATCAATATTGATCACAGGCTCGAGAGTTAAATCGGTTTAATTGGGGTTTAATTGCTCGCCGGAGTTGTCGGGGAAAAACAGCAATTCCCGGCGATGAGGTGCGATAGAACTCAATTGGCTGCTACTCACAGGTAAGTGGTTGAGAGTAACTCACTGGTAGCTTCAATTTGGAGTTCGGTGCAGTGGATTGGCCTGGCACCGTGAGCCTCTTCTCGAGCTCGTCGAAGAAGACGAAGACGACGGCGTGGTTAAGAATTTGAGTGGTTCTGGCGTGAGTGTGTTTGAGCTGAGCTGGGGTGGCTTTTATAGGCACAGCAAGGGGCTTGCAACGGCTGGAATTGCCTGGAGAATTGAAGCTCGAATCGATGGCGAATTGACCGGCCGGGCGGGACAGCAGCGAAGCGACGCGCTCCAGCGGCCGTGCCGGCTTTAGCCTGCTGCTCTGGTGGAGGTGAAGGCGAAGTGATGCCTCCCCAAGGCATGCTTGCGACGTGGCACAATTGTGCTGCCGTTGTCGGGCGCGCGCGCGGGAGAACGAAGGCGCTGCTGGCGGGCGAGGTGATTCCACGGTGGCGAACACGATGCGCACACGCGGCAGGGAAACAGTGGCTGGGGTGGCAACGCTGGAGATCGCCGGCGACGAAGCCGCAGCGGTGGCAACGGCGACGACCAAAATCCGGCGCTCGTGGTCGTTTGAACGGCCTGGTCGTGCACAGTAGCCTGTGGTCGAACCAGGGACTAATTTGCGATGATTTTTGGTTTGGATTTGGACTAGATTGCAAATCTGGTCTTTGAGAGGTTTAATTTGAGATTTGATTTCATGGTTGAGTATAATATTTCTATTAATACCCATTTAGCTCAATTTTGGAGAAAGTTTGATAAGATTTGAGGGATTTCACCTATTTTCGAAAATAGGGTAAAATTAGGGTAAACTAAATCTGGATTTTGTCGATCTCGAATTCTGGTGATTGGAGAGAGATTTTGAAGTCTGATCAAACAGGAGATCTGTATCAAATAGCATTTGGGAGGTGTTCCCTGAAGAAATTCTGGAGTTGGAATTGATTTGCAGATTTTAGCCTTTTCCGGCTTCTAGGTAAACAGAAAAGGACTTATTCGCAGTAAAATTTGGACTAAACTGCGAAAAGTGTTTAGATGAATTAATCTAGCTCCCAACCTTTTGAAGTGAGTTGAGGATGAACCTAGGAACATATTCCAGGGGTTACTTGAGTCTGGATAAGGATAAATCAAGATAACTCAATTATTTGGAAACTGGGGTACTTAGGGTAAATCTGAATTTTCCTGTTTTCGAAAACAGAGAGAGGCTTAGGTACTGGGAGTTAGGGTCAGAATTTGATCTGGCTCCTGAAGACTTTTATCTTCAGGGTAACTGGTAGGTTAAATCTGGATGGTCAGATCTTGATCTGGATCTAGAGAATAGATTTGGAGATTTTTAGGGTTTGGGAGAGATTAGAGTTCAGCTGATCTGGCTACTACTACAGAGATACATGCGTGCAGGGATTTTATGCAAAACTTTTCACCCCCAAAACTAGGGTGTTACAGGCCATAAAGCGCCCGACACAGAAACCGAAGCGTCGCCGGGGCTCCGGTGATTTTCGTCCGGAGATCTCCCCGGTAACGTAACCATTCCCTCCGGGGGCTCAAGCTTCGTCCCCAGAGGGAATGGGGGGCTGCTGTTGGGGGAAATCTCCATGCGGCCAACTCCAGGTAAGTTCATGATTGCCAGGGGACAGTGGCCCCCTTTTAGGCTCCCGGGATCGTGCCTCCGGGGCATGTCCCGGGCGCCGTTATTGGCCCGGGGACAGTGGCCTCCGGTGCCTGCGCTGGGCGCCGCCGTTTAGGCTCCCGGGACCGTGCCTCCAGGGCATGTCCCGGGCGCCGCCATTTGGCCCCTGGGACCTTGCCCCCCGGTCGGGTCCCGGGCGCCGCCATTCGCCCGGGGACAGTGGCCTCCGGTGCCTGCCCCGGGCGCCGCCGTTTAGGCTCCCGGGACCGTGCCTCCGGGGCATGTCCCGGGCGCCGCCATTTGGCCCCCGGGACCTTGCCCCCCGGGCGGGTCCCGGGCGCCGCCATTCGCCCGGGGACAGTGGCCTCCGGTGCCTGCCCCGGGCGCCGCCTTTTGGCTCCTGGGACGATGCCTCCGGGGCATGTCCCGGGCGCCGCCTTTTGGGTCCCGGGACCCTGCCCCCCCGGCGGGTCACGGGCGCCGCCTTTTACCCGGGGACAGTGGCCTCCGGTGCCTGCCCCGGGCGCCGCCTTTTAGGCTCCCGGGACCTTGCCCCCCGGGCTGGTCCCGGGCGCCGCGATTTGCCCGGGGACAGTGGCCTCCGGTGCCTGCCCCGGGCGCCGCCTTTTAGGCTCCCGGGACCGTGCCCCCGGGCTGGTCCCGGGCGCCGCCATTTGCCCGGGGACAGTGGTCTCCGGTGCCTGCCCCGGGCGCCGCCTTTTACCCGGGGACAGTGGCCTACGGTGCCTGCCCCGGGCGCCGCCTTTTAGGCTCCCGGGACCGTGCCCCCCGGGCTGGTCCCGGGCGCCGCCATTTGCCCGGGGACAGTGGCCTCCGTTGCCTGTCCCGGGCGCCGCCTTTTACCCGGGGACAGTGGCCTCCGGTGCCTACCCCGGGCGCCGCTTTTCGACCCCCGGGACGGTGCCTCCGGGGCATGTCCCGGGCGCCGCCTTTTAGGCTCCCGGGACCCTGCCCTCCGGAAAGGGTCCCGGACGTCATCGCCCGTCTAAAAGGTAAAATCCCTGTTTGTTTATCACGTGCAGGTCACACGAGGGACGCCTCGGGAATCAGCGACCACCTGTCAAGCATCCAAGACGTTTGACCGGAAGAAAGACGGTCCTACCCTTCAATCCGACGGTGGCTTCCGGGGTAGTTTAGGCTTTTTGCTTCTTTTTGAGGCTATAAATAGCCCTTGTATCCCTCTGTTGTAAAGGATCAGCCCATTATTATTTGGAATAGCTAAACTCACAGACGTGTTCCGGAAGCCTCTCCCCCGGAGAGAGCCTCCCCAGCCGGCTACGGTCGGGAGCGCGTCGACAGGACTAGGGCCCCCACCGGGACCCGAACCTGTATAAATCCACGTGTCAATTCTTGTGTTTGTCCGGCGGGGGAGGACCGGTCACCCGGTCAACCCGCGCTGCGTAATCTCCGCTAGGATCGTCTTCAAAACCTGCCGGGGTATTCTTAATACCACGACATATTTTGTACCATCAACGATTTCCCTGCTCTTGGAAATTTGTCGGGCTGTAGTACGAATGGAGCCAAAGCCTGTCCCCACTGCGAAGATGAGACTAAGAGCGTGTGGCTGAAGAATTGCAGGAAAACAGTGTACATGCGTCATCGTAGGTTTCTTCCGAAGAATGATGCGTATCGTAAGAGGGAATTTGACGGCCACAAGGAAGATGGTTCAGCCCCGAAGCCTACGCGCGGGAAAGAAGTTTACTCACGGGTGAAGGACATAGATGTTGTGTTTGGAAAGGGTCATAAATTAAAACCCTGCACGAAGAACACTTGGAAGAATAGATCGATATTTTGGGACTTACCGTATTGGGAGCATTTAGAGGTTCGTCATTGCATTGATGTCATGCATGTAGAGAAGAATGTTTGCGACAGTTTAATCAGCCTATTGCTGAACATTCCGGGAAGACAAAGGATGGCATCAATGTGCGGCGTGACATGATCGAAATGAAAATCATGCCCGAGCTAGCACCGAGAGAGGACGATAAAGGCCGTATATACCTCCCCCCTGCATGCTACAGTTTGTGCAAGGCTGAAAGGACAGAACTCTGTAAGTGTCTCTATGGTGTTAAAGTTCCATCGGGTTACTCCGCAAATATGAAAAAGCTTGTGTCCATGGGCGATTTGAAATTGCTGGGTATGAAGTCTCATGATTGTCACGTGTTGATGACACAAATGCTTCCTGTTGCCATCCAGAGTATTCTGCTGCATAAGGTCAGAGAGACGATCACGAGGCTGTGTTATTTCTTCAATGCAATTTCTTGCAAGGTCATTGATCCCGAGGGACTAGATTCTCTGCAGAGCGAGGTGGTTCAAACTCTCTGTCAGCTTGAGATGTATTTTCCTCCATCGTTTTTTGATATCATGGTCCATCTCACCGTCCACCTTGTCAGAGAAATCAAGATATGTGGACCCGTGTTCCTACGTTATATGTATCCATTCGAGAGGTACATGGGTGTACTTAAGGCCTACGTGAGGAATCGGTCTCTGCCCGAGGGTAGCATTGTCGAAGGTTATGCAGCGGAAGAGGTTGTTGAGTTCTGCGTCTGTTACATGGCCGAGGTAGAAGCAATAGGAGTTCCTGTGTCTCGTTACGAGGGGAGGCTTGATGGTGTTGGCATTATTGGACGGAGAGCCATCACTCCTGATTTCGATATGTACTCAAAAGCTCATTTTTGGGTCTTGCAACACATGACGGAGGTGTTTCCTTACATCGATAAGCACAAGGAGATGCTACGACAAGACAATCCTTGCCGATTCAAGGTTTGGATCACAGGAGAACATAACAGTCAATTCAACGCGTGGATGAAAGTGTGAATCACCGGAGAGTCCACAAGTGAGAACCTTAAATGGTTGGCAAAAGGGCTCACGTGGATTGAACTCGTACTACGGGTTCATTGAAGAAATTTGGGAGCTCGATTACGTACTGCTCAAGATTCCCCTGTTTCAATGCCGATGGGTCCAAATCTCACAGGGTGTGAAGGTTGATAGTTACGGTTTCACTTCTGTAGATCTCGATCGAGTTGCTTACAAAGATGAGCCATTCATACTTGCAAAGCAAGCCATTCAGGTCATTTATGTCACTGACTCGGCCAATAAGAAGTGGCACATCGTCCTTCATGGCAAGAGAAGGATTGTTGGAGTTGAAAATGTCGTAGACGAGGAGGAATACAATCAATTTGATGAGATGCCTCCATTTGGAGATGGCGTACAGGTCGATACTGAAGACACCGACGAAACCAGTTACTTGCGTATGGATCACCAGGAAGGGTTATACTTTAAAGGTAATCAACCGTACGTCCTTATCTCTCTGTTTCCATCGGTATAGCTTATATATCTCCTCTAATTCTCTTCTTTGTAGGGCCACGGCAAGTGGAAAGTTGAGGATAACATGGATGTATATGTGGAAATTTTCGGTCAAAGTCCCCATTTGTATGTAACATTTATTTGAGCATGCTCCACATTGTATGTTAAATTTATTTGAGCATGCTCCACATTGTAACCAATTTTCGGATCTACATTGTAACCAATTTACGGAGCATTTGGATTTCATTTAAAATATCTAAGTGTTCATTTAAAATAAGTTTTCGAGCATTTAGAGTTGCAGAACTACAGAGTTTCTGGTTGTAAAACTCTACATATTACGTAGAAGACGTTCAGAGTTAAGGTTCTGAAGTTACGTGCATTCGTGCAGTTACAGTCGGTTCTGAAGTCAAAACCGTCTATGATAATCTCTCTAGAGATTATCACTAGAGAGATTATCACAGACGGTTATGAATTATCACAAACGGTTATGAATCTAGAACCGACTGTAATATTCCCAACAGTGTCCGACGCTTCGAGTTCTTAACGTGCATTCGTGCAGTCACACTCAGTTCTCAAGTCAAAACCATCTGTGATAATCTTTCTAGAGATTATCACTAGAGAGATTATCACAGACGATTTTGACTTAAGAACCGACTGTGATAATATTATCACAGATGGTTATGAATATAGGACTGACTATGATAATCTCTCTACGTGGTACATTGTTCAAGGCGGGCTTTGTCCCGCTCATTTCCAGACTTCACAATTGTTTGCCCTAGCTCTCTCCGCCCTCGCACCGTCCATCGCGATCACCTCCATCTCCTCCCCACCGTCCGTCGCGATCACCACCATCGCCTTTCCACCGTTAGGCGCGATCACCTCCATCGCCCCCCCACCTTCCGGCGCGATCACCTCCGTCGCCCTCCCACCTTCCGGCGCGATCACCTCCGTCGCCTCCCCACCATTTCTGCCATTCTTGGTTAATTATAAGTATATGGGCTTTTTTTATAGAATTATTAGTTTCAGATTTACTTAAACTGTTCTCTCTTTCACTTATGTTAGGAACTGATATGTCTGGTGACGAAATGCACCACTTGGGGAGTCAGAGTAACCTCGTTGGCGATGAGGAACCTGGACCGGAGGTCGCCGCGTCCACCATGACCCAGTCACAGAAGAGAAAGGGGCGAGGCCGGACGACATGCGCGCGTCTCGACAAGCAAGAAAAGCAGCACGTACAGTTCGACGACAATGGTGTGCCGGAAACTCCGGACAAACTTGTCGGTCAGTACCGCTCACTATGCGGCAAAGTAGCAAGGGAGCGGGTGCCCATCACCACCTCCGACTGGGGTCAAGTGCCCCCAGAGTGCAAGGATGCGCTGTGGGAAGAAGTGCAGGCGGCATTTCACATTCCCGAGAATCGCCAGTTCACCGTTCGCTGGACGACACTGATGTCAATAAACAAGGCGTAGAGGAACTTCAAGAGCCACCTTGCCAGGAACTATGTGAAGGAGTCGAAGACACCCTTCAATGACTACCCTTTCGTGACTCCCAAGGCATGGTAGCAGTTCGTGGAGATGAAGGGCAAGCCTGAGTTCCAGGAGCTTAGTGCGAAGGGCCAGGCTAACCAGGCCAAGAATACCCACCCACACAGACTAGGCACCGGTGGGTATGTGGGGAAGAAGGGGTTGTGGAGGAAGCAGGATGAGGAGGCTTCCCAGTCTTCGGCCGACACTCCTTATGCGGGCATAACGGACGTGCGTGCCCGCAATTGGTGCCGAGCAAGATCGCCGATGACCTCCTCCAGAAGCGTCTCTGTGAATAACCCTGCGGACAGGGAAGTGATAGACCGGCTGGTAAGATTGTACGATCACGTACTATTCTCGTAACACGCATGCAATGGGTTGTATTGCTAAGTTCTCCTGTTGCAGGTGACGCTGAGTGTGCAGGCGGCATCCGGAGAGTTCAACCCGGGGAGGGACAGGGATATCCTCACGGTGGCGCTAGGAAACAAGGAGCATCCAGGCAGCATGCGCGGCCTCGGTGCCACTGTGCCTTGGAGGGATGGTTTCCCTGATGATGAGGAGGCGGCTAAGAGAAGAAAGAGATCCCACAAAGCCTGCGATGAACGGCTCAAGGAGGAGATGCGATCGGAGTTCGCTGCTCGGGACAAAGCACTCCTGCAGCAGTTGTCACAGATGCGGGCCATATATGACGAGCTAAAACAGGCGACCCAGGGCACCCCCCTTGTAGCAGCGGAATTACCGACCCCTATTCTTGGCCACCGTAGTAGCTGCGCATCCGCGCCGAGGTCTTCGTAGACGGAGCCCTCTCCAAAGTATCCGGTGGACTTTCTGCAGGTAATGACCGTTTTTCTATGTTAATTCATTCAAAAGTGAAAAGCGGTGAAATTCAATATGTTAATGCGCACTGTTTGTAGGAACCCGCCTCCTGCAAGCTTATGGTGCAGGCCGGTCTCTTCCCGATCGAGGCTGGCCGTGGGATGGCCCAACCATGCATGGCGGGGGCCACAATCCACGGTGTCCCTCTATCTGAGGGTTTTGCATGGATCCAGGTGGACAGTGTCTCCGACCATTGCAAGGGTTTTCTGTTGGAGAAGCTGCCGAATGACGAGATTACCACTCTCGGGGATGTGGTGCACACGTTCGTGCAATGGCCCAAGAAAGACATCGTCCTGAATGAGGTAATTCCCCCACCAATTTCATAATTCATACTGTAATAATAGCCCTCGGAGTTAGTGTCCATTACTATACGTAGGTTCTTACATCACAGACAAACACCGACCCTCGGCCTACTAGCCAGCCGACCCCTCCGAGAAGCCAACCAATGGGTCCGATGACGAAGCTGACTCCGACTAGGAGACAACCATTCAAGAAGCTGGCTAGTAGGGGAAAAGCAAAGAAGAGCTCGGCGAAGGAGAGTGAGAAGAGTGCGCCAGCTCTCATGCCGTTCACTCTGGGGATGCCCATGGCCTCTGATGCCGCATTTCTAGCATGGGGTTAGCATGCCAGAGCCTGCATGGATGGTACATGAAGAGGACAAACAAGACCAGGACGCAGCGTCCGACACACATTATGGTCAAGTACACCGTGGCAGAGTTTCATAACAACGTCGGGACCTACCCGGTGACCTTCGAAGACCTACACAATTTACTCAACAAAGATGCGCTTGACTTGTCAATCCTACGGTCTTGGGTGCTTTAAGTATCCTACTATCCTACCCCTGTTCGTGCATATACGGATATATGTCATTTATTAATTGGTTACTTCCGTGTAGCTGCATGACCAAATATGCCAAAGCTAAGAGCGAACCTGTTGGCTTCTTGGACCCCCATATGGTCACCGAGGTGATGTTTAGGACCGACGTGGACTTCGTTGTCGACTACATCAAAAGAGAGTTACTTGCTCAGGTCGACAAGGAGTACATACTTGTACCCTACAATCAGAGGTGAGTGCTTTCATCAGTACTTCACCCGTAGATTAGTGTCTCCATATGCACACTCCCAAACTTAGATTAAATTATTAATTCTTTACGTGTAACATGTAGCTACCACTGGATCCTGCTAGTACTTATTCCAAAAAGGAACAAGGTGTTCTACCTTGATTCATTGCAGAGGAAAGGGTATGAGTATTGCAGTGCACGAGATGTATTCGAAAGGTTATGATATTCATGTGGACCTGTCTTGCATCTAGATTTACTGTCCTCAAATTGTCAATTTCGACTATCCTCAAACTGTCAATTTTGACTATCTGCAGGGCTTTCACGAACTTCTTTACCGAGGGAGGGCGACAACACGAGCGGCGAGCCGATAAGTTTCAGTGGTTACAATTTTCGGTACAAATTTCAACTGGCATCTGTTTTACTTTATAACGTGTCCCCAGCTAACTCTCGGTCTGTAAATTGGCAGTGCCATCAGCAGCCGAACGACAATACATGTGGGTTCTAGGTGATGCGCCACATGTATGACCTGATCATCACCCCTCACCGGCCAGATTTCCCCAAGATATACAACTACTCCCCTTTGTATCAATTTGGCATAATTTACAACTGCATTGAGCTAATTTTTTCTGTACCAACTCTTGCTGTAGGGGGTCGACTTCCATTCGGAAAGCTTTGACCCTCGACAGATTGGTATGGTCTGAGGGATGCTCGCTGAGTTTTTCCTTGCGGAGGTCATATCAACCAAGGGGAAGTTTAGGGACTCGCAAGGTTCGTATTAGTGCGGCCTTACTAATTGAGATTATCTGAAGGGAAATAGGCACAGATAGTATAGTACATCTAACATACTGACTTTAATTGTCGATTACATTTATTTGTTCAATCTCAATAGTACATATTTCTGAGTTCTGTGCTGTATATATGAAATGCATGCGATTGTACATGTTTCTAAGTTGTGTGCATGTATGAGATGAACTGTATATATTTGAGTACTGTGCATGTATGAAATGAACTAGATATATGAAATGCTATTTGTACAGAGGACATGGCTAGTATGATTCCAGAGGCTAGCCACAAAAAAAGGAAATTTATTAAAAAAAAATTAATATGCACAGATGGTTTTGATCTTATAAACCGTCTGTGATAGATCGAACTATGTACGTATCACAGAGTATCATAGACCGTTCTGAGTTAATAACCGTCTCCGATAATGAAACTATTCCAGATGGTTTTGACCTGAAAACCGTCTGTGATATTATCACAGACTGTTATAAGGTCAAAACCATCTGTGATACTCATGCTATCACAGACGGTTCTGAGATTATAACTGTCGTCGATAATGACACTATCCCAGATGGTTTTGACCTCAAAACCGTCTGTGATACTCATACTATCACAGACGATTCTGAGATTATAACCGTCACCGATAATGACACTATCCAGATGGTTTTGGCCTCAAAACTGTCTGCGACATTCATACTATTACTGATGGTTCTGAAATTATAACCGTCGCCGATAATGACACTATCCTAGATAGTTTTGACTTCAAAACCGTCTGCGATACTCATACTATTACTGACGGTTCTGAGATTATAACCGTCTGTGTAGTAAGAGTATCACAGACGGCTTTGATCTTACAACATCTGTGATACTCATACTATCACAGACGGTTCTGAGATTATAACCGTCGCCGATAACGACACTATCCCAGATGGTTTTTACCTCAAAACCGTCTACGATACTCTTACTATCACAGACGGTTCTGAGGTTATAATCGCCTGTGGTAATATGAGTATCATAGACGGCTTTGATCTTATAACAGTCTGTGTAGTAAGAGTATCACAGACTGTTTTGATGTTATAACAGTCTGTGTAGTATGAGTATCACAGACGATTTTGATCTTATAACAGTCTGTGGAGGGAAAAATCATAGACGGTTCAAAACCGTCAGTGATAGTACTTGATTATCACTGACTCGAATATCACTGACCGGTCAGAACCGTCTGTGATGACTGTTTTGACCTGACTGTGATAATGAATTCTGTAGTAGTGTTGCTGCTGTCCAAAATTTGGTTGTTGGTGTTGAGGTTGTTGATTTTATCTTGACCATGCAAAATTTTGATTGTTGCGCCATCCAGAGTTATACGAATTAGGAAAAGTATTACCTTGCTTTTGTTGCATACCCTAAAAAGTGTTTGCCTACTCCATGGATGGGTTAAATTGGCATTCATGGTCATAGTGGCCCTGTATGCCGCACAGTTCACATATAGGTGCAATTGCATTAACAGTTGAAGTAGCAGAAGATCCAAGAATTGATAATTTATCAGTCAAGAGTGCTACCTGCTCGGCTAATTGCAACATTGCACTTACCTCCATGTTGTTGGTCGGAGCTTGTTGAGCAGCTCGTTCGGTTCCCCATTCAGTATAGTTTTTAGTGATTCCTTCGATGAGGTTGTATGCTTCGTCTATACTTTTCATCATTAGTGCGCCGTCAGCTGCGGCGTCTACAGCCATCCGTGCATTGTAGTTCAATCCGCTGTAGAATGTTTGAACTACAAGTCTAATCCGTGATGCGGACATTTGATCAGCAAATCCTTGTACCGTTCCCAAGCGTCATAAAGTGATTCACCTACCTGCTAAGAAAAAGATGCAATATGGTTGCAAATTTGAATAGTTTTAGCAGGAGGGAAAAACATACCAAGAAAAACACGTGAGAGTTCATCCCAAGTAGTGATTGACACAGAAGGAAGAGTGTATAGCCATGCCCTCACCTTCTCGTGAAGCAAGAAAGGAAAGAGCCTCAAACGAAGTGCATCTTGTGTTACTCCATGAATCTTGAAAGTATCACAATGCTCAAGAAACATACGTAAATGTAGCGATGGATCTTCAGCGAGAAGACCGCTGAATTGGTTTTGTTGAATCAAATACAAAAGCACAGGTTTTATCTCAAAATTGTTTGATTCAATCGGTGGTCTAAAAATACCTGATTGCAATCCCATGCTGAGTGGGGTTGCATAATCCTTGAGTCTTTTTTGGTCCTCCATTGTTGGTTTTTGTTCGATGTCTTCGAAAAGGTGCGAGTTTTCCTCCGATCTTACCTGTCTTGCCTCGTACCGAAGTTGGCGCGCAGTTTTGATAGGTTCGTCCGAGCTATTCAGCTTTGCACTACTGTCCCTGAAAGGTTAGTAGTGCAAAGAAAAGAAAAAGAAAAAGAAAAATAGAAGCAAGATTGAGAAGTGAGATTGACTTATATCAGTGAAAATTAATCTAAAAAGATGAATTACCGTTGTTCCCCGGCAACGGTGCCAAAAACTTGATCGCACCTAAAAAGGTGTGATTTTGTAATACCACAAGTGGACAGTTGAACGTTGAGCACTTAACGGTCGAATTCCACGAGGAACAAGCGTATTCGTCTTTCTAGCTTAATGGATCACGGATTAAGCCTAAACGAGTTGTGGGTTGTTTTTCTATAACTAATTCTACTACTAAAGTTAAATTAGGGTTTTAAAGTAGTAAATTCCAGGTATGAAATCTGGATTTATAAATTAGGAATTAAAACCTCGGGTTTCGGGAATTACATAACCATCTGGCATAATTCTATCCAAGGTCCGAGGATTGTGAATTAATTTCCATTGTTTTCCAAGACAAAATTAAGTTTCTAGTTCGGGACATTGGGTCAACAATCAGAGGATCGCTTCGACTGTCACGTTTGGCGAGAGCCTCTCTCCTGTTCAGGGTCCCGCGTCAAAGTGCTAAGGACTCAAGAACTCCCCTAAATTCTAGCTAAGACTCAACTATTACGCCTGTTGCCGAAACGAGAATTTAGGGTTTAGAGAAAGAAAACATTAGAAAATAACTCCAAAACTTCAAATCAAAACCATGGAAGAATCACGCCTTCCGGATTATGTCATCCCTAACTCTAGAAGGGATCTACTCGCAAAAAGTCATAAGAATGCAGAAATAATAATAAGAAATAAATAAAAAATTACTTGATTGCTTGAGAATTAAAGTTGGAGTCCTTGTCGGCTTACAAAAGCAATAAAATAGGGAAGGGGGCTCTACTAAACTAAACTAAACCCTAATGGCTAGTATGTAAAAAAGCATGTCTAATTGAGCCAAAAGCTTCTCTATTTATAGTACATAAGTCTTAGAATTAACCAATTACAACTCAAGACTTATTTAGGAAGGAAATTGTCTCAGATTCAGACTTTAAACCGACTAACGGGTCTATTTTGGATTCAGAATGTCGTGCCCCGAAACTGGGACTACGACTACTCCCGTGGAGACCTAGCTCACTGCAACTAGTCCCATATGTACATACCTTTGACTTCCTAGGATAAGTCAAGCACAGGAATATATTACATTACAACAGAGTAACTTACAAAATATTTAAGCAGTGTGGCCTACTGGCCTTAATATTACATAAAGAGATTACAATGCCTTCACGGCAATCAAAGTTTAGCAAAATAATAACTACACAGCAGAAGATAGATGACCCTCCCACAAAAGAAGTTGACGGCAGAACAACACTCATCAGGGCTCTGGCGGAACTGACTCTCCTTCATCTGGATCCACAAAGTTCTCCATGCCTTCATCTTGATCAGGGTATGCTCCATCTAGTGAGTTGTATGTTGCAAGGGTGAATACTTACGTACTCAGCAAGTCATAGGTAAGAGTAGATACATATAGTAATGATGATATGAACCTAGACTAGTCAAGAATTATGGATGTTTGTAAAATAATATTTTTCTTTCATATCTCATCTCATCTTATGGCAGCACTTTTCATAATATAGCATCACTATTCATGTTCACTAGATTATAGCACTACCGCGACACATCGACACACGACAGCCCACGGCAGCACTCCTTATCATGACAACACATGTCATTTGGGTAATCTTGATTTAACAAATTTTATTTAGAAAATATACTTGTATCACACCCCGTGGATTTAATCCACCGCAGCAAACTCCTATAAACCCGGGAGCTCGGAGTATTCGAATACATTTTTAACTCTGCAGAGAGGTACCAATTTACCCGCAAGATATTCCACTTTCATGCCTTTCCTATCAAAATGATTGGACCCCTGACTCACTTCATACTGTGAGTGGCAAGGTGGAGATAACAAGAACTTTTGTTATGTTTCACTTACAATTCACCCCTGACCCTGTGGATCTCTCGCGAACCACAGTTGTGGCAGGTTGTACCCAAACCTCCACCCCTTTGCATATTCCCATTACTGGGTCAGTGTGCAAGATCACCTTTAGTGATATGTGTGAGAGCCGTACTCCGTGTAAATCGTGCATCACAGCGCATCTCATGCAATGGTTTCATGTGCGATCCACATAAGTACTTGTTCAGGCCAGTCCCATACCAGGCTTGTGGTTAGCACGTTGTTCATGCCACTAGACGCACAACACAAGGTTCTAGTCCTTATATGCCAGTGACCAGACCATCCACAAACCATGCACCTTCCGCGCCTGCTATCCTTTGCAATTAAGCACTTCCAGTGCTACAGTCATCCATACCAAAATTCTGCTCACGGCTAAGGGTTTTATTTCATAAATATAAGTATATAAATACATATATAATAGTTCATGGCTCAAAACTTGTTCATTTCACATTTTACAGATAACCAGTCTAGTACTGCCAATTCATAATTCAACCATTCTCAATCTTTCACATGCAATATTATCTATATTCAAGGTTATATTATAGCAACTCTTAAAATATAGGTTCAAGATGTCCAAGAATATGACTTGCCTTCCGCGTCGTAAAATACAGCAATTGATGATGGGTCAACAGCAAAATCCTCAAAGTCAGCTTCTGGATCTGCTCGACGACAAACAAACACACAATGATTACTTATTATATTAAAATGTTTTATGACTTATATGCAGATATGCTTAACAAGAATAATTGAATGATACTGGAGACAATTTGGATTGCAAGCTGAACTGAGTCGAGATTCTAGGGTTTCAAGGCTGCAATAAGGACATCAATTCTATGGCTGGTTTGTTCAAAAACAGCGAATGTCAGCAGATTGACATTCGGATCAAGACTCTGACATAGCTTTAAGAAGAGCTAGAGTGCTTATCTCAAGTTGTGGTAGAAGAAGAAAATGTAGATTATAGCTCTACAATTTCAGTGGACAAAGTTATTTTTAAAATGCACAGCCAGAAGAAAGTGAACAAGGCCAATGCCACTGGCTGACAAGCTCTGGCATAGGGCTGACAATGTCAAAATCTAGGGCTAAGCATAAAATGATGTTCAAGGGCTCAACTGGTGTGCTAACTTTGTCTGGGAGGTAGGCTTGAGTAACAGGAACAAAAGACATAACAGGATCCACGGCTGAAAATGGCCGAACGGCAAGAAATCCGGTGATGAATTGCGGTGATCTCACTGCACAGAAATAGTTCTGGACACAGATCTTGGCAAGGCTATAACTTTCAATCTAGACCGATCTAGGTGTCAAGCTAGAAGACAAAAATGCTCAGGAGTTCAAGGCACACACACTGGACAAAGTGGTTAGGGCTGAAACGGATGGGAAAAACTTTCCAGTGGTCGGCGCCGGAGAAGAAGGCACTGGAATTGGGCATTTTTGATACAGGAGGTTTGAACTTAATTGCTTGCTTGGAGAGTGATAGAGGGATACGACAAAGCTACTGGTGATGTCAATTTGACTAGAGGATCACCAGAGAAGCCTGGCGACGTGAGCCAGTTTCTGGTGAAGTTCAAAATCGGGAAAAGCTTCAATTGGAGTTCAATTGAGGATTCTGAGCTTACAGGCTTTCTACACTCAGTTCACTGATCAATTTACTCTATAGATTCGAAGGCTAATTTGGGCTGAATCGGGCTACATTGCCGGAACAGGGCAATTTGAGAATTCCAGTGATCGCCGGCGTTAGAGGTCACCGGTGAGCAATTAAATGCTATCACACAGATAAAAGGATAAGGGGAACTCATTGGTGGCTTCAATTTGAAGATTGGTGCAGTGGGGCGTGTTGGCACCGTGAGCCTCCTTGACGGTTCGCCGGAGAAGAAAACGAAAATGGAAAGATTTAGAACTTAATCGATTTCTTATAAAGTAGGGACAATACAAGTTACTGGAGTGCTTAAATAGACCAGGGCGGAGCTTGCAAAGAAGAAACAGCAAGGAAATTGGTGCCAGGATTTGACTGGCCATGCACAGGCGCAACAGCGGTGAAGATACAGCGGCTAAGATGGGACGGTGAATAGGCGGCTCTGCGCTGCTGATAAAATTGTCGCTTCGTTGGGACTCAAGGATGCTGGGCGATGCAAGGCGGTGGCGACAAAAGCTGGCACGGCAAGACAAGTTACTGACAAGGCTGTCACTGGTCGCGCACGGGGGCGGTGGCTGTTCATTGACGTTGCCACGGTGAGGGCTGAAGCGAGGACACGTACACACAAGCATGCACGGCCACAAGCGCAGGCGAAGCTTCACTGGCGACGAAGGATGCAATGGCGTGGCACAGCTGATTGCGGTCGAAAACGGCGAGATCAAACAAACGCGGGTTCTGGTCGTGAACTGCAGTTCTGGTCGAATTGGACTGAGTTGCAATTTCAGATTTTGAGTTTTCAACTGATCTGTAAATCTGGAGATTTGGAAGATTTAAACTGAAAATAGGGTATTTTAGGGTAATTGAAATCTGAGTTTTGGTCGATTTCGAATTCTGGCATTTAGGATGAGATTTTGGAATCTGGACAGAAGGGAAAATTGTTTCAAATAGCATTTGGAAGAGGTTTGCTGAAGAAATTCTAAATTTGGTGATGATTTGCAACATTTAGCCTCTTTAGGGTTATGGAAAATCTGGAGAAGGACTGATCTGCGATACCTCTTGGACTGATTTGTGAAAAGAGTCTAGATGATGAAATCTGGCTGCCAACTTTCTGGTTTAAGGTATTGGCATACCCATGATCATAATTTAAGAATAATCTGCTCTGAATTAGGTCAAGATTTGGCTAAATCTGAGTTCAGAGTATTTAGGATAATTAACTTAATTCTGTTTTAGAAAACAGAAGTTTTGACAAATCTGGGATTTAGAGATGGAATTAAATCTGGCTTCTGAAGACTTTTAGGTTCAGAGTAACTAATAAATCACATCTGAACAATCTGATCTTGATTTGAGTTTATGGAATAAATTTGGAAATTTTAGGGCTTGATAAAGACAATGATCTGGCTACTACTACAAATATATGCATGCATGCTGTTCATGAAAAAGGAAATTTTCACCCCTAAACTCAGGGTGTTACACGGAAATCGGGTTTTGGGTCGGATTCGGGTCTAATTTCGGGTCGGATTGCTGTTTTTTGCCAGATTTTCAGCATCTTCTTTCTCCACTTCGTTTCCTATCCAAACGATGTCGAAATAACTCCAAGGTACATTTGTTCCCTCAACCATGACGAACACACTCGTGAAAGCGGATTGTAAAAATGTTACAAAAAGTCACATAAAATGACGTATCAAAGGAATTTTAAGCATCATTTTTGCACATTTTCAATACTAAACCTAGGGTAAAATTCTACCTAATTAACACTTATCAAATTCCCCAAGCTAGCATTTTGTTTGTCCTCAAGTAAAGAATCTGAATAATTTTCCAAAAATTGAGATGCCTTGGTAAATTAGATTCTCTATAAACAATCTTCCGAAGATTCACAACACATCTATGCATATGAGGCAATTGATCTTAGCAATTTAAAATTTCCAAATGCATATATTAGGATTATCAAATTTCAACCTTAGAAAAGAGAGAGCTTAATCAATTAAATTGTCTTAACAATCTTCTTTCACATAAGATTTAAAATAAACCATGCAAAGAAAACACTCGTTATGCTACGATTTATACAAAGTTGCTAAATTGCCCTCTTCTAAAGAAAACACTTATTTTCTTTCTTTTGTTGTTTGTTTGTTTGCCTTTTTTTTTATTCTTCAACTTTTTCGTGCCCTTGGCTAGAATGTTTTTACTGGATCATTCTATCATGGCGAGAGGAGACACAGCTGAAGACGCTTACTTAAGTGCACTTACAGAAAGGCAGCTTTGTTGGTTTCTCGAGCCCCTGTAAGCAACCCCAATGCTCTGTATACCTTCCCTTCACCAGCTAGTCGACGATTCACCACCGCCTCCCCCCAGCGACTCGCATATACATTACATGAGATTAGACAAAGCCGCAGCTTAAGCAACCGTTTTCCTGAAAATATTTTTTTTTTGTATGCATAAGTTTAGTAAATCTTCCCTTCCCCAGTTGGACGACGATTCACCACCGCCGGCCCCCAGTAGGTCGATTATACTTACTTTTACACATTTTTTTATTTTTAAAGAGAAGGGCAATTAGCAATCTAGGCATAAAGAGTAACATAAGAGAGTTAATTCCTGTTGGGGGAAATCTCCGCGAGACTAAGTCCAGGTAAGGGGCTACGCCATTGGCCCGGGGACAAAGCCCCACGGTGGCTGTCCCGGGCACCGCCATTTGCCCCAGGACAAAGCCCCGGGTGGCTATCCCGGGCGCCAACTTTGGCCAGGGGACAAAGCCCCCCGGTGGGTGTCCCGGGCACCGCCATTTGCCCTGGGACAAAGCCCCCCAGTGGCTGACCCGGGCGCCGCCTTTGGCCCGGGCACAAAGCCCCCGGTGGCTGTCCCGGGCGCCGCCATTTGCCCGGGGACAAAGCCCCTCGGTGGCTGTCCCGGGTGCCGCCATTGGCCCGGCGACAAAGCCCCCGGTGGCTGTCCCGGGCGCCGCCTTTGGCCCGGGGACAAAGCCCCCCGGTGGGTGTCCCGAGCGGCGCCTTTGGCCCGGGGACAACCCCCCCCCCCCCCCCCCCGATGGCTGTCCCGGGCGCCGCCATTGGCCCGGGGACAAAGCCCCCGGTGGCTGTCCCGGGTGCCGCCATTGGCCCGGGGACAAAGCCCCCCGGTGGCTGTCCCGGGCGTCGCCATTTGCCTGGGGACAAAGCCCCCAGTGGCTGTCCCGGGCCCCGCCATTGGCCCGGGGACAAAGCCCCCGGAGGCTGTACCGGGAGCCGCCTTTGGCCCGGGGACAAAGCCCCACGGTTGGTGTCCCGAGCGCCGCCATTTGCCCGGGGACAAAGCCCCCCGGTTGCTTTCCCGGGCGCCGCCATTGGCCCGGGGAGAAAGCCCCCCGGTGGCTGTCCCGAGCGTCGCCTTTGGCCCGGGGACAAAGCCCCCTGTGGCTGTCCCGGGCGCCGCCATTGGCCCAGAGACAAAGCCCCCGGTGGCTGTCCCGGGCGCCGCCTTTGGCCCGGGGACAAAGCCCCCCGGTGGGTGTCCCGGGCGGCGCATTTGGCCCGGGGACAAACCCCCCCATATGGCTGTCCCAGGCGCCACCATTGGCCCTGGGACAAAGCCCCCGGTGGCAGTCCCCGGTGCCACCATAGGCCCGGGAACAAAGCCCATCGGTGGCTGTCCCGGGCGCCGCCATTTGCTCGGGGACAAAGCCCCCCGGTGGCTTTCCCGGGCGCCGCTATTGGCCAGGGGACACAGCTCCCCGGTGGCTGTCCCGGGAGCTACCGTCCTTCCAGAGGCAGACGTCTGCGACCCCGGGTCACGTGAGGATCACGCGAGAAGCGTCTCGGGAATCAGCAGCCACCTGTCAAGCATCTGAGGGCCCTGGTCGGAAGAAGGACGTCGCTACCCCTCAATCCAGCGGTAGCAGGCGGGGTAGTTTAGTCTTTTTGCATCTTTTGGGGCTATATAAGCCCTTGTAACACCTCATATAGGGGACAATTGCCCATTATTACTTGGAATAGACAATCTCACAGGTGTGCTCCGGAGCCATCTCTCCCCCGAGAGAGCTCCCCAAGCCGACTCCGGTCGGGAGCACGCCGACAGGACTAGGGCCCCCACTGGGACCCGAACCTATAGAAACTCTCATGTCAGTTGTTGTGCTTGCCCGACGGGGGAGGACCGGTCACCCGGTCAGCCCTCGTCGTATTTTCTTCACTAGGATCGTCCACAAAACCTACTGGGGTATTCGTAATACCACGACAGTTGGCGCCGTCCGTGGGGACTCGTGACGAGACGCCATGGCTCCCCCAAGAACGAGGGCCCGCGCCCTTCCCGGTGACACCGGTCCTGGTGACCCGGCGCCAACTATCCGGGACACAACCGTCCCGGCGCTTTCGCTGGGAGGCGGCCAGACCCAGGTACCACCTCCCACCTTCCCTCTTAATTTTGGTGGTTCGACCTCCGGGTCAGTCCCGGTGACCGCGGTTGCCTCGGCCGGGACCAGTCTACCCCCGACGGCTTCCCCAGTCCCCCGGGACGCCTTGCTTGAGGCTTTAGTAGAGAGCCAACTCCGCGCTCAGCGCTCTATGGATGAGTTGCTCCGCATATTGGCGTGGCCACCGGCCCCCACATACCCGCAGTGCCCATTCCCGGGGCTTATGCCCCCATTTATGGGTCACCCGGTGGCCCCGATCTCCGGAGGCCCGGCCGCCCCGTACGACCCGCCCGGGGGTTATCCTTCCCCGGCGGGCCATCCGTCCGGAGCCTTCCCGGCACCGGGAGCCTTCCCGATGCCTGGCGGCTACTACATGCCCGGGCCCTTCGCGGTACCGGGGGGACACCCTGTTCCGAGCTCATTCCTGCGGCCAAGGGCCCATTACATGCCGAGAGTTTTCCCTGTGCCGGGAGCCAGTCCCGCCCCACAGGTCGCGTTTACCGCACCAGGGGCGGTCGACAGAGCAGCTCCCGTGTCACAGCGGACCTCCCCCCGCAACGGCGCCCCGGTTCCCGACGTCACCACGGGGGTTCCCCCCTCTCCGGTTCCGGATAATACAGGGGTTCCCCCTTTCCGGTTCCGGTCGTCGCCGCGGGGGTTCCCACCTCTTCGGTTCCGGATAATATAGGGGTTCCCCCCTTTCAGGTTCCGAACGTCGCCGCGGGGGCCCCTCCCCAGTTCCAGATAATATAGGGGTTTCCCCCTTTCTGGAGGTCTCCGCAGGGGCCTCCCCCCTGCCGGCCCCGGTAGCGTCCGGGCCGGTAGCTACAGTGCATGAGCTCTCTCCCCCTGGGCCACCCCCGAGGGTGCCTCCAGCGGACCAGGTCCGTTTCTCCCTGGAGGAGGTCGAGCAAATGCGTATGGCTAAGTCCGGGGAAGAACTCCCCCCAAGTCGCGGACACGGAGAGCTTCGCTCCCGTACCGGCTGGGGGAAGAGACCCGCCGAAGAACCAACCTCTCCGGGGGAGAACCTGGACGTCTTCGAACTTAGCCCCGGCCCGGAAGAAAAGCGTCGTTACCGCCATGCCAGCAAATCTCTTGGGCCACTTCCCGACTCCGACAACGAGCACGCGTCCCCTGTCAAAGGAGACAGCGACCGAGACTCTCCTCGAGAAGTGCAGGGGGCTAATCAGCCGCTATGCCGCAGACTCCGGTGCATTCGATCGCCGCGGCGTTACCGCCGCCGTACATCGAGCACTACAATGGTGAGGCCGACCCCTATGAATTTGTGCAGGTGTATTCCACAGCCATCTCGGCGGCTGGGGGGACGAGACAGTGCAATGCAACGTCTTTCCCCTCTACCTCACCGGGATCGCCCGTTCATGGTTCTACAATTTGAAGGCCGGCTCCATCAAGTCCTTGCGCAGCTCAAGCGCGAGTTCTGCGCGAACTTCCAGGGGAACTACGTGCGTCCCCTGGATTCCTCGCAGCTGTATACCGTCCAACAGAGGACGGGGGAGACCATCCGAAGCTTCTTCAAGCTCTTCGCTCAAGTCAAGAGCAAAGTGGCTCACGTCCCTGACTCCACGGTTATCGAGACATGCAAGAGCGGGATCCTCCCGGGAGAGCTCCATCAGAGGCTCTCCTGAAGCTGCCCCTCCTCCGCCGATGAGCTCTTCAACGTACTTGAAAAGTACGCTCGGGCAGAGGAGGACGACCTTTGGAAGAAAAACCAGGGGGCTCCCGCCCCTGCTGACCGGGGGGTCAGGGACCCCCTCAAACGCGCCAAGCAGGGGGGTCGTAACGAGCCACGGCCTCGGGACACTTTTCTCCTCGATGGCGGAGGCGGCTCGAGCAACGCCCCGAGGGGCAATCGCCCCTTTCTCAAGCCAAAGGGCGCGGGGGAGGACAGTCGTCCCACGGTGCAGGGAAGGCCCGTGGTGCACCTTCCACAGGTCCAATACCCATGCCACCCGGGAATGCCACCAACTGTTGCAGCAGTTCACCGCGTTCCTCGACCAGCATGGGCAGGGGGGACCCCGGCCTCCTTGCCCCCTCAGCCGGCCTTACCGGCCCTTCCTGCTCCAGCGGGGCGACACCAGGGACGAACGCAGGAGGGGGAGCCGTCAGAAACTCTCCCCTTCCAAACCTCACAGAGGCGTGTCAACATCATCACGGGAGGGTCCGCTTCCTGGCGGGACTCCAAGCGCCAGCGCAAGGAGTACGCGCGCGAAGTGAAGGTGGTGGGGGTGCTGCATACGTCTCCGCCACCTAAGTGGTCGGACGTCCCCCTCACCTTCACGGCGAAAGACGTGCGTGGGGTTCGCTTCCCTCATGACGACACGCTAATCGTCTCCGCCACCATCTACAACTGCCACCTGGCCCGCATCCTCGTGGACGGCGGGAGCTCCACCGATGTCCTCTACCTAAAAGCCTTTAGGGAGATGCAGGTGGACGAGAAGCTCTTGCAGCCCGCAGCAGGGCCTTTGCAAGGATTCGTCCCGGGCAAGGCGATCCACCCCGTGGGGAAGGTGGATCTCCCCATGATGTTCGGCACCCCGGAAAACTACTAGACTGAGATGGTTCAGTTTGATGTGATAGACCTCCCCTCCTCCTACAACGAGATCATGGGGAGGACCACGATCAACCGCCTGGGAGCTGCGATCCACCAGACTACCTCTGCGTGAAAATCCCCGGGCCTCACGGCATGATCACCGCCCGGGGAGACCAAGATGTGGCCCGCGCTCTATACGAGCGTGCCGCTGCAACGATCGGGAGCGTCAACATCATCAAAACCCCGAGGGGGAGGCCTCTCCCCCGGAGTCAGACGTCGCTGCAATACCTTCCTGGAGGCCCCTCCCCAAGCCGCGTAGGGAAGGGGGCCTCCGGAAGATCCCCCTGTCCCTGGACGACGGGGACAAGACCATCAGAACCGGGGCGGAACTTCCCGAGGAGCACGCGGAGCAACTCGCGGCTTACGATCACCCCTCGTGGACTGAGGGTGTAAGTGGCAACCCGGTCCTCAAGGACAGCGGTAATGAGTCAATTTGGGAGATTGGTCCCCTACCCAAACACTCAGACCCGTCATCGGGCGCATCCTCCTCCGGGAGTCGATTGTCTCCTCAGTGAGACGGAGTTCTTGGATGTTTTTCCCCGGAGACCTTATTCCCGGCTCCCCGTATTAACGGCGACCGAACGGTTGTCTCCCGAAAAAATTACCTCCGAAAATTTCGTCTCGGATTTCCTTGGATGTTTTTCCCCGGAGACCTTATTTCCGACTCTCCGTTTTCACGGTGACCGGGGGGCTCTCTCCCAGAAAATTTCCTGGAGATATTGGGCTTCCCGGAAACCAGGTTCCCCGTTTTCACGGTGACCGGCAGGTCTTCCCCCGAGGAGAATTCTTTGGAATTCCGGAATTCTTATATTTTCCTCGGAGACCTCGTTCCCAGCTCCCCGTTTTCACGATGACTGGAGAGTTCTCCCCGAAAAATCTATTTTTTCCCGGAGACCTCGTTCCCGGCTCCCCATTTTCACGGCGACCGGAGAGCTCTCCCGAAAAAATTGAAATTTTTACAACCTTGGGAAAACTTGGAAAAATTCTTAATAGGTCTTTGTCCCGGGAGCTTTGTCACCCCCACAGCGTGCGGAGTTAGCCTCCGACCTGCTGTGGAGAGGGGGGATAAGGAGCCCCCAGGAATCACATCGTTCCGGACCTTCTAAGATAAACGAGAAAGCTTAGCTCTATCAAAGAAATCTTACACAAGCAAACACTCAGCTTTATTGAAGATCTTTCAACCGGAGGACTTCCCCCTCCGGTGGGCATCATTACATTGGATACGATACAACCCGGGCTATAACCGAGAAAGTCTACGTCCTAAAGTTCCTACGTCTAATAATCCCGGAGACCCTCCGATATCTCCCGGGCCAAGTCCCGGTACAAGCTTCGTATACGACGCCGGGCCTCCCTGAGCACTCCTTCGGGCCAATACTCGTAGCCCGCCGGCGGAACTATCCGAAGAGGGGGAACCATCCGGGACCCCGGTCACGGAGGGGTAGTTCAGCGCGATGATTATCGAAGTTGTCCAGGTGCCACTCCAGATGCCATCGCAACCGGATCGGCTCCCGGGCAACGCCCCCGCCGTGTCCCTCGGAGAAAAGACTCAACAAAATTAAGGCGGCCTGGGCATCCCCCGGGTGGTATCCGCCGAGGCCCAGAGGCCTCGCCCCCGGGGAGTCTCTCCGGGACCTTCGCCCGGGAGTAACCTCCCGAAAAACCTGGTACATTGCATTCATTTAGACTTAGAAAAAAATTCAATTTCTATTGCATCAAAATATCTTTGTACAAGTGTCCGGGGCTTCTTCTAAGAAGCTACCGGGAACAAAAAACCTAAAAACAAAAAGAGCCCTATCTAAAGGCCCGGGGGGACGCTCATACTTGTTCGTCGGCGTCCTCCCCCAGGGGGGCCCCCGCCAGAGCCCCTGCATCCGCTCCCGGAGGCGCCGACGCCGGGAAGCGCGCCCGGATTATCCGGTCGTCGAAGCCCCCGGCGAGCTGCTCCACCTCTCGCCGTGAGGGCTCGAAAAACTCCGGGAAGCTCCGGGGGATTCGGCCCCCGATTGCCCTGGCGCCCACCCCCCGGTGCTCCACAAGCCCGGCCGCGGCCGCCACCACGGGGATCGCCAGGCCTCGCGCTCGGGCATCAGCGGCCTCCGGGATCATGGAGACTTGTGCGTTAAGAAAATGCACAGCCTCCGTGAGCGTCGCCGAGGGTGCCTCGAAGCTGCTCCCGGAGCCTAAGCTCACGCCAAGCCCCTCGAGGGCTGAGCGAACAGAGTGGCCCGCGTCCGTCACCGCCTGGACGCTCGAGCCCTCGAGCTCCTGGAGGGCATCCTCCTACGCCTTGGCCTCCCTTTGGAGCCGGTCGTTGGCGGTCTCGAAGGCATGGATTTGGGCCCGGACCTGGGAAAGCTCCCGGAGGGCATCGTCCAGCTGCTCCTGGTAGGCGGCGGCCCTCTCCTCCGCTTCCTTCAGCGCCCGACCGAAGCGCATCTCGATTCCCCGGGTAATGGCCGCCCCCCTACAAGCTCAAGAGTTAGAAAAAATTCGAGTTAGGGGCGCTGAAGGAAAACACCCACCGGCTCAGGGAAGTACCTGGATCTGGAGAGATTGAAGCTCCCTGAAGCGCTCACGGAACGTCCCTTGCGAGATGTAGTCCTGGACCTTCCGGGTCTACAGGCTCTCCGCATACCGGTCGACCTCCCCCGCGGACAGCAGGGGGGTCTCCCTCCCGGCGCCGGATCCGTCGCGGCCGACAACGGGCCCCAGCGCATGAGTCGCCGGGGTGATGTGGACCGGGGTGGCGGTGGCTAGCGTCTTTGCCGCCGAGGAAGTGGCCGTTGAAGAGGTAGCCGAGGAGCTCTCAGAGGGGGTCCCCCCCGGGGAGGGATCAGGAGCCCTTTCCCTTTTCCAGGCTGCGGGGCCCCCGGGACCTCTGTCTCCAGGGGAGCCTCGTAGACCGAGGGGCTTCCCTCCTCGTCCACCGGCCACTCAACGCGCGGAGGGGAAGCCTCCGCGAATCGGACCTCCGGCCTCTCCGGCTCTGGTAGCGCTGGAGCCGCCGGGAGAGCTATCGCCGAAGGTGGTGAGGGGGCGTAGTCCGCAGAATCGGACGCCCCCCCCGTCGTTTGCTGGCCCCTTCCCCGAAACCTCTCCGGGGCTCTCCGGGGGAGGGGGCGTCACTTCCTTCCAGGGTGGCGCCCACGCGCGCCCTGACCAGGGAGTTGCTTCCCGGGCCTTCACCAGCGTGGAGCCCGGTGTCGTCGATGGACCGGGGGCTTTCTGAGACTTGACCTTCTTTAGCTCAGAGCCCCCGGTAGCCTCCTTTCCCCTCTTGTTGGAACCGGGAGTGGGGAGGGGCTTTCTCACCGGTAGCCTCGGCCACCAGGTTCCTGGGAGGGCCCTCCCCCATGACACACACGATGCATTCGTGCTTGTTGGCGTAGTACCTCCCGAGGAGGTTCTCCGCCTTCTCCCGGGCGGCCGGGTACGGCCGGACTGCAAGAGGTAAGGAGTTAGAAAAATTTACGAGAAATGAGTAAAGCAACCAGAAACTTATGTCGGGTCACCGGCTTCTGCGGGGGCCGCTGGGCCAGGCAAATCCCGATCCCCCTCCTCCCGTGTGAGAAGGGGGAGATCTTCAGAAGCGTCAGCTCCTCAGTGGCATCCCGCATAGAGCGGACGCCCTAGGAGCCAACGACTTTGCTGAGGAGCTTCAGCTCCTCCTTCGTCCACACCGGGGACCTGGGCGCGGACGACCGGCTGTAGGAGGGGGCTTCCGGGGAGTACACCACCTCGTCGTCCCAGACCCGGAGGTAGAACCACCTCCGGATCCAGTCCCCCCAGTGGTCCCGAGAGGCCGCCACCGGGTACTCAGCTACCCGGGATGGCAGCAACTGAATCATCACCGAGCCAAAGGGGGACTTCGGTCCTCCCTTCACCAGGTGAGAGCACCTTGCCGCCGGCTCGTAAAAATACCAGAACAGCCGGAGCGTTGGCTCCCGTCCGGTGGCCGTCTCGAAGAGCCAAATGAAAAGGCCCATCCGGACGAACGCGTTCGGTGTGAGGTGGTTCAGCGCCACCCCATACTCCTTCCGAAACTCCTAGAGCAATAGATGCACCGGGAGCCGGAGCCCCGCCTCAAGGAAAGCCTCGAAGGCCACTACTTTTCCTGGCCTGGGGCGGGGGGCTCCATCCTTCTTTGCGGGGATCCGGACGTCCCCATCCGTGACAACTCCCCGTTCAACCAGGGACTCTAGGTCCCCGGTTGTGAACTCGGAGGCCCAGAGGAAGTCCGCAGTGACTTCCTCCGGAGGCATCTCCGCAGCCTTGGCATGGCCCTTGGGTCTCATCTGTTTGTTTTCGGTGGCTTAGGCTTTGGAAAAAGGGGAGGACTTAGAGGTTCCGGAGGCTAAGCTTCCGGAAACGAGCTTCCAGGAGAGCTAAGGGCGCTAAAGGTTTGAAGTTTGAAGTTTGGAATGAGTTCTCTGGCCCCCCAAGGCCCTATTTATAGGGGCCAAGCATGGCCCCGATGGGCGCCACATGGCCCATCGTGGTGCATCCGCGCCGTGGAAATTCAAACGAGGTGCGCGGGAAACGAAGGGATGGGCACGCAAAATGAGGCGTCGCCGGTTCAAACCGCGAGTGGCCATTATCGCCGAACGGCACGCTCCCATCGAGACAACGGCGCGGTCATAAACTCTCGGCACGGGAATCGAAACATCACGCCCCCGGTAGCTTGTCCCGGAGATTTTCCCGGGAACATGAACCATCCCCTCTGGGGACTCGGGCATCGTCCCCGGAGGGCATGGGGGGCTGGTGTTGGGGGAAATCCCCGCGAGACTAAGTCCAGGTAAGGGGCTCCGCCATTGGCCCTGGGACAAAGCCCCCCGGTGGATGTCCCTGGCACCGCCATTTGCCCAGGGACAAAGGCCCCGGTGGCTGTCCCGGGCGCCACCAATGGCCCAGGGACAAAGCCCCCGGTGGGTGTCTCGGGCGCCGCCTTTTGCCCGAGGACAAAGCACCCAGGTGGGTGTCCCGGGCGCCGACATTTGCCCGGAGACAAAGCCCTCGGTGTCTGTCCCGGGCGCCGCCTTTGGCCCGGGGACAAAGCCCCCTGTGGCTGTCCCGGGCGCCGCCATTTGCCCGGAGACAAAGCCCCTAGTGGCTGTCCCGGGCGCCGCCTTTGGCCTGGGGACAAAGCCCCCCGTGGTTGTCCCGGGCGCCACCATTGGCCCGGGGACAAAGCCCCCGGTGGCTGTCCTCGGCGCCGCCATTTGCCCGAGGACAAATCCCCCCCGTGGCTGTCCCAGGCGCCGCCATTGGCCCGGAGACAAAGCCCCCGATGGTTGTCCCGGGCGCCGCCTTTGGCCCGCGGACAAAGCCCCCCGGTGGGTGTCCCGGGCGCCGCCTTTGGCCCGGGGACAAAGCACCCCGGTGGCTATCTCGGGAGCCGCATTTTGCCCGGGGACAAAGCCCCCGATGGGTGTCCCGGGCGCCGCCATTGGCCTGGGGACAAAGCCCCCCGGTGGGAGTCCCGGATGCCGCCCTTTTCCTGGGGACAAAACCCCCCGGTGGGTGTCCCGGGCGCCGCCTTTTGCCCGGGGACAATACCCCCGGTGGCTTGTCTCGGGCGCTACCGTCCTTCCAGAGGCAGAGGTCTCCGACCCCGGGTCACGTGAGGATCACACGAGAAGCGTCTTGGGAGTCAGCGGCCACCTATCAAGCATCTGAGGGCCCTGGTCGGAAGAAGGACATCGCTACCCCTCCATCCAGCGGTAGCAGGCGGGGTAGTTTAGTTTTTTTGCGTCTTTTTGGGCTATATAAGCCCTTGTAACACCACATTTAGGGGACAATTGCTCAATATTAATTGGAATAGACAATCTCACAGGTGTGCTCCGGAGCCATCTCTCCCCCGAGAGAGCTCCCCCAGCCGACTCCGGTCGGGAGCACGCCGACAGGACTAGGGCCCCCACTGGGACCTAAACCTGTATAAACTCTCGTGTCATTTGTTGTGCTTGCCTGACGGGGGAGAACCGGTCACCCGCTCAGCCCGCGTCGTATTTTCTTCGCTAGGATCGTCTACAAGACCTGCCGGCGTATTCGTAATACCACGACAATTCCAAAAAATGGTTCTATTAGAAATCTTCAATTTGGAAGAAGTCGAGTACAATTTAATGGATAAGTTCAAACTTTAATGGTCACTTTAAGGAAAAAACTAAACATAGGCAATGAAAATCTTTAAAAGATCTAAGTTCAATGGATCATATGCAAAGATGTGATAGAATAATCATGTGGTGGAATGATGATTTACTGAAGACTAAACAATTGGTGAAGTGAACATCCCCCAAGCTAAATCAAACTAAGTAAACGATTAAGTGAACACCCCCAAACTAAATCGGACATTGTCCTCAATGTATGGAGATAGATACAGATTACCGTTTGCAATTGTGGTTCAAGTTGGTGGATGTTGTGGATGATGATGTGGTGGAAGAAGATGTTGTAGTCCACGTAGCTCCAATGGTGCAGTCCAAGGTGTCGCAAGTAAAAACAAAAAAAAATGAAAATAAACAAATAATAATAAAAAAAGAAAAACTTGCGCACTGTGTGGATCAACCATCGGAGTTTGGGTAACCGGGTTGCCTCCTGGTGAGCACTGGTTTAACGTCCCGCTCGACGGAACGTCCTCGATCGTTCAAAATAATATAAAATCAAACGAATCGATCGAGTTTAGTATACTTACTTGGTCTCCCGCATTGTATTGCTTGATACGGTGCATGTTTACCTTGAAAGTGGTGCCTTTTTGTGCTTGAAGTTCAACGGCACCATACCGAAAGACCTTTTCTATCGCGTATGGCCCAATTCGTTGCAATTTCAATTTCCCTGATAGCAATTTCAACCGAGAATTGAACAACAAAATTGGTGAGAGCCTCTCTCCTGTTCAGGGTCCCGCGTCAAAGCGCTAAGGACTCAAGAACTCCCCTAAATTCTAGCTAAGGCTCAACTATTACATCTGTTACTGAAATGAGAATTTAGGGCTTAGAGGAAGAAAATATTAGAAAATAACTCCAAAACTTAAGATCAAACCAAGGAAGAATCATGCCTTCCAGATTAGGTCATCCATAACCCTAGAAGGAATCTACTCACAAAAATCCATAAGAATGCAAGAATAATAATAAGAAATAAATAAAAACTTACTTGATTGCTTGAGAATTGAAGTTGCCGTCCTTACTAGCTTACAAAAGCAATAAAATAGAGAAAGGGCTCTACTAAACTAAACTAAACCCTAATGGCTAGTATGTAAAAAAACATGTCTAATTGAGCCAAAAGCTCCTGTATTTATAGTACATGTCTTAGAATTAACCAATTACAATTCAAGACTTATTTAGGAAGGAAATTGTCTTAGATTCGGACTTTAAACCGACTAACTTCGGGTCTGTTTTGGATTCAGAAATTGGGTTTCGGGTCGGATTGCTTTTTTTTTTTCGAGATTTTCAGCATCTTCTTTCTCCACTTCGTTTCCTATCCAAACGATGTCGAAATAACTCCAAATTTAGTACGTTTGTTCTCTGAAACATGACAAACACACTCGTGAAAGCGGATTGTAAAAATATTACAAAAAATCACATAAAATGACGTATCAAAAGAATTTTAAGTATCATTTTTAGACATTTTCAATACTAAACCTAAGGTAAAATTCTACCAAATTAAGACTTATCAAGTATCAACGAACAACAAGAACAAAACAAACACCAACCATTCTCTAACTCCTCTCAGCCATGCAACAAGAAGCTCAAACCTCAAATCAAGACTCAACTCACAATCTCTGAGAATGCAAGCAATAAAGAACAATTTCAGTAGATTCTATACCAGACAAATCATAGGCTTAATTACAACACCAACTCAATTTACAAACAGCATACAGAATGAGAATAGAGTTGCAATCAAACACAATTTACCACAATTTCATTCATAAAAAAAACCTCCAGTATCCCTATTACCCAGCTTTTAGGGGTTGAGTTCTCAAGAATAATGAATGCAAGGTGACTCAAACCCACAGAATTCTCCAACATGCACTGGTACTTGACACAATCAGGGTCTACTGGCACCAATTCAACAATCAAATGCAAACTATGGGATGCTCAGGAATGGGAGTTCTTCATCTCAAATCAATTCAAAAGAAAGCAATAACAAGAACACTGGAGTTGGATTCACAATGGTCTCAGCATTCAGTAGCACACAATTGAAGTTGACAATTTAAACATTCCAGTGATTTAGAAAGTGAATTCCAATTCTTTGCAATCACAGACATTCATTGAATTTCATACATCACAGGCAGTTCATGTCAAAATTGAAGAACAAGGTATGGGAAAGATTTGATCACCAATGCTTGCTTTTTACTGGAGCTTGTTGATGTTGGGGTTGAAGCCGTGGAGTTGGTCGAATGGTTGTGGAGGAGGTCGCAGCGGATGGCCGTAGAAGTTGTCGTAGATAGGCCACAGCGTGCTCGAGCTGATGGCAGAGCTAGTGTCGAGGAAGAAGACACTGTAGCCGAGGTCGACGAAGAGGTCGATGAAGCAGAACGAGTAGGTGCTCGCTGTCGAGGTCGTGGTCGAGGAGGATGCACCGGTCGTTGTGGTGGTCGGAGCCGTGGAGGAGACCGTGCACACGGGACGGCGTGGAGGCACCGTTGCTGGCCCACGGGATATGGTCGTCGGCTGTGAGTGAGGTCCAGAGGTGGCAGCGCAGTGAGATCAGCAAGCGGTGGCGGCCTTGGAGGCAATGCCGGCGCGAGATCGGTGGCGTGGGAGGAAGAGAGGAGCGGAGGAGTCACTGGAGAGGTGGATTTGGGAGAAATGGAGTACCAGCGGCGGCGCGGATGCGGCGGTGAGGGCGGATCCGGTGATCTGGCAGTGGTGTCTTCAGGAGAGGTGGTGGAGCGGTGGGGATCCGGCAACGGCGCTGCACGAGGGATGCACGTGAGATCAGAGGCGGCGAGATTGAGCGACGGCGCGGGTGGCGTAGCGCGGATCAAGCGGCGGCGCTGCGTAGCGCGGATCCGGCGAGAGAGCGGAGGCGAGGGCGGTGGATCAGCAAGGGAGTGTGGTGGCGGTGCGGTGCAGGATCGATAGAGGAGTAGATTCGGGGAGCTGCGACGTTGATTGAAGTGGAGAGGAAGTGGGCGGCGGATCCGGCGTGGGAGCTTCGCGCGATGCAGGATCGATGGAGCGGAGAGGCTGCGAGATCGGGCGGTGTGAGGTGATGCGTGGCTGCGGGTTTGTGGGCGGCGGCGCCGCGAGGTGGGAAATGATGCAGATCAGGCACGGGAGGCGCGGTGCAAATCTAGAAGAGGGGGGACAGAGAAAGAAGGGGCCCAATTTGGGGCTTTGATGCACCGGATCTGGTTGTGGAGGAAGCGACGTAGGGATGGCGGCAATGCGTGGTGAGTGAAGAGGAGGAGACCGCAGCCGTCACCACCGCTGTCAGTACGGCGGGGATCGGAGTCGGAGAAGAAGAAGTAGTGGCTGTGCTGAGGAGAAGAGGGAAAGAGGAGAAGAAATAGGGAGAGGAAAAAAGGAAGAAGGAAGAAGACGACAAGAGATGCAAAGTGGAGGGCACCGACGGTCTACGGCCTGGCGGCCGCCGATGAGGTGGTAGGAGGTGTGAAAGATTTGAGGGAGGCAGAAGGAGAAGGTAAGATACAAAAAACCAGGCTCCTGGTTAAACAATGGCCAGTGGCTGAGTTTACAGAAGAAAAGCATTTTTGCAAAAAGACCCTCAGGATTTTAGAAAATTACAGAAATGTCCTTCTTGAGTTAAGGTTTAAGATTTTGAGTCTTGGCTATTTTGCAAAAGGGTGTTTGAGTTTTTAGGAATTTACAAGAAGGTCCTTGGCTGCTAGGATTTGAGATTCCGGACCCCTGTAGACTCCAATTTGACACAGTCAGTTCCTACACGTCCGTAGAAACACATGCTTCCATCAGGAATCGACCGAGGGTCAAGTTTGGTCGATGAAACGCAATCCATCAGCCAAAATCCACCCAAATCGTATCGACCTGCAATAAAATCATAAAACAAATAATACAGTCGATTTGACAATAAAGATGTGTATGATTAATGCACATGCCTCCTTATATGACTAAATGTGCATGGTGAGGGGGTTAAACATATGAAAAATATGCACATATATGACAATTATCACACACTTGCAGTGAGGAAGGATCTAATCATATTGATAGGATGGGCATGAAAGTGGAATATCTTGCGGGTAAATTGGTACATCTCTGCAGAGTTAAAAACATATTCGAATATTCTGAGCTCCTGAGTTTATATGAGTCTGCTGCGGTGGATTAAATCCACGGGGTGTGGCACAAGTATGTTTTCTAAATAAAATTTGATAAGTCAAGATTACCCAAATGAAATGTGTTGTCATGATAAGGGGTGCTGCCGTGGGCTGTTGTGTGTCGACGTGTTGCGGTAGTACTATAAATAGTGAACATGAATAGTGATGCTATGCTATGAAAAATACTGCCATGAGATGAGATTAAAAAAAAGACTATTTTACAACCATCCACACTTCTTTATTACCATAGGTTCATATCATCACTACTATATGTATCTACTCTTACCTATGACTTGCTGAGTACGTAAGTATTCACCCTTGCAACCTACAATCCAATAGATGGAGCGTTCCATGATCAAGATGAAGGCGTGGAGAACTTCGTGGATCCAGAAGGAGGAGAGTCAGTTCCGCCAGAGCCCTGATGTGTGTTGTTCTGCCATCAACTTGTTGCTGTGGGGGTACTTCATCTATTTTCCTCTATATAGTTGTTATTTTGTTAAACCTTCTATGCCGCGAAGGCATTGTAATCTCTTTATGTTGTATTAAGGCCAGCGAGCCACACTCCTTAAATATTTTGTGAGTTACCCTGTTATAATGTAATATACTCCTGTGCTTGACTTATCCTGGGAAGTCAATGGTATACATGTATGGGATCAGCTATAGCGAGCTGGGTCTCCATGGGAGTAGTCGTCGTAACCAAGGCGGGGGGGGCGACAAAAGTTGGTATTAGAGCAGCATGAGAATTTGACTGTAGAATGACACCTTTAGGAATTGGCTGTGCCAGGAAAACATAATTTATCTAAAACTATTTCGTTGAAAACCCTATTTTCGTAAAAATGAGCTTTGTAGTTTCCAAAAAAAAAATTTATTTCAAAGTTGTAACATCTCAGTTTTTGGCTATCTTTTCTGCTTGCGAATCAGCATATCTTCTTTGGAATCCCTGATGTCTCAACCCTATTTTGATCTTAGGTGTGCCACTACCTTAACCTAAAAAGTTGGCAGCTAAATTTCATCTCCCAGATCATTTTCACCTTTCAGTCCAAGAGTACCCCAGTTTAGTCCTTTTCAGAATTTTCAGAAAGCCCAAAAAGGCTAAAAGTCTCAGATTATCTCCAAACTCAAATCTGATCAAATGGTTGTCTTCCTTTTACTTTTCTGAACATTTTTCCCTTCTGGAAGAACTCAAAAATCTCAACCGAAACCCTAGTTTCAGCCCCGACAAAATTGTCAAACCCTAATTACCCTATTTTACCATGTTTTTGATTTTTGTCGAAACCCTCAGATCTTATCGGATTTTGCCATTTTCCCTGCTGGATGAGTCCAAGTATTTTGGTAACACTCATCTGCAAAGTCAGAATTCAAATCAGCCCTCCAGATCTCCAGATTTGCAAATAGGCCCAAGTTCCCGAACCAAAATCTTTGCAGTTTAGTCCAATCCTTCGCAAATCAGCCCAAACTTTGCAACCAGGCCCCTGTGCCATTTTCGACCACGACCAGTGCAATTCGACCAGCGCCCCGCCGCTTTGCTACTTGAGACTTAACGCTACTTGACCAGTGCCATTTTCTACCACGACCCAGGCTAGGAAGTAAGGCAGTGGGGAGGACCCACAACGCTACTTGAGACTTAACTGTCTATTTACCGGGCAGGGAATAGTTAATGCTAGGACTGTAAACTGTTGTGTCATCTCGGCCTTATCACATGCGTAAAAGTCGCATGGAGAGGTACCGACTTGAAAGCCGAATGATCGGTGGATTAAGGTGGTACACCTTTGCAAAGTTTAAAAAGTATTGGATACTCTGAGCTCCCAGGTCATGGAGTCTGCGCGCGGTGGATTCTATCCACGTCGATGCAGCACAAGTAGCTTTTGGAAAGTTTTTCACAAAATCTGAGTAAAGTGGCGACTCATGGAAGACCGCCACACACAACATTTTCTAAAAACCTAGCTTAGGATTTCAAAAGCCTCGCTTTCGAAAATAAAGACCTTTTCTTCAAAGCTGTGTGTGAAAATCTATTCTATATACATATATAAAGCCAAAGAGCTATTCTTTGAGAAATTCCCCCTCATCTATATGTACATGCATTCTTACTTGGGACTTGTTGAGCACCATGTGGACGATGTGCTCACCCTTGCTTTTACAAACAAATTTTGAAGAAGGATTCATCGACCCTGAATCTTACGGTCTTGAACCCAATGTGGAACATGAAGAAGAAACTGAAGACCCAGCTTGTTAGAGGGTTATGTACCAAGGTGGAGTTCGATGTGGAAAAAGGCCCGTGCAACACCGCTGCTGCTAAAGAAGAAGACTGATGAAGTCCTTTTGCTTATTATTATTGTTTCATTTTGTGCCGACCTTGGTGTCGAAAAATCCTTAATTTTGTATCAACATTTAAGTGCGTCATTTTGGCGCTAAGTTATTGTAATGTTGGTCCCTGTGATCAGCACTTGTTTTTAATTACTCGCATTTTATATAATGCATCTTGTTGTTGTGAGCTGCAATGTGTCATTTTTGAGTGCAACCCACCTGGGCGGTAGCCACCGGATTCCTCAAATGAGGGTCCCACAAAAGTCTTGTTGGTTTTTCTAAAAATTCGGTAAGATGGTGAGAGCGTGTTTTGTTAGAGTGTCTTAGGGGTTTAGCTGGTGTTGGGGGAAATATCTGCCCGATCGATCCCGGTGATCCGGTTCCGGGAGCTACCATGAGGCCGGTGACAAAAGCCCCCGGTGCCGCCATTTGTGCGGTGGCAAAGGCCCCAGGTGGGCCCGTCCCGGGCGCCCCCATTTTCCCAGTGACCAGGGCCCCCAGTGGCCCGATCCCGGGCGCCACCATTTGCCCGGTGGCAAAGGCCCCCGGTGTTCTTGTCCCGGGCGCCGCCATTTGCCCGGTGACCTGGGCCCCTGCTGGCCCTGTCTCGGGTGCCACCATTTGCCCGGTGGCAAAAGCCCCTGATGGTCTCGTCCCGGGTGCCGCCATTTGCCCGATGGGAAAGGCCCCTGATGGTCCCATCCCAGGTGCCACCATTTGCTTGGTGACCAGGGCCCCAGATGGCTCGGTCCCGGGCGCCACCATTTGCTCGGTGGCACAGGCCCCCGGTGGCCCCGTCCCAGGCGTGCCATTTGCCCGGTGGCACAGGCCCCCGGTGGCCCCATCCCGAGCGCCGCCATTTGCCCAGTGGCCCGGTCTCGGGCGCCACCATTAGCCCGGCGGCAAAAGCCCCCGGTGGCTCCATCCCGGGGAAGGCCACGGAGGCCCCCCGGGTGGGGGTCACGTGAGGAGGACCTCGGGAACTAGCAAAGACACTTGTCAAGCATCCGAGCCCCCTGGCTAGTGAAAGGACATTGATACCCTCCGATCCGACCGCTGCAGCCAGGGTAGTCTTGTAATTTGCGTCTTTTGGGCCTATATATGCCCTTGTACCCCTCTTTTGTAACCAAGGATAATTCATTTGCATCAATACACAAAAAACTAAT
Organism: Pharus latifolius; assembly: GCA_019359835.1. Classification (NCBI taxonomy): domain Eukaryota; kingdom Viridiplantae; phylum Streptophyta; class Magnoliopsida; order Poales; family Poaceae; genus Pharus; species Pharus latifolius. The sequence goes on along the minus strand of CM033329.1, from coordinate 53,995,085 downwards.
AGACGTGTTTTGGAGCACTCTCCCCGCGAGAGAACTCCTCCAACCGACTCAAGTCAGGAGCATGTCGATAGGACTAGGGTCTCCACTGAGACCTGAACCTGTATAAATCCTTGGGTCACTCTCTGTGCTTACCCGACGGGAGGTGACCGGTAACATGGTCAGCTCGCGTTGATGTTCGTTAGCTAGGATCTTCCACAAAAACTACCAGGGTATTTGCAATACCACGATAGTTGGTGCCGTCTGTGGGGACTCGTGATGAATCGCCATGGCTCCCCCAAAAACGAGGGCCAAGGTCGTCTCCCTTCCCGGTGGTGCTAGTCCCAGTGACCCGGCGCCACCCATGCAAGAAGACGCTGTTGTGACAACCCTACCGGCCGGGGATGTCCGGAGAGAGGTACTTCCTCCAACTCCCGAAATCCCTGGTGCAGGTGTTCCCATTTCCGGGCCGCCGGACGCGACCACGCTTGTAGGGCCTAGTGACCCACAACCGGTGGTTCGGGTAACCGTAGACCCCTTGCTTGGGGCTTTGGTCGAGGGCCAACTCCGTACCAGCACATGCTGGAGGAGTTGTTACGCGTCTTAGTGCGGCCCCCGGCTCCTACTTTCCTACCCCCATATCTGTTTATTGAGGGACCACCACCATTCTTCATGGGGCTTTCGGCCACCTCCCCCACGCCGGGAACATCCGGAGCTTTCCCCGTGTCAGGAATGTTTTCGGCCCCGGGGGGTTTCCCCGCGTCTGGGGCCTTCCTCGTGCCAGGGATGTTCCCCCCGTTCAGAGCTTGTCTTGTGCCCAAGACCCTCCCCTTCGCAGGAGGCTATCCGGCGTCCGGTCCGAAACCCCCATTACCAGACACCGAGCCCCGGGTGGCTGCGCAAGTGCCGGAGGCAGAGGCTTTCCGCGCGCCGAGCATCTCCCCCACGCCGGAAGCCTTCCCCTCATCCGTGGTCGCCCACATGCCCAGAGGCCTCCCTGGGTTGACACCCGGGGGTGGCCTGGCACCCACTCCGGTGGCAGCTTCGGGGGCTTACGCCGCCCCCGCACCTGCCCCCGTCGCCATTTCGGGAGCTCACCCAGCACCGGGCCCGTCCTATGCACCGGTAGCCTCCCCCTGGCCGGCGACCATCGCGCATGAGCTCCCTCCTCCCACGGGGCCGCCTCCGAGAGCTCCCCCGGTAGACCAGACCCGCTTCACCTAGGACGAGGTCGAGTGAATGCACACCACGAAGTCTGCGGAGGCCCCCTCTCGCTACCGATCGGAACTCCCCCCTGCTTGCGGTCGCAGTGAGCTATGCTCCCTTCACAACCGGGGGAAAAGACCGGCCGAGGAAGCCACTGCCACCTCCGGGGGACACCAGGACATTGAGGAGGTCAGCTCGACTAACCCCGAGGAGAAGAGGTGCTACCGTCACGTCAGCGGACCGCTGGGACCCCTCCCTGACTCTAATAGCGAGCGCGCCTCTCCAGTCAGAGGGGACAGCGACCGAGAATGTCCCAAGGAGGTTGAGGGGACTAATCAGATGCTATGACACCATCTTCGATGCATCCGCTGACCGTGGCCTTACCACCCGCCGCATATCGAGCATTACAACTGTGAGGCCGACGCTTACGAATTTGTTCAGGTGTACTCCACAGCTATATCGGCGGCTGGGGGGGACGAGACAATGCAATGCAACGTCTTCCCCCTCTACCTCACTGGCATCGCTAGCTCATGGTTCTACAACCTGAGAGCCGGTTCCATTAAGTCCTTCGCGCAGCTCAAGTGCGAATTCTGTGCGAACTTCCAAAGGAAGTACGTGCATCCCCTAGATTCATCACAGCTTTACACCGTCCATCATAGGACGGGAGAGACCATCCGCAACTTCTTCAAGCGCTTCACTCAAGTCAAGAGCAAAGTGGCTCACGTCCCTGACTCTACAGTCATTGAGGCATGCAAGAGCAGGATCCTCCCCGGGAGCTCCATCGGAGGCTCTCCCAGAGCTGCCCCACCTCCGCAGACGAGCTCTTCCTTGTGCTCAAGAAGTTTGCCCGTGCGGAAGAAGACGACCTCTGAAGAAGAACCAGGGGGCACCTGCCCCCGCCGGCCGGGAGGCTAGGGACCCCTCAACAAGCGTCCTAGGAGGAGCCATCGCAGCGAGCCACGGCCTTGGGACACCTTTGCCCTCGATGGCGGAGGTGGCTCGTGAGACGACAACAAGGGCAATCGCCCTTTCCCTAAGTCGAAAGGCTATTGGGGGGGGGGGGGACAGTCGTCCCGCAGTCGTGAAGGTCCCCCCCAGGGAAGGCAAGGAGGGAACAACCAACTTGTGGTGTGCCTTCCACAAGTGAAATACCCATGCTACCCGAGAGTGCCACCAGCTCTTACAGCACTTCGCCGTGTTTCTCGACCAGCGTGGGTAGGGGGCAGGGAGCTCTGCCTCCTTCCCCCCCAGTCGACGTTACTGGCTCTCCCTGCTCCTATGAGGGAGCAGCAAAGACAAGCACAGGAAAGGGGCTCAGCTGAAGAGCTCCCCATCCAAACCTCCCAAGTAGGCGTAAACGTCATTACGGGGGGATCCACCTCGGGGCGAGACTTCAAGCACCAGCGCAAGGAGTATGTACGGGAGGTAAAGGTTGTGGGGGTGCTACATATGTCCCGACCACCAAAATGGTCGGACGTCCCCCTCACCTTCATAGCGGAAGACGCGCGCGTGGTTCGCTTCCCCCATGACGACACGCTCATCGTCTCCGCCACCGTCTACAACTGCCACCTGGCGCGTATCCTCATCGACGGTGGAAGCTCTGCCGACATCCTGTACCTGAAGGCGTTCAGGGAGATGCAGGTCGATGAGAAGTTGCTGCAGCCCGCAACCGGGCCATTGCAGGGCTTCGTCCCTGGGAAGACCATCCACCCAGTGGGCAAGGTGGATCTCCCCATGACCTTCGGCATCCCAGACAACTACCAGACGGAGAAGGTCCAGTTTGACATAGTGGACCTCCCCTCTTCATACAATGCAATCATGGGGAAGACCACAATCAACCGTTTGGGGGCGGCGATCCACGAGAGCTATCTCTGTACGAAGATCCCTGGGCCTCACAGTGTGATCACCACCCGAGGCGACCAAGACGTGGCCCGTGCTCTGTAAGAGTGCGTCACTGCAATGATCGGGAGCGTAAACTTGATCAAGGCCCCGGGGGGAGAGGACTCTTCCCCGGTGTCGGACAACCTGGTCATCCCCTCCGAGAAGTCTCTTCCAAAACCACGCCTGGAGGGCGACCTCTAGAAAGTCCAGCTATCCCCAGAGGATGGAGAGAGGACCGTCAAGATCGCGATGGACCACTCTGAAGAGCACGCGGAGCAACTCGCAGCCTTCATCTGAAAAAACTCTGACGTTTTTGCGTGGAAGCCCACCGACATGCGGGGCGTCGCCTAGGAGGTAATCGAGCATAAGCTCGCCATGACCCCCACTCACCCCCCGGTCAAACAAAAGTTGAGGAAGTTGTCCCTTGAACGCCAAGAGGCTATCAAGGTTGAGATCACCAAGCTCCAAGAGGCAGGGTTCATTCGGGAGGTCTTGCATCCCGAGTGGCTGGCAAACCGTGTCCTCGTGAAGAAGTCGAACGGTAAGTGGCGAATGTGCGTAGACTTCACCGACCTTAACAAGGCTTGTCCAGAAGACAACTTCCCACTCCCGTGGATCGACCAGTTGGTTGATTCGACCGTGGGGTGTGAGCTTATGAGCTTCCTTGATGCGTATTCGGGCTACAATTAAGTGCAGATGGCTAAGGAGGATGAGGAAAAGATGAGTTTTATAACTCCCCTCGGCACCTTCTATTACGTCTGTATGCCCTTTGGGCTAAAGAACGCGGCAGAAACGTTCCAGCGGCTCATGTCGATGGTCCTCAAGAACCAAATCGGCCGCAACGTCGAAGTCTACGTTGACGATGCGGTCGTCAAAAGCCCTCGTGCAGCTGCCTACGTTGACGACCTAGCGAAGACCTTCCGCAACCTCCGCGAGAGAAGTGCACCTTCGGCGTGCGTGGGGGGAAGCTGCTAGGCTTCCTCGTGTCCCAGCGGGGCATAGAGGCCAACCCCAAAAAGATTCAGGCCCGCCGCGCTCCATCAAAGATGTACAGTGGCTTACCGGTCGGATGGACGCACTTAGTCGCTTCATCTCGCGGTCGGGGGAGCGTGGCCTTAAGTTTTTCAAAATCCTCTGGGGCCTCGAGGGGTTTAGGTGGACTCCCGAGGCCCATGTGGCATTCGACAACCTGAAGAAGTACCTCACGAGCCCTCCAATGCTCGTGAGCCCATCTCCGGAGGAACCCCTACTCCTTTACCTCACTGCGATTCCAGTCGCCATAAGGGCGGTGTTGGTAAAGGAGCAGGGCCAGCAAGGGGCTAAGACGCAGTACACGGAGGTAGAGAAGATTTGTTATGCCCTCCTCATGGCGTCCCGGAAGCTCTGCCAATTCCTGGGACACCCGATCATGATCCCGTAAACCCTCCCCTTGGGGGAGGTGTTGAGGAACAAAGAGGCCACTGGCCAGATTGGGAAGTGGGGAGCCGAGCTCGCTCCCTTCTCCCTCTCCCTCTCCCTCACGGGCCACTCGGCCATTAAGTCATAGGTGCTCGCTGACTTCATGGCGGAATGGACCCCCGCCTCTGGGACAGAGGGGGAGACCCTCGCCGAGCCATTGGACGCTCATGTTCGATGGCTCCCTGTGACTCACCAGGGCCATTGCAGGGATAGTCCTCTGATGCCCCAAAGGAAGGACGCTGGAGTACGCGGTGAGGCTTGAGTTCCCCGCTACGAACAACATCACCAAATACGAGGCCCTGCTCCTGGGGCTGCGCCTCGCGTGCTCCCTGGGGATCCATAGCCTTCTTGTCAAAGGAGACTACCAGCTCGTGGTTTGTCAAATAGACAAGTCTTACTCGTGCCATGACGCGAACCTGAGCCTATATTTGGGGAGGTGCACAAGATGGAGAAGCACTTCGAGGGCCTACAAGCCCGGCATATCCCCCAAAGGGATAATGATCGGGCCGACGCCTTGGCCCGGGCGGCCAGCGCCCAGGAACCTCTCCCCGGGGGTGCTTCCCAGGAAATTATCGCGAAGCCCTCAGTGGCCTCTCCATACGCGGACCACAAGTCCTGCGCCCAAGAGGTCTCTGAAATCACCCGAGCAGCGTCCTAGATGGATTCCCCCATTTCCTTCCTAAGGGAGGTAGGGGACCCTCCCAACGAGACCGAGGCGAAACGCCTCCACCCCAAGGCGCGGGCGTACCTCCTACTAGAGGGGAAACTCTACAAGTGGGGGGCCTAAGCCCTACTCCGCTGCCTCCCGCGGGCAGAAGGACTTCAACTCCTCGAGGACATCTAACCGGGGAGTTGTGGGTCTCACCTGGCTCCGCGCGCCGTCGTGGCAAAAGTTATGCGACAGGGCTTCTATTGGCCCACCGTGGTCCGCGATGAGTGAGACCTCGTCTCTGCATGCGAGGCCTACCAAAAAATGGCAAAGGGCCTCAACTTGCCCTCCACAGCGCTACAAACCATCCACATCACTTGGCCCTTCGCACGCTGGGGAATGGATCTCTTAGGTCCCTTCCCCCCAGCGCCCAGGGGCTACAAGTATGCGGTGGTCGCAGTGGACTACTTCTCCAAGTGGGTGGAAGTTGAGCCCTTGCCTAGCATCACCTCCCGAGCAGTGCAGCGGTTTTTCTAGAAAAACATCGTGTGTCACTTCGGGGTCCCCCGGGAAATCACTGTCGACAACGGGACCGAATTCGACTCCGTGCACTTCCGGGAATTCTGTGAAGGCTTGGGAGTTACCCTCCACTTCGCCTCTGTAGCTCACCCCCAGAGCAACGGAGCCGTCGAAAGGGTCAACGGCGTGATCCTACAAGGGTTACACGATGACTTGAGCAGGCCACCTCCAGGTCGGGCGCATGGGCAGGGGAGCTTCCGAGCATCCTCTGTTCCATGCGCATGACCCCGAGCCAGGCAATGGGGAGCACGCCCTTTTTGCTCGTGTACGGGGCTGAAGCAGCTCTCCCCTCATAGATGGTTTTCGGTCGCTGCGAGTCGAGCTCCTAGACGGAGTCACGGCAGCAGCGTACCAAACCAACGAAGCCAACCAGCGACTGGAAGTCGACCTCGTCGAGGAAAAACGCGACCGAGCGCTATTCGCCACACCATCTACGAGCGCAAAATGGCGCACGCGTACAATCAGCGCATCCGCGTGAGAGCTTTCCACCTTGGGGACCTTGTCCTCAAGCACGTGATTGACCCCCAGCCCAGGGTAAACTCTCCCCCAAGTGGGAAGGCCCTTACAGGATCTCTACGGTCCTGGGTTCGGGGGCTTATAAGCTCTCCAACCTGGAAGACTAGGAGCTGAAGCATACTTGGAACATAGGATTGCTCCGCAAGTTCTACACTTAGCCTCTGGGCTTCCCCTCCCCCGTCGTGATTTCGCAGGGGGAGGCACGGCGCAGTGCTCGCCACTCCCTCCCCCACCGCGGTCACGCTGGGGGGATATTGTATTCACTATTCCCTCCCCCGCAGCAGTTCCACGGGGGGGAGGCGTTGTATTCCAATTTCTATCAATGCAAATTGTTTTTACAGATTCCTTGATTACCGTCTCTAAGGTGATGCCCTCTACGAGGATGCCCTCCCCATGGGGACGTAGGCTATTGCAGTCTAAAAGTCCCTACGACGGGAGCCCCGCTCCCGTAGGGCGGCTTACGGTAACCCTTCGTGGACTGAGGGGGTAAGTGGCAACCCGGTTCTCATGAATTGTGGTAGCGAGTCACTTCGAGAGACTAGTCCCCCCTCAAACACTCAAGCCTGTCATCGGGCCCATCCTCCTCCGGGAGCTTCCCTCTCCATGGGTTATCAAGCTCGTCCTCCCCCGGGAGCGAGCTTCCCCTCCAAGGGCCTTGGAAATCTCGATTGTTGGAATCCTTTGGAATTTTTCGGCCGGGAGTTCCCTTACCGGCTCCCCATTCTCACGGCGATCGGGGGAACTTATTACCGGCCTTCGGAATTTTTCAGCCAGGAATTTCCCTACCGGCTCCCCGTCCTCACAGCGACCGGGGGAACTTATTATCGGCCTTCAAAATTTTTCGGCCGACAACCTCCCTACTGTCTCCCCGTTCTCATGGAGACCGGGGGAGTTTCTCACCGGCCCCCGAAAGCTCCCAACCGGGGTTGCATGGCTCCGGTAATTATCGGCGTCCGGGCCTCTCCTTGCCTTACCCCCAGTGGCGGAGCCAAGCTACCCCCCGCGGTGGGTGGGGGGGATAACCCGGGCCCGAACAGTTCAATATTTTTGGCTTTTGGCAAATCTTTGAAGATACAATCACATGAAAGTCAACGAGCAAATTCATAGCTTTATTGATACAACTTTCAACCAGGGAACAACCCCCTTGGTGGGTCAAGATGTCCCGGGGACAAGCCCCGGGCAAGCACAGGATACAACCCGGGGAGTTAATCCCCCCTGGGGGGACGCATACATCTAATAAACTCGGAGGCCCACCGGCAGCTCCCGGGCGAGGTCTCGATACAAACCCCTTATGCGCCGCTGGGCTTCTCGGAGCAAGTCCTCGGGCCAGTACTCGTAGCCCTCCAATGGGAGTATCTGAAGCGGCGGGACCCTCCGGGATCCCAGTCTCGGAGGAGACAATCCGGCGCGGTGGTTGTCGAAGTTATCAAGGTGCCACTCCGAGAGCCACCGTAACTGGATTGGCTCTTGGGAGGCACCCTCGCCGCGCCCTCCGAAGGTAAGACTTAGCAAAACCCGGGCCACTTGGGCCTCCCCCGGATTGCGTCCCCCGAGACCTAGAAGTCCCTTTCTGGGAGCAATTCCCCGGGCCTCCGGAGAACACGCCGGGCAAAAGCATTCAACCCTTGGGAGCCCTCCGTCGGTTGCAAGCTCCCGGGACGCCTGTTAAAATTGATTCAAGACTTAGCGAAATATCTTCATTGATTGAGCAAAAAATTCGTTCCATTTCATCGAGGTAAATTTTTGGACAAGTCTCTGGGGTTTCCTCTAAGAAGCTACCGGGAGCAAAAATCCTAAGCAAAAGCAAAAATGGACCTATCTAAAGGCCCGGGGGGAGGCTCATACTTGATCATTGTTGTCCTCCCCCCGAGAGGTCTCCGCCGGAGCCGCTGATTGGAAGCCTTCAAACATGAACGTCTCCGTTCCACAAAGTAGAACCTATCGGAAGATCGGGCCGCTGTCGCATCAATTGGTATCGAGCCGCATTGCCCATTAGGTATCACCACTTTTTCCCTATGTTTTGTTGTTGTTTTCCATCACCTACAATCCAAAAAAAAAAGGTTCACAAAAATATTTGTTTTTCCCCTGTCCAAACCCGTTTGTGCCTTTCGATCTGTTAATTTTGGTTTGTTAAATTGAGTTTGCATCCGTTCTAGCGTTGTCTAGTTGCTGGTCATAGCTTTGATCCTTTAAGAAAACAAAAAAGTCCCACACCAACAAACCATCCAACAACCCCAACAACCCAAACCACAATTTCCAATCTCTGCCAGAAAAATCCCTTTGCTACAGCAGCCACCAAAAGTGCCATAACTTTTGATTCCTTGATCCTTTTTGAGTGAAACAAAAACCTGTAGATTCATAGCTCAATTTCCTATCGTCCTGTAAATTTTGACGTCGATCCATCAAGGCAAAAAATGTTATTGGTCGGGAGTACGACCTAGTTTTTGTTCAGAAATCTGCAACAGTGCACACTTGTGATTTTTGTGCTAATTTTTCTATTATTTTTCAGAAAGTGCGCCCAAAGAAAAGTTTGTAGAAAAAACCGTCAGGAAACAGTGAAAAAATCATTGCAAAAGAAGCACCTGACAAAAAGATACGGTCAAAATACCGACTTGGAGTCACATGGACAGAAATCAGCAGTTTCCAAATTAGGTCTGCTCTATGTGCTTTCAGGTTCCAAATTGCATATCATTGAGTTATCTCGTGTTTACCACTTGTATCCACTGCTTTACACTTGCCTTAGACTATCACCCACCCTTGGTTGATCAGCAACTTAGGCTAAGTGTTAGATACGAACAAAAATTCAATTCTATGCAATTCTGAGATTAATTGATTGTTTAATCTTTGCTACTCATACATAGCCTTCCGAGCTCCACGTTCTTCCAACTCAGTTATAGATTTACTTTGTAATCGCGTGCTCCATCACTGTCACAAGTTGTCACGAACCAGCCTACCGGATTGCCTCGCCTGTCATAGTTGGCAAGAAACTTGTGTCGGGGGAAATCTCCACCCGATCAGTCCCAGTGATAGCACCCCCGGGATCATGTCCCTTACGCCACCACTGGCCTGGTGAGAAGTGCCCCGGGGACCATGTCCCGGGGGCCGCCATTTGCCCAGGGACAAGGTCCCCCATTCGCCCGGGGACAAGGGCCCCCGGTGACCCGTCCCGTCTTGGGCGCCGCCGTTTGCCCAGTGATAGTGGCCCCAGTAGCCGTGGGGGCCTCCTGCGTAGGGTCACGTGGGGATCACGTGAGGAGCGCCTAGGGAATTGGCAAAGACACTTGTCAAGCATCCGAGCCCCCTGGTCAGCAGAAGGAGGTCGATGCCCCTTGATCCGACGGTTGCAGCTGGGGTAGTCTTGTAATTTGCATCTTTTGGGTCTATATATGCCCTTGTACCCTTCTCTTTTAACTAAGGACAATTCATTATCATCAGTACACAAAAAATGAATAGGCGTGCTGATAATTCTCATAAATACGCGTATTTTCTTATTATTTTGCCCCCTATTTACGCTAGATTCAGTCATAAAAGTCATTGTATATTCAAAAACAGCTGCATTGGTTGCCGTTCGACTCGACTACTCATTTTGTTTATCTCTATTGCAGGTTGAACAGGCTTGGACCTATCTGCAAATTCTCAGAAATCCATGGATTGAAATGCATAAAGTCTAAGACTCATGAAACTAAAACCCTAGCTGCCAGGAGGTCGTCGTAGATACCTGAAACGTCAAGGACTTTTATGCAAAATGGCCAAACAATTCACAAAACCATGCTGGCCCCTCTTTCTTCCTCAGCCGGTCCAACCCCCACTCTTCTTCCCCTTCTCACCACAGGTCAACTTGCTCTTCTCCGTTCGTCCTTCCCACCGTCGGTGACCAGCCTTGGCCAGCGGTCCTCCTCCTTTTTTTCCTCTACTGCAAACTACCCAACTCCCTTCCCTTTTCCTCCTCCTTCCCTTTCTTTTTCTTCTCTTCTCCTCCCCATCTCTGGTTCTCCTCCTTCTCCTTCTCCCTCCTCCTTCTTCTTCTTCTTCCTCCCTTCTTCTTCTTCCTCTCCCCATTTCTCCACCTCCCGTCACTGATCCGCGCCTCCCGCCACCGGATTTGCCGATCCCACCATCCCGATGTCGCCGATCTGCCTCCAGCCACAGATCCGCCGAGCCACGCCACTAGAGCCGCCGCGCCATCATCCCGCCTCGCCGCCTCTCCTCCGTTGTCTCCCGCCGCCGCCCCCAGTCGCCGATCCCGCACTGCACCTCCTGTCGCAGATCCGACGCTCCACACCACCAGACACCACCAGATGGCGCCGTCTACACCGAGCAACCGCCTCCACACCACGCGCGTAGGATCTGCCGAATCCAACGCTGCCTCCGCCATCATCCCGTGGCCGAGCCGCCTCGCGCCTCCTGTGCCGCGCCGTGTGGGACCCTCATTTGAGGAATCCGGTGGCAACCACCCAGGTGGGTTGCACTCAGAATGATACATTGCAAGCTTACAACAACAAGATGCATTATATAACAATGCAAGTAAATAAAACAAGTGCTGCTCACATGGACCAACATGACAATAACATAGTGCCAAAATGATGCAATTTAGTGTTGATACAAAATCAAGGAGTTTTCTTCGACATGAAGGTTGGCACAAAAGGAAACAACAACAACAAGCAAAAGGGGTTCAACGATCTTCATCTTCAATTGCAGCGGTATTGCATGGGCTTCCTCCACATCGGACTCCACTTGGTAAGTGACCCTCTAGTAAGCTGGATCTTCGGGGATGGTTTCTTCTTCTTCCATATTGGGTTCAAGACCGTAGGACTCGGGATCAATGAATCCTTCCTCTAAATTTTGTTTGCAAAAGAAAGGGTGAGCACATTGTCCACATAGTGCTCAACAATTCTCAATTAAGAATGCAAGTATATAGATGGGGGGGGTGGGGAATTTCCAAAAGATGGGCTCTTTGGTTCATAGATAAGGATAGAATAGTTTTTCAATCTAAGTTTTGAGGAAAAGGTTTTGCTTTCCAAAAAGAGAGGTTTTTAAAATCCTAAACTAGATTTTCAGAAGATGTTATGCATGGCGGTCTTCCATGAGTCACCACTTTAATCAATATTATGAAAAACTTTCCCAAAAGCTACTTGTGCTGCATCGACGTTGATAGAATCCACCGCGCACAGACTCCATGACTTGGGAGCTCAGAGTATCCGATACTTTTTATAACTTTGTAAATGTGTACCAATTTAATCCACCGATCACTCAGTTTTCAAGTCGGTACCTCTCCATGCGACTTTTACGCATGTGACAAGGCCGAGATCAACAGTTTACAATCCTAACATTAACAATTCTCTGCCCGGTAAATAGACATTCCAGTCCTTATTACCATTGTGGGGTACTCCCCATAGCCAATTCTTCCAAGCCTTGGCCTATGGTCCTGCAAGACACATAGCCTATGGATTCAGCCGCGCATGACTCGGAATCCTAGCGTAGGGCGTCTTCCTTCAATACGCCTGATTCACTCATTAGCTCACACCACTCGTGGCCCTCTGTGGCCCAACAGTTTTCTCTTGAGAAACTGGACCGACAACCATTGCAGGGAAAAGCTAATACCGAGAAAGTTACTATGTTACGCCCGTCCCATACCGGGCAAGTGGTTAGTACGTTTTTCATGCCGCATAGAAGTACAACACAAGGTTCTTGTCCTTATGAATCTTTAGTGAGGAGTCTTTCACATTCCCAATGTGCACACAGCACCAACCAATCAAACCATCCTCACTATCGATTCCAATCACATTTTCTTTCACAAAAGGGTTTTGAACAATACCTTCCACACATGTGACCGTTTAGCACTTAACAAATAATCTTGAGCATAAGCATAGCCTAAGCACGATATCCTAGGGTGATAAGGGTGCATGATATATACGAACATGAGGGGCTTTCCAAGAAATTAGGTCATATCTATTCATATTCCTTCAACATAGCATTTAACCTAAGCATAAAGCATGCGTATATATTAAAATAGAAATTAGTCTAGTTTACTCAAAATACTGGGGGAGACATGATCAAGGTTAGAGACTTGCCTTGCACTGTGGGGTCTGATGGCTCTAAGGGTTCTTCGAAGTCTTCTGCTGACTCTTCTGCTTCTTGCTCTATTCTCGCACACAAATAACGGGACAATTCAACACATCGCACTACAGAAGCATACAGAAAATAGTTTCTATAGCAAATAATAAGTAAAATATAATATTCATGCAGGGGAAATAATCTGGAAAGATACTTGAGCGCTACTCGAAGAGATGGGTTTAAAAAGGGTCGACATTCGGTTCACGACTAGACGTGGCCTTAGGTCGGCTTTAGGTGAATTTTCTGAAGATGTGGCAGTAGAGTAAATTGTAGAACATGGCTCCATGAATCTAGTGGACAAAGTGGCATTTCACTGGTTCAACCAGAAGGGGTCAAACAGGGCCAATGCCAGTGCCTGAGAAGGGCTGGCACTGGACTGACATTGCCAAAAGCTAGGGCATAACTGGGAAATCGATTCAAGACTTCAATCCCTTCACCAACCATGTATGGAAGGTAGGCGAAGATGACAGGGATCTAGTGGTGGTGGTTTCAAGGGTTGGGGTGGTCAGGCGGCGAAGAACGGCGGTGATGAACTGCGGTGGCGACACGGTACAGATACAGGTTTTGGACCAAACTTGGCAAGGCTATAACTTGCAATCTGTGCAGATCCAGAGGTCGGGCTAGTAGAATGATATGATCAGGAGATCGAGAAGAAGGTGCTGGACAAGGTGGCGCCGACGGCGGCGGTCGGATACAAATTCTGGTGAATTGTGCCGGAGACGAAGACGCGAGATTTGGGAAAAATCAGTACAAGGCTTTGGAGGTTGATTCCTCACTGTGAGAGTAGTAAGTTGATGAGGGAAAGCTTCTGGTAAGGTTGATTTGGTCGGGGAATCAGCGGCGTGGCCTGGCGATGTGAGCCGGTCGCCGGTGGCGCGTGAAAATGGGGAAAGTTCCACAGATAGCTCGAATTCAAAATCCAAAAGCACAGGCTTGCTAGGGAGGCTTTATTGGTCATAAGCTTCTACAAAAATGTGAGCTAATTCAGGCTAATTTGATCAGCATTGTTGAAATAGGGTTTTAGAGTGTTCCGGCGATCACCGGCGTCAAGGTCTGCCGGGGTGCAATTAAAAGCTATGACACAAAGATATGGACGAGAGGAACTCACCGTTGTGATCAATTTGAGGTCTGGTGCAGCAGAACAGGATGGCACCGTGCTCCTCTCTGTTGGCTTGCCGGAGACGAAGAAGAAACACGAGAGGGGCTGGAACTTAGTGGCTGCTGGAGGTGTGAAGAAGCTCTGGGCAAGGGGGAGGGTTTATATAGGCAGCGGGCTGGGGCTTCGAGACTTGACGCGAATCGAGCAGGATACGGCGTGACTGGCGATGGTGGCGGGATCGAGACGGCGTTGGGGCGCAGTAGTGGCTCTACCAGAGAAGAGAATCACGCCAAATCCTGACTGGAGCAGGGCGACAGGATGAGTGGCTTCGGCATGGTGGCGATGTGGTGAAAAGCTTCTGACGGCTGCTGGCACGTGCGCACACAGAATGAGATGGCACTGCTGGTGGTCGTCGGTCATTGCCACGGCGGATGGTTTTGGCGCAACGTGAGCACCACGCGTGGACACGTCAGACACGATCACAGGTGGAGACGAGTGCTGGCCGGCAGCGAAGGCTGCGGTGAACGGCGCTGGTCGAACGGCTGCTGGGGCCTAGTTGAAACAGCAGTGGCCTGGTCGAAAGGAGGGGCTGGAAAAAGAAGTTTGGACTGGAACATAATTTCTGGAACTTGATTTTGGACTGAATTGTGACTCTGGCAAGAAACTTGGTTTTGGTTGAAACTGGCTTTGCCAATTGGACTCACTAAATTCAGTAAGTAGGGTTGTAGGGATAGAAGACACAATCTGGTGTTTTTTTATCAGGTTTTGAGCAAAAAAAAAAAACAGAAATATTAGGGTAATTAGGGTAATCAGGGCCTGAATTTTTGTCGAGGCTGAAATCTGAGACATAGGATGAGATTTTGAGATTTTCTCTGAAGAGGATTCTGTTCAGAATAGCAATTGGGAGATGTTCCCTGAATCAGATCAAAATTTGGAGCTGATTTGTGTCTTTTAGCCTTTTATGGCTCCTGGGAAAATTCTGAAAAGGATCAATCTGAAATACTTTTGGACTAAAATGCGAAATGGCTTAAACGGTGGAGCTTAACTGCCAACTTTTTAAACTAAGGTAGTGGCATACCTTGGGTCAAAATTCTGAGATAAGAGATCAAAAATGGGGTCGAGACATCCGAGAATTCAATGAAGATATGCTGACTGGCATGCTAAGAGATAGCAAAAACTGCGATGTTACAACCTACCCTCCTTAAGAATAATCTCGTCCTCGAGATTCTAATTAGTCTAAGAATAGGTAGGGGAAATTCTAACGCAACTCTTCCTCTCTTTCCCATGCTGATTCTTCCTCTGTGTGATTATTCCATTGAACTTTGCAGAATCTGATGGTTCTTGACTTCAATTTCCTTTCACTGACCTCTAACACTTTAACTGGGTATTCCTGATATGTCAAATCTGGTTGAACTTCAGCTTCTGTAGGAGACACTTGCTTTGTTGGTTTCCTCAGACATTTCCTCAATTGAGATATGTGAAAAACATCATGAACTTCTACTAGTTCAGGCGGTAGCTCCAATTTGTACGCTACTTCTCCTCATCTTTCCAAAATCTTATATGGTCCAATATATCTTGGGCTTAATTTTCCCTTCATCTGAAATCGTCGGACTCCTTTGTAGGGTGTCACTTTGTGGTACACATAGTCGCCTATCTCAAAAGATAGCTCTCTCCTTCTGTTGTCGGTGTAGCTCTTTTGTCGAGATTGGGCTGTCTTTAATATTTCTTGTATAATCTTCACATGAGCAGTGGCATCTTCCACTAGTCGTGGTCCCAAAAATTGTTTCTGACCCACTTCGGTCCAATATAGTGGCGTGCGGCACTTCCTTCCATAGAGTGCTTCCTAAGGAGCCATCTGCAGACTCGCTTGATAACTATTGTTGTAAGTAAACTCTGCGTATGGCAGAAATTGTTCTCAAGAATTTCCATAGTCCAAGGCACATGCTCTCAACATGTCTTCTAGAATCTGATTCACTCTCTCTGTTTGGCCTCCAGTCTGTGGGTGGTAAGCGGTACTAAACTTCAATCTTGTTCCCAAGGACTTCTGCAATTCTTCCCAAAACTTTGACACAAATTGCGCTCCTTTATCTGAGACAATTTTGTCTTTGGTACTCCATGCAGAACGACAATCCTGGTAAGATATAGCTCCGCTAGCTTACTTGTCGTGTACTGAGTCTTTACTGGTAGAAAGTGAGCTACTTTCGTCAATCTGTCGACTATAACCCATATAGAATCATAGCCTTTTTTGGTTCTTGGTAAACCTATTACAAAATCCATTCCAATCTCATCCCATTTCCACTCAGGGGTTGGTAGGGGTTGTAGTGGTCCTGCAGGCTTTTGATGCTCTGCTTTTACCCTTTGACAGGTGTCACATGAAGTTACAAACTCGGTGACTTCTTTCTTCATTCCTTTCCACCAAAATTGATCCTTTAGATCTTGGTACATCTTTGTACTGCCTGGGTGGATAGAGTAAGGGGTACAGTGAGCTTCTTGCAATATTATATCCTTGATTTCTCTGTCGTCTGGGACACAAATTTGATTGTGATACCATAAAATTCCTTGCTCATCCTCATGGAGGTCAATTGTATATTCATACTTCATATCCTCTTTCAGCTTCTGAACATTCTGATCTATTCCTTGATCTTTTCAAATTTGATCCTTCAACTCGCAATCTACTTTTAATGCGGCGATAGTCCCTTGTTCAACAAACTCTAAACTCAATTTTTCAAAATCTTTAAGTAATTGGGGTGGCACTTCCAAGGTCTTTGCTTGATTGCCGTAGGACTTTCTGCTCAAAGCATCTGCTACCACATTTGCTTTGCCGGGATGGTAATGTATTCCAAGGTCATAATCCTTAATCAATTCTAACCACCTTCGCTGTCTCATATTTAAGTCTTGCTGGGTAAAGATATACTTCAGACTTTTATGGTTGGTATAGATTTCACATCTATTCCCAAGTAGATAGTGTCGCCAAATTTTTAGTGCATGAACAACGGTGGCTAATTCCAAATCATGTGTTGGGTAGTTCTCCTCATGCGGTCACAACTGTCTTGATGCATAAGCTACAACTCTTCCGTCTTGCATAAGAACACAACCTAGTCCTTGCTTTGATGCATCACAATAGACTTCAAAGTCCTTCTTGTTGTCTGGAAACGTAAGAAGAGGTGCGGTTGTCAATATCTTCTTCAGCTCTTCAAAGCTCTTTTCACAACCCTTAGTCCAGTCAAATGGAACATCCTTCTTCAGCAGTCTGGTCAGTGGCTTTGTAATCTTGGAGAATTCTTCGACAAATCTTCGGTAATAACCTGCTAATCCTAGGAAACTTCTCACTTCAGTCACTGTTTCCGGTTGCTTCCACTCCATGATAGCTTGAGTCTTTGACAAATCCATAGATATCCCTTTGCCAGAAATGATGTGGCCTAGAAAAGAGATTTCTTTCAACCAAAAGGCACACTTATCAAACTTGGCATACAACTGATGTTCTGCCAAGCTTTTCTAGCACTATTCTGAGATGTTGTGTGTGCTTTTCTTTTGACTCAGAAAAGATAAGAATGTCATTGACGAATATAATGATAAACTTGTCTAAGAATTCCACAAGGACTTTGTTCATCAAGTTCATAAACACTGCTGGTGCATTTGTTAAACCAAATGGCACCACAGTAAACTCATGCAGTCCATATCTCGTTATGAATGCAGTCTTTGGGATGTCCTTTTCTCGAATCTTCAATTGATGATATCCGGACCTCAAGTCAATCCTCGAAAATATCTTACCTCCTCTGAGTTGATCAAAGAGATCATCGATCCTTGGCAGAGGGACTTGTTCTTGATTGTCATGTCACAAAGTCGTAGACTTCCATCTTTCTTCTTGGCGAAGAGCACAGGGGCTCCCCAAGGTGAGGAACTCGTCTTGATAAACCCTTTTCTTTCCAATTCTTCTACTTTCTTCCTTAACTCCTCTTTCTCTTCACTCGTCATGCGTGCAAGCTTTCTTGCATATGGAGCAGACCCAGGCTTTAATTCAATTGAGAACTCTATATCTCGATCTGGTGGCATTCCAGGAAGTTCTTCAGGGAAAACTTCTGGGTATTCATTCACTATTGGAACCTTTTCAAACTCAATCCCTTCCAAACTATCCAAACTGTATACTTGGTCGTTCACTACGGACCTTTCCGTGTTGAATGTGACTTGTTTTCCTTTAGCGTTCGTCAGGGTTATTGCTTTCTTCTCACAATCCATCTGACCTTTATGCTTCGCTAACCAGTCCATTCCAAGGATAACATCTAATCCTTGAAGGTCCAAAACTAGCAAGTTCGCTAGGAATTCTATGTTGCCAATACTAAAGGTGATATTTCTACAGATAGAGTTGACAGTGTCGACGATTTGGACTCGTGGTCCTTAGTCGATCTTATGCAAATTTGTGAGTTGTGAGGCCTTTCAGGGCATTCCTCCGGGAAGGTAGGATGAGTAATATCTCTATGGGCACAAGAGAATTTATACAGGTTCAGGCCCTTGATGGTGGGAGTAATAGTCCTACGTCCTGTTATGATTTCACTATATGAGAAAAGATGTTTACAAGAGGGAGGAAGAGATGATCACAGGCGAAGATCTCTCCTATGTTAGGGTCTATCTAACTATGTCTAAGTCTTCAGGTTACTTGGACTCCTAGTAATACTTGTATGCTTAATCGTCTCTTAAATCGTGCATTTGACCACCTTTTTATACTAAACAAAAGGGCGCCAATGCGAAACAGCCTTAGACGGTTGCTAGAATACAGTTTTGATAACCGCACTCAACTTCCACGCAGGCTAAACATGTGCAATCAAGGGATAACCGCACATATTAACCTCCTGGCAGTTGTCTTCATACGTGGAGAAATCCTCATGATCCTCGGGATATGCCTGTTCAAAGGGTTAGACATTCTCGAGTTATTCTGGTCGCAAATAGTCAACAACCCTCTGACCGTACACTGTCTGCAGTCTTCTGACCGCGCACTGTCTGCGGCCTCATGATCGCGCAAGGGCTGCGATCATAAATCATCTTTGTGTCCACGCCCTTCAGGTCGTCTGAGACCATAGCGACGGACTTATAGGCACACGTCTAATCTGATTCTGTCTTGAACCAGATGTGTATTATTTTGAATTAGCTCGGGTGATAATCCTCGTCAGCTAGCCCCCAAATTTGAAGAAAATGAAAAGACATATTTGCTTCAAATTTTTATCCTGCATCGAATTATGATCCCGACATTTCAACTTCAACTGAAACTGTTCCGCCATGTGACGGTTCATATCCCGAGAAAAATCCTGAGTTTTTCTTGACAGGTAATAATGACTTAATTGACCCATCGTGATGGCAACCGTAAGTGTGTTTTAAGTACTCGAGACGTGTGTGGAAATGAACTGACGCCTTCTGGCTCTATAAATAGAAGAGCTTTTAGGTTCTTTGAACTCACGAGTTTTATATCTCAACTAAGTCTTTTAGAGCCATTTCTCCTCTCTGGTTATACCCTCGAATCCTTTATTCTTGTCTCGATGGTGGATCAGAACACCAAGAACATTATTGAGATTGAGAGTGATGAGGAAGAAGTGATACCCGAACTCGACCATGACTTCCAGAAGGTAAGACTTTTCTGGAACTCTGGTTCAGGTCGTTTTACACCCTGATGGTTTCCCAAAATGCATTTTGGGAACTTACAGGCAACTCAGGAACTGATTCCTCCAAAGAAGAAGTCGAAGGTTGATGAAGGATCCTCCAGTGGAGCTTCATTCACTGGTGCAAAGGTTGGGGACGCATCATTGCGCTCTCTTTCCTCATCCCATGTAGTTCTCCCCATCCATGCGACTCAGTAGGTTGAACCCTCATCTCCACCTTTGGAGATCCATAATAATCCTTCAAAGCTTCCATCTGCTTCTAGGGAAAGTCTGACACCTCTGCGATCAGACGATCCTCAGCTTTTGTTGGGTGATCAATTTTCTGGTGGGAAGATTGTACTCCCGCAACTAGATGGTCCTCAACTTTTGTCGGGTGATCTACTTCCTAGGGGATGTACCACATCCTCCCATCCAACTTTACTGCGAGGATTGCTAATTATCTTAATTCTCTCTGCTGGTCGTTTTATCTTTAAAACTAACACATGCATGTGCAGGAGATGAAAATCTCTGGAGCCCCCAGCGACCAGCCTGCTAAAGTCCAGGCTCTTTTTGGTGAGAGTGTATCCCTCAAGCAAACTCTCCAAAAAGAAAAAGAGGCTCTGGAAAAGAAGACCGATGAAATGTCTTCGGCCATTCTACATCTGGCAGAATGTTATGACAATTCCCGTGAAGAGGCGCGCAAATTCCGCTTGGAGAGGGACTATGCTCGACAGCAGCGAGAACTCTCCGATACGATAAGGAATAACAGCGCTTATTTTCTTCGGGATGATGTAGATAGGCTTAGAGCCATAGCCAGTTCTCTGGGGGCAGTCAGTGTTGATCCCATTGATGTTAACATGACCCTAGGAGAAATTTGTAAACGGCTATCGGACCAGGTCGACGCTTTGGTCGCCTGTGTCCCTTTTGTATGTAAAGATTACCAGAAATAAAGAACTTCTTTTCCTTATATACTTGATCCCTTAAAAGGATTATGTTAAACTTATAATCCGAATTAAGATTCTTTATATTTTGTGCGAAGAATGGTTACACAAGAATGCTTCTGCGACCAAAAATACACAAGTAGGTTTCTGTCGTGGTATTAAGAATACCCCGGCAGGTTTTGAAGACGATCCTAGCGGAGATTACACAGCGCGGGTTGGCCGGGTGACCGGTCCTCCCCCGCCGGACAAACACAAGAAAAGACACGAGGATTTATACAGGTTCGGGTCCCAGTGGGGGCCCTAGTCCTGTCGACGCGCTCCCGACCGGAGTCGGCTGGGGGAGCTCTCTCCGGGGGAGAGGCTTCCGGAGCACGTCTGTGAGATTAGCTATTCCAAATAATAATGAAGTGATCCCTTACAACAGAGGGGTACAAGGGCTATTTATAGCCCCAAAAAGAAGCAAAAAACCTAAACTACCCCGGGAGCCACCGTCGGATTGAAGGGTAGGACCGTCCTTCTCCCGGTCAAACGTCTTGGATGCTTGACAGGTGGTCGCTGATTCCCGAGGCGTCCCTCGCGTGACCTGCACGTGATAAACAAACAGGGATTTTACCTTTTAGGAGGGCGGTGACGTCCGGGACCTCTTCCGGAGAGCAGGGTCCCGGGAGCCCAAAAGGCGGCGCCCGGGGCAGGCACCGGAGGCCACTCTCCCCGGCCAAATGGCGGCGCCCGGGACATGCCCGGGGGGCACGGTCCCGGGGGCCAAATGGCGGCGCCCGGGGCAGGCGCCGGAGGCCACTATCCCCGGGCGAACGGCGGCGCCCGGGACATGCCCGGGGGGCACGGTCCCGGGGGCCGAATGGCGGCGCCCGGGGCAGGCGCCGGAGGCCACTATCCCCGGGCGAATGGCGGCGCCCGGGGCAGGCGCCGGAGGCCACTATCCCCGGGCGAATGGCGGCGCCCGGGGCCGGCACCGGAGGCCACTATCCCCGGACGAATGGCGGCGCCCGGGACATGCCCGGGGGGCACGGTCCCGGGGGCCCAATGGCGGCGCCCGGGACATGCCCGGGGGGCACGGTCCCGGGGGCCCAATGGCGGCGCCCGGGTCATGCACCGGAGGCCACTATCCCCGGACGAATGGCGGCGCCCGGGACATGCCCGGGGGACACGACCCCGGGGGCCGAATGGCGGCGCCCGGGACATGCCCGGGGGGCACGGTCCCGGGGGCCACGGTCCCGGGGGCCCAATGGCGGCGCCCGGGACACGCCCGGGGGGCACGGTCCCGGGGGCCCAATGGCGGCGCCCGGGACACGCCCGGGGGGCACGGTCCCGGGGGCCCAATGGCGGCGCCCGGGTCATGCACCGGAGGCCACTGTCCCCGGGCGAATGGCGGCGCCCAGGACATGCCCGGGGGGCACGGCCCCGGGGGCCCAATGGCGGCGCCCGGGACATGCCCGGGGGGCACGGTCCCGGGGGCCCAATGGCGGCGCCCGGGACATGCCCTGGAGGCACGGTCCCGGGCGCCTAAAAGGCGGCGCCCGGGGCAGGCACCGGAGGCCACTGTCCCCAGGCAAAATGGCAGCCCCCCTGTACCTGGAGTTGACCGCGTGGAGATTTCCCCCAACAGCAGCCCCCCATGCCCTCCGGGGACGAAGCCTGAGCCCCCGGAGGGAATGGTTACGGTATCGGGAAAATCTCCAGACGCAAACTCCGGACGAAAATCACCGGAGCCCCGACGACGCTTCGGTTTCTGTGCCGGGCACTTTATGGCCGCGCCGTTTTCGCAATAAATGCACGCGCGGTTTGAACCGGCGTCTCGATTTACGCGCCTGTCCCTTCGTTTCCCGCGCACGGTTTGAATCAGTGGTCCAGATTGATCCGAGGGGGCCACGTGGCGCGCCTGTCCCTGGACCCAGAGGCGGGAGTCCACTCCGCGACGAAGTCGGCGAGGACCTGCGACTTGATTGCGGAGCGGCCGGTAAGGGACAGGGAGAAGGGGGCAAGCTCGGCCCCCCACTTCCCAATCCGGCCGGTGGCTTCTTTATTCCGCAGTACCTCCCCCAGGGGGAGGGACGACGGAACGGTGATGGGGTGCCCTAGGAAGTAGTGCCGGAGCTTCCGGGACGCCATGAGGAGAGCGTAGCAAATCTTCTCCATCTCCGTGTACCGAGTCTTGGCCCCCTGGAGGGCTTCACTGACGTAGTACACGGGGTGTTGCTGCCCCCCTTGCTCCTTCACCAAAACCGCGCTGACGGCGACGGGGGTCGCGGCGAGGTAGAGGAGCAAGGGCTCTTCCGGAGACGGGCTCACGAGCATTGGAGGGCTCGAGAGGTACTTCTTGAGGTCGTTGAAGGCTTCCTGGGCCTCGGGGGTCCAGCGGAACCCCTCAAGCCCTCGGAGGATCTTGAAGAACTGGAGGCCCCGCTCCCCCGAACGGGAGACGAAGCGACTGAGTGCGGCCAGGCGGCCGGAGAGGCGCTGGACATCTTTGACGGAGCGCGGCGGGGGCATGTCTAGGAAGGCCCGGATCTTCTCGGGGTTTGCCTCAATGCCCCGCTGGGACACGAGGAAACCCAGGAGCTTTCCCCCGCGCACCCCGAAGGCGCACTTCTCCGGGTTGAGCTTAAGCCCGAACGCGCGGAGGTTGCGGAAGGTCTCTGTGAGGTCGTCGATGTGGGAGGCTGCACGGGGACTCTTGACGACCGCGTCGTCTACGTAGACTTCGACGTTGCGGCCGACTTGATCTTTGAAGACCAGCGTCATCAGGCGCTGGAAGGTGGCTCCCGCATTCTTGAGCCCGAAGGGCATGTGGCGGTAGCAGAAGGTTCCGAGGGGAGTTATGAAACTCGTCTTTTCCTCGTCCCCCTCCGCCATCCGGACTTGATGGTATCCCGAGTAGGCGTCTAAGAAGCTCATCAGCTCGCACCCCGCGGTGGAGTCAACGAGCTGGTCGACCGCGGGAGCGGGAAGTTGTCTTTGGGGCAAGCGCGGTTAAGGTCGGTGAAGTCCACGCACATGCGCCACTTGCCAGTTGATTTCTTGACGAGGACGGGGTTTGCGAGCCACTCGGGGTGCAACACTTCCCAGATGAACCCCGCCTCTCAGAGCCGGGCTATCTCCGTCTTGATGGCTTCTTGACGTTCGAGGGAGAGCTTCCGCAACTTCTGCTTGATAGGGGGGTGACCGGGGGTTACCGCGAGCTTGTGCTCAATAACCTCCCGGGCGACGCCCCGCATGTCCGAAGGTTTTCACGCAAAAACATCAGAGTTTTCGCGCAGAAAGGCTGCGAGTTGCGCTACATGGTCTTGGGGGAGCTCTGCCCCGATTTGGACGGTTTTGTCTCCGCTGCCCGGGGACAGCGGGACCTTCCGGAGGCCCCCTTCCGGACGCGGCTTGAGGAGGGGCCTCCCAGGGGATGGCGCAGCGACGTCTACGTTCGGGGGGGGAGCCTCCCCCCCGGGTACCTTGATCAGGTTGACGCTTCCTATTGTGGCAGCAGCCCGCTCGTATAGGGCACGGGCCATGTCTTGGTCCCCCCGGACGTTGATCACACCATGCGGCCCGGGGATCTTCATGCACAAATAGTTTTGGTGGGTGGCAGCCCCCAGCCGATTGATCGTAGTCCTCCCCATAATTACATTGTAGGAGGAGGGGAGGTCCACTACGTCGAAGCGTACTAGCTCGGTCCGGTAGTTCTCCGGGGTGCCGAAGGTGATCGGGAGATCTACCTTGCCCACGGGGTGGATCGCCTTCCCCGGGACAAACCCTTGCAGAGGCCCTGCCGCTGGTTGCAGGAGCCTCTCATCCACCTGCATTTCCTTGAATGTTTTGAGGAACAGGACGTCGGCGGAGCTTCCGCCGTCCACGAGGATGCGGGCTAAGTGGCAGTTGTAGATTGTCGCGGAGACAATAAGCGCGTCGTCATGGGGGAAGCGAACCCCTCGCGCGTCTTCCGCCGTAAAGGTGAGGGGGACGTCCGACCACTTGGGCGGCACGGACGCGTGTAGCACCCCCACTACCTTAACTTCTCGCGCGTACTCCTTGCGCTGGCGCTTGGAGTCCCGCCCGGAGGCGGAGCCCCCTACGATGACGTTGATGCGGCGCTGAGAAGTTTGAAAGGGGAGAGCGTCTGAAGGCTCCCCCTCCTGCACCTGTTGCCCCCCCGCGGGAGCAGGAAGGGCCGGGACAGCTGGCCGAGGGGGCAAGGAGGCCGGAGTCCCCCCCCCCTGCCCGCGCTGGTCGAGGAACGCCGCGAAGTGCTGCAGCAGCTGGTGGCAATCTCGGGTGGCGTGGGTACTGGACCCGTGGAAGCTGCACCACGGTCCTTCCCGGCTTCTCCCCGCGGGGCCTTCGCGGCCGCGCGAAGACTGTCCTCCCCCATGGCCTCTCGGCTTGGGAAAGGGGCGGTTGCCCTTTGGGGGGTCGCGCGAGCCGCCTCCGCCCTCGAGGACAAAAGTGTCCCGAGGCCGTGGTTCGCTACGGCCCCCGTGCCTGGGGCGTCTGGGGGGATCCCGGGCCCCCCGCTCGGCGGGGGCAGGAGCCCCCTGGGTCTTCTTCCAGATGTCATCTTCCTCCGCCCGAGCGTACTTTTCGAACACATTGAAGAGCTCGTCGGCGGAAGAGGGGCAGCTCCGGGAGAGCCTTCGGTGGAGCTCCCCCGGGAGGATGCCGCTTTTGCAGGCTTCGATGACTGTGGAGTCCGGGACGTGGGCCACTTTACTTTTCACTTGGGCAAAGCGCTTGAAGAAGCTTCTGATGGTCTCCCCGGTCCTCTGGCGCACTGTGTATAGCTGTGAAGAATCCAGGGGACGTACGTAATTCCCCTGAAAGTTGGCGCAGAACTCCCGCTTCAGCTGCGAGAAAGACTTGATGGAGCCCGCCTTCAGATTGTAAAACCAGGAGCGGGCAACGCCGGTGAGGTAGAGGGGGAAGACGTTGCATTGGACGCTCTCGTCCCCCCCCGCCGCGGAGATGGCTGTGGAGTAAATCTGCACGAACTCGTAGGGATCCGCCTCGCCATTATAATGCTCGATGTGCGGGGGACGGTAGGGCCGCGGCCATCGGATGCTGCGGAGTCTTCGACATAGAGGCTGGTTCGCCCCCTGCACTTCCCGGGGGAAGCCCCAGTCACTGTCTTCTTTAACGGGGGACGCCCCCTCGTTATCTGAGTCAGGTAGCGGCCCAAGAGGGCCGCCAGAGTGGTGGTGACGACGCTTCTCTTCCGGGCTGGGACTGATTTCCTGGACGTCCGGGCTTCCCTCCGGGGAGGATGGTTCTTCGGCGGGTCTCTTCCCCCGACCGGTGCGAGAGCGAGGCTCCCTGTGACAGCGACTGGGGGGAAGCTCTTCCCCGTGGCTGGGAGAATACATTCGCTAAACCGCCCCCCGGGAGAGGCGGACCTGCTTCGCCGGGGGAGGGAGCTCCTGCACTGTAGCAGCCGGCCCGGAAGCTACCGGGGCCTGCTGGGGGGAGCCCCCTGGGACGGCCCCCGGGACCGGAAAGGGGGGAGCCCTGCACCATCCGGAACCGGGGAGGGGGCGCCCGGGGCGGCGTTAGGATCCGAAGAGGGGGCCCCCGTGGCAACGACCGGGACCGGGAAGGGGGAAACCCCTGTGACATCCGGAACCAGTGGGGGGTGAGCCCCCTCGGCGACGTCCTGGGTTGGGGAGCCAATGCGGGGGGAAATTCGCTGAGGCACGGGAGCTGCTCTGTCGACCTGCCCCGGTGCGGTAAACGCAACGCGGGGGGCGGGACTGGCTCCCGGCGTAGGAATAGCCCCCGTCATGAAATGACCCCCCAGCCCCGGAAGCGAGCCGGGGACGGGGTACCCCCCTGGTGCCACGAAGGGCCCGGGCATGAAATAGCCTCCCGGCACCGGGACAGGCCCGGGTGCCGAGAAGTGTCCGGAAGTATATCCCGCGGGGGGAGGGAACCCCCCAGCGGGATTATACGGGGTAGACAGCCCCCCTGACGCCGGAGGGGCCGCTGGGTATCCCGTAAACGGGGGCATGATCCCCGGATACGGGTGCGGCGAGAATGTGGGAGCCGAGGGCCGCGCCAACACACTAAGGAGCTCGTCCATAGAGCGCTGGGCGCGGAGCTGGCCCTCCACGAGAGCCTCCAGCAGGGCATCCCGAGGGGCCGGGGGAGCCGTCGGGGGGAAACTCGTCCCGGCCGAGGTCCCCGCGGCCGCCGGGAACGACCCGGAGGTGGAGGCGCCTAGATTGAGAGGAAAGGTGGGAGGCGGTACCTGGGAATGGTCGCCTCCGGACGGAAGCGCCGGAACAGCAGCGTCCCGGATGGGTGCCGCCAGGTCACGGGGACCGGCGTCACCGGGAAGGGCGCGGGCCCTTGTTCTCGGAGGAGCCATGGCGATTCGTCACGGGTCCCCACGGACGGCGCCAACTGTCGTGGTATTAAGAATACCCCGGCAGGTTTTGAAGACGATCCTAGCGGAGATTACACAGCGCGGGTTGGCCGGGTGACCGGTCCTCCCCCGCCGGACAAACACAAGAAAAGACACGAGGATTTATACAGGTTCGGGTCCCAGTGGGGGCCCTAGTCCTGTCGACGCGCTCCCGACCGGAGTCGGCTGGGGGAGCTCTCTCCGGGGGAGAGGCTTCCGGAGCACGTCTGTGAGATTAGCTATTCCAAATAATAATGAAGTGATCCCTTACAACAGAGGGGTACAAGGGCTATTTATAGCCCCAAAAAGAAGCAAAAAACCTAAACTACCCCGGGAGCCACCGTCGGATTGAAGGGTAGGACCGTCCTTCTCCCGGTCAAACGTCTTGGATGCTTGACAGGTGGTCGCTGATTCCCGAGGCGTCCCTCGCGTGACCTGCACGTGATAAACAAACAGGGATTTTACCTTTTAGGAGGGCGGTGACGTCCGGGACCTCTTCCGGAGAGCAGGGTCCCGGGAGCCCAAAAGGCGGCGCCCGGGGCAGGCACCGGAGGCCACTCTCCCCGGCCAAATGGCGGCGCCCGGGACATGCCCGGGGGGCACGGTCCCGGGGGCCAAATGGCGGCGCCCGGGGCAGGCACCGGAGGCCACTCTCCCCAGCCAAATGGCGGCGCCCGGGACATGCCCGGGGGGCACGGTCCCGGGGGCCAAATGGCGGCGCCCGGGGCAGGCGCCGGAGGCCACTATCCCCGGGCGAACGGCGGCGCCCGGGACATGCCCGGGGGGCACGGTCCCGGGGGCCGAATGGCGGCGCCCGGGGCAGGCGCCGGAGGCCACTATCCCCGGGCGAATGGCGGCGCCCGGGGCAGGCGCCGGAGGCCACTATCCCCGGGCGAATGGCGGCGCCCGGGGCCGGCACCGGAGGCCACTATCCCCGGACGAATGGCGGCGCCCGGGACATGCCCGGGGGGCACGGTCCCGGGGGCCCAATGGCGGCGCCCGGGACATGCCCGGGGGGCACGGTCCCGGGGGCCCAATGGCGGCGCCCGGGTCATGCACCGGAGGCCACTATCCCCGGACGAATGGCGGCGCCCGGGACATGCCCGGGGGACACGACCCCGGGGGCCGAATGGCGGCGCCCGGGACATGCCCGGGGGGCACGGTCCCGGGGGCCCAATGGCGGCGCCCGGGACACGCCCGGGGGGCACGGTCCCGGGGGCCCAATGGCGGCGCCCGGGTCATGCACCGGAGGCCATTGTCCCCGGGCGAATGGCGGCGCCCGGGACATGCCCGGGGGGCACGGTCCCGGGGGCCCAATGGCGGCGCCCGGGACATGCCCCGGAGGCACGGTCCCGGGCGCCTAAAAGGTGGCGCCCGGGGCAGGCACCGGAGGCCACTGTCCCCGGGCAAAATGGCAGCCCCCCTGTACCTGGACTTGACCGCGTGGAGATTTCCCCCAACAGTTTCTGTCCAAAACCGGCTTAGGACAGTTCTTCGGTCTCAAAATAGCATTGAGATCATAGACTGCGATTAGAATCAGTGCTACGATCATAGCATCATATCTTGATCGTGCGGCGACCACAGAATTGCATTGTGATCAATATACAAGATATAAGTTTATTCCAAAGTCATAAGGGATTATGTAACACCCTGAGTTTAGGGGTGAAAACTTCCTTTTTCTTAAATAGCATGCATGCATGTATCTGTAGTAGTAGCCAAATCAGTATCTATCTTAAGCCCTAAAATCTCCAAATCTAACCTGTGACATCAAATCAAGATCAGATTGTTCAGATGTGATCTATCAGTTACTCTGAACTTAGAAGTCTTCAGAAGCCAGATTCAATTCCATCTCTAAATTCCAGATTTGTCAAAACTTCTGTTTTCGAAAACAGAAATTAAGTTAATTACCCTAAATACTCTAAACCCAGATTTAGCCAAATCTTGACCTAATTCAGACCAAATTACTCTTGGACTATGATCATGGGTATGCCAATACCTTAATCCAAAAAGCTGACAGCCAGATTTTATCATCTAGACTCTTTTCGCATATCAGTCCATTAGTTATAGCAAATCGGTCCTTTATCTGATTTCTGGAAACCCAAAAAGGCTAAAATCTTCAGATTAACTCCAAACTCAGAATTTCTTCAGCAAATCTCTTCTAAATGCTATTTGACACAATTTTCTCTTCTGTTCAGATTTCAAAATCTCATCCTAAGTGCCAGAATTCGAAATCAATTGAAACTCAGATTTCAATTACCCTAAAAGTACCCTATTTTCAGTTCATGTCAAAAACTATTCAAATGTGCCAAATTTTATCAATTATCCTTGCCAAATATTTTGTTGAATATAATCTGCCAGATTAGTGAAATCAAATTCAGTTTAAACCTTCCAAAACTCCAAATTTACAGAACAGTCCAAGACTCAAGATTTGAAATTGCAGTTCAGTCCAATTCGACCAGAGGACTTAGCCGTTTTCGACCAGAGCTCGCCGTGCCTGTGCGCCGTGGCTGTTCGTCGCCGGTGAAGCTTCTCCCGCGCTCGTGACCGTGCATGTTGTGTGTACGTGTCCTCGCCTCAGCCATCGCCGTGGCAACGCCGTTGCAACGTCAACGACCAGCGCCTGCTCCCGCGCGCGACCAGCAGCTTTTTGTCAGCAACTCCCGCCACGTTGCTTTGCCGCGCCAGTCGTTGTTGCCACAGCTTGCTCCAGCATCGCTAAGTCCCGATGAGCGACAAAGTGATCGGTTGTAGTCCTGTCGCCGTCGCAATCACCGTTCTTCACTGTGTCTTCGCCGCTGTTACTTCTGCACACAACCAGTCTCATCCCCAGTTGCCAATCACTTCGCTGCTCCCTCCTTGCAAGCTTCGCCTGGCCTATTTAAACACCATTGTACCCCAGCAACTTCTTTGCTTCACTGGAAATCAGCTAAGTCTTGAAATTCTCTTGTTTTCGTCTTCTTCTCCGGCAAGCCGTCAAGGAGGCTCACGGTGCCAGCTTCATCCACTGCACCAACCTTCGAATTAAAGCCATCAGTGAGTTCCCCTACTCATCCTCTCTGTGTAGTATCACTTAATTGCTCTCCGGTGGACCCTAACGCCGGTGATCGCCGGAGTTGCCAAATGCCCTGTTCCGGCAATGCAGCCCGATTCACTTCGTTTTAGCTTTCAAATCTGTGGAATAAAATGATCAGTGAACCTTTTTAAGCAAGCCTATGCATCCAGATTTTAGAATTGAACCTCAATCGAATGTTTCCCCAGATCCAAACTCCACCAGTCGCCAGGCTTCTCCGGTGATTCTCTGACCAAACTAACCGTGCCAATAGCTTCCTTATACTTCTCAGATACTCACCAAGCTTGGAATTGAGTTCTTTTAGCCTGTATCGAAAACCCCCAAATGACAGTGCTTCTTCTCCGGCGCCGATCACCCGAAAACTTTTCCCAGCCATTTCAGTCCTAACCACCTTGTCCAGTGTGTATGCCTTGACCTCCTGAGCATTTTTGTCTTCTATCCCGACACCTAGATCGGCCTAGATCGAAAGTTATAGCTTTGCCAAGATTTTGTCCAGAACTGATCTAGTGCAGTGAGTTCACCGCAGTTCATCATCGGATTTCTTGTTGTCCAGCCATTTTCAGCCTTGGATCCTGTTGACTTATTTTTTCCTGTTGTCAATGCGTACCTCCCAGACAAAGTGGTACATCAATTGGAGCTCTAGATCAAAAGTTATGCCAAGCCCTAGTTTTTGGCATTGTCAGCTCTATGTCAGAGCTTGTCAGCCAGTGGCATTGGCCTTGTTTACCCACTTCTGGTTGTGCAATTTGAAAACCACTTTGTCCACTGAATTTGTAGAGTTATGATCTACATTTTCTTCTACTACCACAACTTGAGATAAGCACTCTAGCTTTTCTTAA
The DNA here is from genome assembly GCA_019359835.1 of Pharus latifolius. NCBI lineage: Eukaryota > Viridiplantae > Streptophyta > Magnoliopsida > Poales > Poaceae > Pharus > Pharus latifolius. The sequence continues at coordinate 53,964,724 of CM033329.1, read as the reverse complement.
AGCTAGGTCAAAGCCTTGATCTGAATGTCAATCTGCTGACATTCGCTGTTTTGATTAAACCAGCCACAAAATTGTTATCCCTATTGTAATCCTGAAACCCTAAGATTATCTAACCACCATCCTTAGCCCAGATTCCTTGAAACCCTAGAATCTCGACTCAGTTTAGCTTACAGTTCAAATTATCTCCAGTATAGTTCAATCATTCTTGTTGAGCATTTATGCATATAAGTCATAAAACATTTTAATATTATAAGTAATCATTGTGTGTTTGTTTGTCGTCGAGCAGATCCAGAAGCTAACTTTGAAGATTTTGCTGTCGACCCGTCATCAACTGCTGTATCTTACGACGCGGAAAGCAAGTCATATCCTTGGTCATCTTGAACCTATATTTTAAATGTTGCTATAACATAACCTTGAATATAGATAATATTGCATGTGAAAGATTGAGAATGGTTGATTTATGAATTGGCAGTACTAGACTGGTTATCTGTGAAATGTGAAATAAACAAGTTTTGAGCCATGAACTATTATATATGTATATATTTATATTCATGAAATAAAACCCCTAGCCGTGACCAGAAAAATGGTAAGGAAGGCTGTAGCACTGGAGGTGCTAGACTGCAAAGGATAGCAGGCACTGAAGGTGCAGGGTTGTGGATGGTCTGGTCACTGGCATATAAGGACTAGAACCTTGTGTTGTGTGTCTAGTGGCATGAACAATGTGCTAACCGCAAGCCTGGTATGGGACAGGCCTGAACAAGTACTTATGTGGATCGCACATGAAACCCTTGCATGAGATGTGTAGTGATGCACGATAAGCACGGAGAATGGCTCCCACACATATCACTGAAGGTGATCAAGCACGCTGACCCAGTAATGGGAATAAGCAAAGGGGTGGAGGTTAGGATACAACCTACCACAACTGTGGTTTGCGGAGAACCACAGGGTCGGGGGTGAATTGTGAGTGAGACATAACAAAAGTTCTTGTTATCTCCACCTTGCCACTCACACATGGTTGTGAGGAGGGGTCTAATCATTTTGATAGGATGGGCTTGAAAGTGGAATATCTTGCGGGTAAATTGGTACCTCTCTGCAGAGTTAAAAATGTATTCGAATACTCCGAGCTCCCGGGTTTATAGGAGTCTGCTGTGGTGGATTAAATCCACGGGGTGTGACACAAGTATTATTTTCTAAATAAAATGTGTTAAATCAAGATTACCCAAATGGCATGTGTTGTCATGATAAGGAGTGCTGCTGTGGGCTGTCGTGTGTCGACGTGTCGCGGTAGTGCTATAATCTAGTGAACAAGAAGATAAATGTTATATTATGAGAAGTGTTGCCATGAGATAAGATGAGATGAGGTATGAAAGATAAAGATTATTTTATAAACATCCATAATTCTTGACTAGTCTAGGTTCATATCATCATTACTATATGTATCTACTCTTACCTATGACTTGCTGAGTATGTAAGTGCTCACCCTTGCAACATTCAACTCAATAGATGCAGCGTTCTTTGACCAAGATGATGGCATGGAGAACTTCGTGGATCCAGAAGGAGGAGAATCAGTTCCGCCAGAGCCCTGATGTGTGTTGTTCTGCCGTCAACTTCTTTTGTGGGAGGGTCACCTATCTTCTGCTGTGTAGTTAATATTTTGCTAAACCCTGAATGCCTTGTAGGCATTGTAATCCTTTATGTAATATTAAGGCCAGCAGGCCACACTGCTTAAATATTTTGTAAGTTACTCTGTTGCATTATAATATACTCCTGTGTTTGACTTATCCTGGGAAGTCAAAGGTGTGTGTATGGGACTAGCTGCAGCGAGCTAGGTCTCTACAGGAGTAGTCGTAGTCCCAGTTTCGGGGCGTGACAGATTACTTCCTTGATAAACTTTAAGAATTTCTCATATTTTTATCTGTACCATAGCCCCCGAATGTGAAATAAAATGATAAACATACATTTTTATTTTGGATTCATTACTGGGTATGGATAACAGGTTCCAAGAGGAAAGGCACCCATTATGGGAAATTAATAAAATATCTGGCAAAGGGTTGTCTCGAGCATATAAAAGAAAAAGGTAGCTTAGTGGGGAAGCCTCATAGCCAAAAACCCTTCGTTGCCTTAGACATTCTTGCCGCACAAAACCCTCTTTTGCACACCTTGTCTTCGTCGTCTCCAAAGCCATCACCTTTTTCCGCAATCCTCTGTAGTAATGGCGTCCTAGAGCTGAACTGTCCACCACACAGAGGAGAGTCTGGTGGCACTAGAGAAAGAAGAGATTCTCCCCCCCCCCCCACGGCTGCTGATCAACTGGCGGCTAGCAGAGAAAGATCAAGAACCCCAATCGTCCAAGAGGGTGAATTGGTGATCTTCGAGGAGTACTTGCAGTGCGGGTTCTGATTCCCAGAGAGCGAGTTCCTGCAGGGAATCTTGGACCACTACGGGTTGGAGTTCATGAATCTCCACCCAAATGCGGTTCTCATCCTGGTGATTTTTCAACATCTGTGTGAAGCTTTCGTCGAAGTGCTTGGAAGCATGGAGCTTTTCCGAACGCTTCTACTTCTCGGCATAGTCAAAGAGTGCCAATGCTGCTGGGTGCATCTACTTCCGCATAAGAGAGAAGAAAGAGTACCCATTCCCACCTCTACGGGATTCTATGCACGGGTGTCACCACAAATTGTTCTACTACACCCTCCGTTGGAGAGCGGATTGTGGTTCGCGAACACCCGACCGGAGAAGGACAGTGAGTTAGACTCCATTCCTTCTCTGAGCATGGAACTAAAGAAGCAAGCTCAAGCCATCCTTTACTTAGTCCTGCAGGGCTTGACCGCGTGTGACATCATCCGTGACTTTGTGAAGAATAGGATGAGTCCCCTGCGTGAGAGGGCACATCCGGCTTGGATGGTGGAGTCCATAGCAGACAACACCTTAGATTATAACACCGGTATGTCTTCTGGTCAATGAAATACACTTTTTTTACTGATGAAAAATGTCGTATCAAGTAATATGCTTGTTTGTGACGTAGTGTTGTCTTTGTCCGAAATCGAAAAAAGGACAAATTACCTCCTACAGGCATTTAATACCGCGGCAGAGGGAGCTAAATGGTGGCCTCGCCCCCAGGGCTTAATTAATGCTAGCGATGATCTTAAACAAGAGTGCCGAAAGGTATGATCTTTCCCAACAAGCTCTGTTGTAAATCATCCATTTGACGTATGTTACTAAAAGCATTTTAAATAAAACAGCTTTTGGGAAAATTTGCTGGGGCTAAGCGTCAAAGCGAGGACGCTAGTCCTTCAGGGAGATCAGCCGCGAAGAAGGCGAAGAGGACTCCTTCGAAGATCAAAATGAAGGAGCCTGCTCCCGAAAAACCTAAGACGATCCTGGGAGGGGCTTCTTCGCGAAAGAAAACTATAACTGCAGAAAGGACTACGGTAAGATTTTCCGTACCCCCTGTAATCCCATGTACGAGTGGAAATTACTTCTTCGTCGTACAGGGTGAAGGGAGCGAGGATGAGGAAGACGATATTCCTCTAGTTCGTCGCAAGAGGAAGGCGACTGACCTTTTGGGAACAAGCATCCCAGAGAGGTCAGCTTCCCTTCAAACCGATGAAGTCTTGTCCTTGACTGCAGGGACAGGGACAGCTACAATGGGCCCCGCAACCACTGACAATCCTGTGGTTACGGGTGAAACCCCTGCGCCAGAGTCTTGTGAAGCCCCAGGACTAATAACTCCTCCCTTACTGATCGAGGGAGTGATTGTGGTAAGAATCCTCACAGTCTTGTATGTTGTTGTTCCTCTGCATATACTCATAGGATTGTGTACATACAGGGAGAAGAGATACTATCCTGTTTAAGAAAAGGAAAACAAGGATCGAAGACGATTCTTTCCCAGGAGCACCCAGTGGGCTTCTTTCTCCCGGGAGCTCATCATTGAAACCCAAACCATGGGTGGGGTTTCGAACAAAGTAAGAATTTCTCCTATCGCCATCTAGAGATAATCGACAAGAGGCATTTTACCTTACAATCTGTTTGTTTGTTTTTAGGAGTAGGGATGCTGCGCCCAGTACTCTGGCGACATCGACAAGCCTTGGCACAACACCTACAGTAGAGGTCGCGGAAGAGCCAAGTCCTACTCCCATGGTCGAAGAAGTCCTTCAAGCCATCATAGAGGGAATGGAAGCGGAGATCCAATCCCAAGGGATGGAAACCGCAGTCCCGGCCATAGAGGGGGATCAGCAGGAAAGATCATCTACTACCCCTACCGTGGACACAACAAGTCTTGAGGCTCGACCTCACGCTGATGTTGAGAGCAGCTCATTCAGTGATTACGTAGAGGTATGCAAAAAACTCTTTTTATTATTTTCGAGCTCATAGAAATTTAGGAATATCCAAGTTTTAAGAGCAATTCCTTATTGTGTTTCAGGACTTGACCCGAGTGGCGACCAGGTCGATAGCTATAGCAAAGCATGTCGAAGTCACGCAACAGGAGATCAGTCGGCTGCAACAGTAAGTGTGGTGCTCTTTATTTGTGCTAACTTGAATCCGTATTTATGCGTAGCTGATTGTCTTTCTTATTACAGAGAAAATGCCTTTTTGAATAAGAGCATGGCTGATCGGGAGAATCAAGAAGAAGCTATAGCCGTTAGATGTTCTTCTCTAGAGAAGGAACTTCGCGAAGCGCAGTTAAAGCTCTCTTGTAAGTCCACTTTCGACCAGAAAACATTATTTCATTACATGAACTGCTGTAAGAATCGTCTGCCGTGTTCATGCAGCACAAGAGGATCAAATAAATCTTCTTTCAAAGAATGACCTTCAGGCGACCATTCAGCTCCAAAGCTCGAAGATTGATATTGTCTACACGAAGAACAAGAGTTTGAGAGCAACAATTGCATCCGACAGCAATGCTCAATCTTCCGTCTTCGAAAAGCTGAAGACGGTGGCAACTCTGCTCAAAACTGATGTGGTTGAATCTCAAAAGATCAATCCTATCTTCGGCGAGTTAGCCACATTGGTTGCGACTCAGGCTGAATCACTTCTCGAATATCTTCCCGAAGATACGAGGCGACAGGAAGAGGCGATGAGGACAAAAGTGCAATCTATAGCCTCTGCCATCCTCTGCAGATTCCATTTTCACCATGGCCCTGATCTTGATTTGAAACCAGTGGTCGGAGATGCAGAAATCGAGAGTGAATATCAGCTTGAGGTCATAATGGAGGAGGTCCGGCCCTTGATCGAAAACCTCTTGAAAGAACTTGGCTTATGTAACAATTTTTGTACCTGCAAACATGTGATTATACAATGCAAATGCATGCCTTAAATTTTGAAAAAAGAAAGTACTTCTCTTCATTTCATGTTATGACCATATTCCCTTAGCCCCCTCCGAGATCATAAGTACTGAAGACCTAGTATTGTAATCTCAGGAAAAAATATGGGCGTTATGAATATCTAAGAAATGCTTTAACTTAGATATGATCATCCGATCATACTGATACTGACCTTAATACAACACCCGGCCTTATTATGAACTGGCAGCTACTCGAATGATCAGGAACATGCCAGCAAGTCCCGTGTGCGTTGAGAAACGGCTTATTGAGGGATGTCTTATCTGGATGTGACCATGAGATCAGCCAGCGAATCCGGTCAGGATATTGTAGCAAGATGATCATCGGCAATCAGCCCCTGAGCAAGGCTCATTATAGGTATGGCAAAGAAACGAACGTAACATGAGCCAAATGAAAGTACTCACGATTTTTGCTAAACCATGCTAATTGAACAGGAAAAAAGATTGGAGAACTTACACGTAGAACCTGCGTGGTTGATCGATGTTCCAAGTATTGGACAAGATGCTGCCATCCTCCATTGCTAACCGAGCCAATCCTAGTTGTGGTACTGAAACAACAGTGTAGGGGCCTTCCCACTGCGGAGAGAACTTATTGCGGTTATATTGGTTTTGTATTTTTCGTGAAACCAGATCACCCACGTGATGACTACGCGGCCGCACCCTCTTGCTGTGATATTTTCACAAAGCTTGCAAATATACTGCTGACCTTATCAACGCTTGATCACATTTTTCTTCGAGGAGGGTTAAATCCTGAGTATGTTGTTCGATTTAATCAATCCGGTCAAATTGATCTGTTCAGACAAAACCAATACTAATTTCCATAGATAACACAGCCTCAGAGCTGTATACCAATTGGAAAGGTGTCTCACCGGTGGCTTGACTACAGGTAGTACGTAGTGCCCATAGAACGAAGTAGAGTTCATCTACCCAAGCCCTCGGACGCGCCTTAAGGCAATTGAAAACACGTTTCTTGATGCCTTGTAGTATCTGCCCGTTGGCACGTTCGACGACACCATTGCTCTGTCGATGAGCTACAGAAGCAAATCACACCTTGGTTCCAATATTATCGCAATAGTGCAGGAAGAGACCGCTAGCGAATTGGGAACCATTATCAGTGATGAGACGACTTGGAACACCAAATCGAGTGACGATGTTCTTATGAAAGAACTTCTATGCCGCAGCAGTGGTGATATTGCGGACTGGTTCAGCCTCGATCCATTTTGTAAATATGTCAATAGCTACGAATAGGAGCTTGTAACCATTGACCGCCTGTGGCATAGGTCCCACAATATCTATCCCCCAGACCGCAAAGGGCCAAGTTAAAGGGATAGTTTGCAAGGCATATGCGGGCTAATGAACCTGTCTGGCATGAAATTGACACTGGGGGCATGTCTTGACCAAGTATTTGGCATCATCGAGTGCCGAAGGCCAGTAAAAACCCTGTCGGAAAGCTTTCCCGACCAGTGTGCGAAATGACGCGTGTGTACCACACATACCATCATGGATTTCTTTCAAGAGGGATTTACCTTCCTCTTGAGAAATACAACGCATGAATACTCCTTGAGTACCCTTCCTATACAAGACCCCTTCTATAAGTTTGTATAGGCTGCTTTTTGAATCAACCGATCACTTTCTGTTTCATCCTTGGGCAAGGTCCCATGTTCGAGATAGACCCTCAATGGATGGGTCCAATCTTCTTCATGTCCAAGGTTGGTAACGAAGACTGTCACCAGGTCATCTTCGACTGTAGTCATGATCGAAGGATGTTCTAAGTGTTTGACGAACACTCCTACCGAAGCAGATGTACGTGAGGATCCAATTTTAGATAATTGGTCTGCGAGAATATTGTCCTTTCGCGGGATGTATTGGACTTCGAAATGACTGAAGTGTTTTTCCAATCTCCTCACTTCCCCCAGGTAATGAGCCATTGTCTCATTAGAGGTGCTGTAGTCCTTATTTACTTGGTTTATGACCAGCTGTGAGTCTTCCCTCACCACTAATCGATGGACTCCGAGGAATTTTGCTGCCTAGAGCCCTGCAATAAGACATTCAAATTCTGCTTGAGTTGGTCACCCTGAGGCGTGATTAAGACCACTCCAGCCCCCAAGTGTTGAAAATTGCGAGTGCCATCAAAATACATCATCTAGTGGTCGGTGCATGATAAGTCTTTAGATTCTTGCATAGGTGGGTCAAGGTTAGTCCATTCGACCACAAAGTCTGCAAGGATCTGAGACTTGACCACCGTGCGAGGGGTGAAATGGATGTCAAATACTCCAAGTTCCACAGTCCACTTCACGATTCGACCAGATTTCTCTGGGTTTTGGATAATATCTCCCAAAGGAAAGGACAAGGGCACTGTAATTTTACGTGCCTGAAAGTAATGTCGTAGCTTGCGGGAAGCCATCAGTAGTGCGTAAAGTATCTTCTGGACCTCAGGGTAACGCTCCTTAGAACCATGAAGTACCTCGCTTACGTAATAGATGGGTTGTTGCACTCCTTCTCTTTCTGCGATCAGAACCGCACTGACTGCATGAGGTGTGGCTGCCAAGTAAAGAAGTAGCGGTTCCCCTGTGATCGGAGAAACCAACACTGGCGGACTAGATTAGTATGCTTTAACCTCCTGGAATGCTTTCTAGGCTTCATCTGACTAGGTAAAATCATGGTGTTTTCGAAGAGCTTTGAAAAAAGGTAATCCCCTCTCGCCTAGTCGCGATATAAATCGACTTAAAGCGGCCATGCGACCTGCCAGGCACTGGACATCCTTCATGGTCGAAGGAGACCTCATTTGCTCGATGGCCCTGATTTTTTCGGGATTAACCTTGATTCCTCTAGAACAGACGAAAAAGCCTAAAAGTTTACCAGATGAAACCCCAAAAGAACACTTTTCTGGGTTTAATTTTATTCCAAATCGGTTTAAATTACAAAAGGTTTCACCAAGATCATCTAAATGAGTCAAGCTTTTTAAGATTTTTACAACCAAGTCATCTACGTAAGCTTAAAGATTACGCCCTATCTAGGAAAGAAAGGTCTTTTGCATCAAGTGTCGGTACGTGGAATCGGTGTTCTTGAGACCAAATGACATTCTGACGTAGCAGTAGGTGCCAAATGAGGTAGTCTTCTCTTCATCTTCTTCTGCCATGCTAATTTGATGCTATCCTGAGTAAGCATCCAGGAAGCTCATCAATTCGCAACCCGCAGTAGAGTCAACCAACTGATCGATGCGGGGAAGGGGGAAGTCATCCTTCGGGCAGGCACTGTTTCGGCTGGTGTAATCAACGCACATGCACCACTTACCATTTGACTTATGGACCATGACCAGATTCACAAGCCATTCCGGATGATCGACTTCGCGAATGAATCCAGTAGTTTGGAGTTTATCTAACTCCGCATGGATAGCTTCTTGCCGATCAACAGCAAAGCGTCTAAGCTTCTACTTTATTGGTCACTGTCCAAGTCGAATTGCTAACTTGTGCTCAATTACCTCCCTTGGGACACCGGGCATGTCGGATGGTTTCCACGCAAACACATCTGCATTAGCTCAGAGGAAAGTAACGAGTTCGAGTTCCTATTTGTCATCCAGGCCTAATCCAATCCGAATTGTTCTAGATGGATCATCTGGGCATAATGGAACTAGTTTCAGCTTTTCCTCTGGTCGAGGGGTGACCTTGATCGTATCCGCAGCTGCGGTGGTGATCTTGACATCCTGAAGGGGAAGTTGATCTACCAGCTCCAGGGATAACCGATCGCAAGTCAATGCCACATTGCGGCTGCCATCATAAATTTAGCGAGAATTAGCCTAGTAGGACATTTCTTCATCCCCGTCGGCGTCTCTAAGCCCGCAAGTCTGCTCTTTCGATGGAAAAGTTGGCATCGGCCCAATTCCCTGGTAGAAGTCATCTAGTTGCTTCAACTAGCTCTGGCAGTTCTTGAGGTCTTGTCTCGGAGAGCTGTGGATCGGACATCACTTCTTGCCTTCCTGCGACTTAGTCGGTTTTTCTGGCTAGTCGGCATTGCGGCCACCATAAGCAGTTTTATTTTTAAATGAAAACTTGCTACCTTTCGCCGATGGAGGATTTTCTGCGACTGCGACCTCTCGGTACTGTCCGGTTCGATTCTTTTTAGACTTCTTTGATTTCCCACTCGATGAAGAATCTGGCTTCTTGCCTGCATCTTCTTTTTTCATGTCCTTGAGACCTGGTTAGGTCAGTAAATTCCCTTTATCCACCATCCTATTCCATTCAACGACCTCGGTCGCATCTGAGTAGTTATCAGCCATATCAAAGAGATCAGCAACTGACCGAGGAGGGTGCATAAGTAAATCTTTCGTAAACCTCTGATACCGAACGGCGTGCTTAAACACCCTGATAATGGAGTTATCAGATATGTTTGGGATGGTATTTCTCACCCCGACAAACCTTTTAACAAAATGGCGAAGAGTTTCCGTAGAGGTTTGTCATAGATGATGAAGATTGTCTTCTTTCCCGGGTTTCTGATAACAATTCTAGAAATTGTTGAGGATAGCATCGCACAACATTTCCCAGTTATATATCGAACCTTCGGGCTGATTGAATAGCCAGGTCCTTGCCGGTCCCTCAAGGACTGTCAGCAAGTAATTGGCCATGACGCGATCATCACCACCCGCCGCTTGGATAGCGGTGATGTAAATTTGAAGGAACTCCGACGGATTCTGGGTCCCATCAAACCTCTTAATAGCCCCTGGCTTGAACTTATCCGGCCAGACGACCGCACGGAGGCCTGGCGAAAAAGCTTTACAGCCAACATAGGGACTATGGAGAGTTCCGCGGTTTCCAGCATAACCATGAGTGATTTCACGCGATGGGGACGCACCACGTGGTCCCAGACGAGAATGCACAGGAATTCGATCCCGATCACGAGAACTTCCCATGCGTGTGGATTTGTCATGCCGAAGTGATCCAGATGGTAGTCGATTATGCCTACCATGACTAGAGTGGGAATACTCCTTTTCATGGGAACGTATCGTAGACCGGGAGGAAGCTGTAGGGGTCGCATCAGATGCGACCTATCCAGCTTCTCCGCCAGGATCCTAGCAAAAGCCAGTTTGTCCGCGTCTGTGAGGGTAGGAGCAAAATTACGCAAGACCTCCGCGATAGATCGAATTCAGCCATGCGTACTTCTCTTTGGTGCGCCAAGTGTAATCGTTTCTTCATCTGCCGGTGAATATTCCGGGGGTAAAGAAGGCGCCTAGTCATGCCTGCGACCATGTGGGCGACGGGAGGAACTAGTGGCGGTGTCATAACGAGACTGCGCATTTTGCAGGGCCTCTAGGGACTGTGGAGTTCGTTATCTCGTCGCTCACGGTCTTGATCCTCCTTTTGTTTGCGTTCTTGTTCCTCCTTTTGTCTGCACTCCTGTTCTTCCCTAGCAATCCACTGATCGGGAGTTTCCTCCGACAAGGCAGCGAATTCTCTGGGGAGCGAAGCTACAGAAGGAGAGAACATCTCTGTTGTGAGGATCAAACCTCCCTGGACTGAGTTCTTGGTCACTGCCATCCTGGTCCCCGATGGGGACGGACGGTGACCAAGACTTGATTTCGCATACGGTGGAACTGACATCAAGTTCTGGACCTGTCTCTTCCATCCCTTGGCCAATGGACATGACCCGGGTAGATGAAGACGTGTCCTCCTGACGTTCCTTCGGAATGTCTTCGCAATCGATCTCTTCCATTGGAACGGGATCGCTAGGTGAAGGCATTTGTAGATCGAAGTCGTTCTCAAATTATATGCCCTAGACATGGCTCACCAAACCTCCGGATGAAGGGAAAGCACCTTGAGAAAAGGTCCCACGATGGGCGCCAGCTATCGACGATTTGGACTCAGGGTCCTTAGTCGATCTTATGCAAATTTGTGCGTTGCGAGGCCTTTCAGGGTGCTCGATCCTCCGGGAAGATAGGATGAGTAATATCTGTATGGGCACAAGATAATTTATACAGGTTCGGCCCTCGATGGTGGGAGTAATAGCCCTACGTCTTGTTACGATTTCACTATATGAGAAAAGATGTTTACAAGAGGAAGGAAGAGATGATCACAAGCGAAGATCTCTCCTATGTTAGTGTCTATCTAACTATGTCTAAGTCTTCAGGTTACTTGGACTCCTGGTAATGCTTGTATGCTTAACCGTCTCTTAAATCGTGCATTTGACCACCTTTTTATACTGAACAAAAGGGCGCCAATGCGAAACAGCCTTGGACGGTTGCTAGGATGCAGTTTTGATAACCGCACTCAACTTCCACGCAGGCTAAACACGTGCAGTCAAGGGATAACCGCACATATTAACCTCCTGGCAGTTGTCTTCATACGTGAAGAAATCCTCATGATCCTCAGGATATGCCTGTTCAAAGGGTTAGAGATTCTCGAGTTATTCTGGTCACAAATAGTCAACGACCCTCTGACCGCGCACTATCTGCAGTCTTCTGACCGCGCACTGTCTGCGGCCTCATGATCGCGCAAGGGCTACGATCATAAATCATCTTTGTGTCTGCGCCCTTCAGGTCGTCTGAGACCATGGTGACGGACTTATAGGCACACGTCTAATCTGATTCTGTCTTGAACCAGATGTGTATTATTTTGAACTAGCTCGGGTGATAATCCTCGTCAGACAGGCATCCTAGCCCCGGGGGATTGGATTAAGATAGGAAACTCTAATGCAGATATGTGTAACTCATTTCTGAGCACAAAAGTTCTTGACACAAAAGAATGATAGCACCAGGGTCAAACAATGCAACTGAAAGTTCAGAATGCATCAAGATCCTACCGATCACAACATCAGATGCTTCACCTGCTTCAACGGCGGATGCATAGTTGAGTCTGCCATGACCTGCGGCAGGCGCTCCTCTTCCTCGTCTATTCTGGATTCTTCCTCCTCTGGAGGGTGGAACACCTCTGGCGAAGCCTTGAGTTGGAATAGGGGGTCTTGAGGCTTGAGCTCGGGCAACGTTGAACGGCAAGAGTTATAGTGGACAAGTGTCCTTGCGATGTCCCTTTCTTCCGCAATGAAAGAATTCTACATTCTTCATGGGGCAATCTTTGAAGAAATGGTTTCCTTTACATCTGGTACACTGTGGTGTTGTGGCTAGCGCAGGCCTCTGGGGTCTCTGTGGCGGTATGAAGGCTGGCCGATAAGCGGGCATTGGTCTTCCTCGACTAGCATTTCCTTCATAAGAGTTGGGCAAAGCCTTCCTCTTCCGGTCTTCTTCGATCACTCCCCTCTTTTCTTCCATTTTGAGCAGTCGATTAATCAGAACATGAAAATCCATAAACTCATGTGATGATAGCTGGTATTGCAAGGAGTTTTGTAGACCTTCGCAGAATCTATCGATCTTTCTCTCCTCCGTTGCAATATCTTTGGGAGCGTACCTTGCCAGTTGAATGAATTCGTGCAGGTACTGTTTGACGGACTTGTTTCCTTGTCTTCGATTCACGAACTCTCGGCGCTTCTCTTGAACAACTCCTTTCAGGACGTGGTACTTGAGAAATTCTTCCTTGAACTCATTCCATGTGATTGAATCTCTGTTGGAATGCACAGTCTGATAATTTTCCCACCATGCGGCAGTAGGTCCAGCTAGTTGATGTGATCCATACAGAAGTTTCTCCTCGTCGCTGCACCTAACGGTGTTCAACTTTCTTTCCACATCCCTTAGCCAATCGTCGGCCATGATGGGGTCCTCGGTACTTGAGAAGGTTGGAGGACGCGTTTTCTGGAAATCAGTCAGCTTCGCACCAATTGCTGGTCCTTCAGTTTGTCCAGATGCTAAATGTTGCATTAACTGTCCTAAGATCTGATTTTGCACAGTTGCTGACTCTTGTCTGTTTCGCTCCATCCATATTAGCACGTCATTGATGTTGCCTCCTTGTGGCATAGTTGATGATAATCCTAGTCGGTCTGGGTTAGCACGGTCTCTTGTTCCTGGCGTGGCCCTTGCATTGCTGGGGTTTCCTTCAAGTTCTCCTTCTTGGGGTCTTCCACGTGTATTAACCATCCTATTTAAACAAGAGGTCAAGGATAGAGATGCTGATTCAGAAAGAATCACACATAGGGATGCAAGTAGAATGCTGACATTAACTCAAGAGGTAAGGATAGGATCATGTAAAATGCCTTTTTCATAAATCAGCTTTTAAAAGATACAAAGCTTTTTGCCTCATCGGCTTACAGAGTTCATCTAACAACCAGCACACAAGCATACATCAACCATAACTAAGAACAACCACTACACCAAAAGAAAGATCTAACTTCTGCTGGGTTAGGCACAAAAGGTCAAGCCAAAGGAAGTCTGGGATCACTCATCGGCATCGAAAGAACCACAAGGATCTACATCCTTAGGATCCTCCTCCTGGCCATCATCTGCATCCATCGGATCCAGATCAAAGTCCTCATCATCATCCATGTCACTGTCGATATTGACAATCTCCTTCCCTTTTCCGTTGGGGGTCTTCTTCTTTTCTGCAGTGCTGGGAAGTTCAAGTGCATGACTGTTGATGACAATGCCGTGTGACGAAGGTGTGAAACCACTAAGGTACTCCTTCAAGTTTCCCACTCTCTTGTGAGCGGTAATCCTTAGTCTTGGACGGCTTTTCTTGACAGCGGACTCTGAAGCATCAGGATCCTTCTCTCCACTTGATTCGGCTAACTCCTGAATTTGCTTCTCCTTCTCTTCGAGAGTTGTACGGGTCTTCACAAGCATGCCCTCAAGATAATGGCGGTCGTCACGAACACGCTTGTACTCACGAAGCAGGCGGGTGTATCCGATCTCCAAGGCATGAACAACATCTTGGGTCTTTGTCAGAATGGCATCCTCTCAGTCGCTGGATGGGAGAACAACTCAGTGCTCTGACCTGGGAACCTGATAGGGCACGAAGAGATAGGGGGAATCTGAAAGGTAGTCACTGTATAACTGCCGGATGGTACCTACGGCACGACAGGCAGCATTTAAGATGGCATCATCATCTTCTTCTCTGCGGGCCTGATGTCTCACTGAACCTCTCCCATGCTCGGGGATCTCATAGACGAACACTGAAGCATGATAACCGAAGGGTCGTCCATCGACCTCATCTCGCCAAACGCAATATACTAGCCTCTGACTATCTCGCGCACAAAGGAATTGTAGCATCATCCACAGGAGTAGCGCCCACGATCCAAGCTCGTCACCATGAACGAATCTCCTACCGAAAGCCATATGGGAGACAAAACGAAAGGGCACCTATGAGTTAAAACGAAGTCTAAAACCTTTTTCAAATAATCAAAAAACAACATGTTTTTCTTAAACAAAATAGGTTTTCGCAAACAGACTTAGTCAAAGAACTAGCGATCTTTCAGCTTCTAGGGACGCCAAGGTCTATCTAAGGGTCACGACCTACAGTCGAGCCTTTGCTCTGATACCAACTTCTATGGGACCCTCATTTGAGGAATCCGGTGGCAACCGCCCAGGTGGGTTGCACTCAGAATGATACATTGCAAGCTCACAACAACAAAATGCATTATATAACAATGCAAGTAAATAAAACAAGTGCTGCTCACATGGACCAACATTACAATAACATAGTGCCAAAATGACGCAATTTAGTGTTGATACAAAATCAAGGAGTTTTCTTCGACATGAAGGTCGGCACAAAAGGAAACAACAACAACAACAAGCAAAAGGGCTTCAATGATCTTCATCTTCAACTGCAGCGGTATTGCAAGGGTTTCCTCCACATCGGACTCCACTTGGTAAGTGACCCTCTAGTAAGCTAGATACTTGGGGATGGTTTCTTCTTCTTCCATATTGGGTTCAAGACCGTAGGACTCGGGATCAATGAATCCTTCCTCTAAATTTTGTTTGCAAAAGCAAGGGTGAGCACATTGTCCACATAGTGTTCAACAAGTCTCAATTAAGAATGCAGGTATATAAATGGGGGGGGGGGGATTTCCAAAAGATGGGCTCTTTGGTCCATAGATAAGGATAGAATATTTTTTCAATCTAAGTTTTGAGGAAAAGGTTTTGCTTTCCAAAAAGCAAGGCTTTTAAATCCTAAACTTGATTTTTAGAAGATGTTATGCGTGGCGGTCTTCCATGAGTCACCACTTTAATCAATATTATGAAAAACTTTCCCAAAAGCTACTTGTGCTGCATCGACGTGGCTAGAATCCACCGCGCGTAGACTCCATGACCTGGGAGCTCAGAGTATCTGATACTTTTTATAACTTTGCAAAGGTGTACCACTTTAATCCACCGATCACTCAGCTTTCAAGTTGGTACCTCTCCATGTGACTTTTACACATGTGACAAGGCCGAGATCACCCAACAGTTTACAATCCTAACATTAACAATTCCCTGCCAGGTAAATAGACATTCCAGTCCTTATTACTGTTGTGGGGTACTCCCCACAGCCAATTCTTCCAAGCCTTGGCCTATGGTCCCGCAAGACACATAGCCTATGGATTCATGCCGCATAGAAGTACAACACAAGGTTCCTGTCCTTATGAATCTTTAGTGAGGAGTCTTTCACATTCCCAATGTGCACACAGCACCAACCAATCAAACCATCCTCACTATCGATTCCAATCACATTTTCTTTCACAAAAGGGTTTGAACAATACCTTCCACACATGTGACCGTTTAGCACTTAACAAATAATCTTGAGCATAAGCATAGCCTAAGCATGATATCCTAGGGTGATAAGGGTGCATGATATATACGAACATGAGGGGCTTTCCAAGGAATTAGGTCATAACTATTCATATTCCTTCAACATAGCATTTAACCTAAACATAAAGCATGCGTATACATTAAAATAGAAATTAGTCTAGTTTACTCAAAATACTGGGGGAGACATGATCAAGGTTAGAGACTTGCCTTGCACTGTGGGGTCTGATGGCTCTAAGGGTTCTTCGAAGTCTTTTGTTGACTCTTCTGCTTCTTGCTCTATTCTCGCACACAAACAACGAGACAATTCAACACATCGCACTACAGAAGCATACAGAAAATAGTTTCTATAGCAAATAATAAGTAAAATATAACATTCATGCAGGGGAAATAATCAGGAAAGATACTTGAGCGCTACTCGAAAGATGGGTTTAAAAAGGGTCGAACGTCAAAGGGTTGACATTCGATTCACGACTAGACGTGGCCTTAGGTCGGCTTTAGGTGAATTTTCTGAAGATGTGGCAGTAGAGTAAATTGTAGAACATGGCTCCATGAATCTAGTGGACAAAGTGGCATTTCACTGGTTCAACCAGAAGGGGTCAAACAGGGCCAATGCCAGTGCCTGACAAGGGCTGGCACTGGACTGACATTGCCAAAAGCTAGGGCACAGCTGGGAAATCGATTCAAGACTTCAATCCCTTCACCAACCATGTATGGAAGGTAGGCGAAGATGACAGGGATCTAGTGGTGGTGGTTTCAAGGGCTGGGGTGGTCAGGCGGCGAAGAACGGCGGTGATGAACTGCGGTGGCGACACGGCACAGATACAGGTTTTGGACCAAACTTGGCAAGGCTATAACTTGCAATCTGTGCAGATCCAGAGGTCGGGCTAGTAGAATGATATGATCAGGAGATCGAGAAGAAGGTGCTGGACAAGTGGCACCGACGGCGGTGGTCAGATACGAATTCTTGTGAATTGTGCCGGAGACGAAGACGCGAGATTTTGGCAAAATCGGTACAAGGCTTTGGAGGTTGATTCCTCACTATCAGAGTAGTAAGTTGATGAGGGAAAGCTTCTGGTAAGGTTGATTTGGTCGGGGAATCAGCGGCGTGGCCTGGCGATGTGAGCCGATCACTGGTGGCGCGTGAAAACAGGGGAAGTTCCACAGATAGCTCGAATTCAAAATCCAAAAGCACAGGCTTGCTAGGGAGGCTTTACTGGTCATAAGCTTCTACAAAAATGTGAGCTAATTCAGGCTAATTTGATCAGCATTGCCGAAACAGGGTTTTAGAGAGTTCCGACGATCACCGGCATCAGGGTCTGCCGGGGTGCAATTAAAAGCTATGACACAAAGATATGGACGAGAGGAACTCACCGTTGTGATCAATTTGAGGTCTGGTGCAGCAGAACGGGATGGCACCGTGCTCCTCTCTGTTGGCTCGCCGGAGACGAAGAAGAAACACAAGCGGGGCTGGAACTTAGTGGCTGCTGGAGGTGTGAAGAAGCTCTGGGCGAGGGGGAGGGTTTATATAGGCAGCTGTAACACCCTAGTTTTGGGGGTGAAAAGTTTTGCATAAAAACCCTGCATGCATGTATCTCTGTAGTAGTAGCCAGATCAGCTCAACTCTAATCTCTCCCAAACCCTAAAAATCTCCAAATCTATTCTCTAGGTCCAGATCAAGATCTGACCATCCAGATTTAACCTACCAGTTATTCTGACCCTAACTCCCAGTACCTAAGCCTTTCTCTGTTTTCGAAAACAGGAAAAATTCAGATTTACCCTAAGTACCCCAGTTTCCAGATGATTGAGTTATCTTGATTTAACCCTATCCAGACTCAAGTAACCCCTGGAATATGTTCCTAGGTTCATCCTCAACTCACTTCAAAAAGTTGGGAGCCAGATTAATTCGTCTAAACACTTTTCGCAGATTAATCCAAATTTCTACTGCGAATAAGTCCTTTTACCTGGAAGCCTAAAAAGGCTAAAATCTGCAAATCAATTCCAACTCCAGAATTTCTTCAGGAAACACCTTCCAAATACTATTTGATGCAGATCTCCCTTTTGATCATACTTCAAAATCTCTCTCCAATCACCAGAATTCGAGATCGACAAAATCCAGATTTAGTTTACCCTAATTTTACCCTATTTTCGAAAATAGGTGAAATCCCTCAAACCGTATCAAACTTTCTCCAAAATTTAGCTAAATGGGTATTAATAGAAATATTATACTCAGCCATGAAATCAAATCTCAAATTAAACCTCTCAAAGACCAGATTTGCAGTTTAGTCCAAAACCAAACCAAAAATCATCACAAATCAGTCCCTGGTTCGACCAGGCTACTGTGCACGACCAGGCCGTTCAAACGACCACAAGCGCCGGATTTTGGTCGTCGCCGTTGCCGCTGCCGTGGCTTCGTTGCCGGCGATCTTCAGCGTCGCCACCTCCGCCACTGTCTCCCTGCCGCGTGTGCGCACAGTGTTCGCCACCGTGGAATCGCCTCGCCCGCCAGCAGCGCCTTCGTTCTCCAGCGCGCGCGCCCGACAACGGCAGCACAGTTGCGCCACGTTGCAAGCATGCCTGGGGGAAGCATCAACTTGCCGTTGCATCAACCAGGACTGTGCGCCAGGCTGCAAAAGCCGGCACGGCTGCTGGAGCGCGTCACTTCGCCGGGATGCAGCCGTGTTGTCACCTCCAGCCCGCTTCAATTCTCCAGGCAATTCCAGCCGTTGCAAGCTCCTTGCTGTGCCTATAAAAGCCACCCCAGCCCAGCTCAAACACACTCACACGCCAGAACCACTCAAATTCTCAACTCGCCGTCGTCTTCGTCTTCTTCGGCGAGCTCGAGAAGAGGCTCACGGTGCCAGGCCAATCCATTGCACCGAGCTCCAAATTGAAGCTACCAGTAAGTAACCCTCATCCACTTACCTGTGTAGTAGCAGCCAATTGAACTCTATCGCACCACCTCGCCGGGAATTGCTGATTTTTCCCGACAACTCCGGCGAGCAATTAAACCCCAATTAAACCGATTTAGCTCTCGAGCCTGTGATCAATATTGATCAATGGACTGTGTGGAACACATCTAAGCAACCAAAATCACCAATTTCGCTAAAATATGAAAAACCCCAAGTTTACACCTTGCATGCAAACTGGAACTCGCCGTTAAGCTCCTGTGGTGATTTTCCAGTTAAATTGACTTCACACCTAGCTCTGTTATGCCCCAGAGACCATCCTCAAGCAAGGGTTCGAGTTCGTTTGCCCTAGATCAGAAATGCCCAAATTTTGTGTCTTCTTCCCTAGCTCCAGTCGCCGGATTTTGTTCCCGGCCGTTTCAACCCCAACCACCTTGTCTAGTAGATGTGCCTCGGCCCCAGGAGTATTTTTGCCTTCTAGCTCGACACCTGGATCGGCCCAGATGAAGAGGTATCACCATGCCAAGGTTTTGTCCAGAAACTGTTGAGAACAGCTCGGCCACCGTGTTCTTCGCCGGTTTTCATCACTTCCCGGCCATCTCCTGCCCTAGGTCCTGTTGAGACATTTGTTCCTGTTACAAATGCCTAACCACCAGACAAAGTGGTGCATCATTTGGAGCCCTGAGTCAAAAGATATGGCTAACCCTAGTTTCTGGCCGTGTCAAGCCTATGCCAGGCTATGTCAGCCAGTGGCATTAGCCCTGTTCACCCACCTCTGGTCATGTAAAACAGAAATTACTTTGTCAAATAGCTGCCTCACTACCTTGTGCACCATATGCTTGAATCAAAACCTACTTTGGCCACTGAAAACTGTTCAAACCATGTCAATGCCATTCTAGAGCACTGTCAACCTATGTCAGCCAGTGGCATTGAGCCTTTTCACCCACTTCCAGCCATGAACTTTGGAAATAACTTTGTCCCTTAGACTCCTGATGTTGTGATCTACACTTTTCTCTACTGTCACAACTTGAGTTGAGCCCTCTATCACCCATCGACCTTATGTCGATGCCTTGAACCGAATGCCAACCTAAAGACATTCGCTGTTTTTGGGCGAACCAGTCACCACCTTGATATCACCCTGATATTTTGGAACCTTGTAAACCTTAACAACTAATCTTAACCCTAGTTACCGTAGTTAAACTCAAATCGCTTTCAAAACCTTGTATCACCAGAGTATTTTCTCCTTGCATCTTTGCATGTAGTGGATTAGTAAGAATAGGATTGATTGTAATGCCTGTTTGCTTGTTTGATCTTGTTCAGAGCAAGAGTCCGGGGTTGAAGATCTTGTCGCTGAACCGTCATCGACTGCTGATACTTACGACGCGGAAGGCAAGTCATACTTTGATCATATTGAAACCCATATTTTATGAATTGCTATGCTATTCCATGAGTAGATATCTCATTAATATTGCATGTGTTGAGATCAATGAATTTATGGCAGTGATAGATTGAATACTTGAGGAATGTGAACTTGATAAGATAGTAAGCCACGAACTAATAAAAGTATAAACATGTACATTTATATTCATGAAATAGAACCCCTAGCCGTGACCAGTATTTTGGTATGGAATGGTGGTAGCACTGGAGGTGCTTGGCTGCACTGAATGTGCAGGCACTGAAGGTGCATGGTTTGTGGTATGATCTGGTCACTGGCATGTAAGGACTAGAACCTTGTGTTATGCGTCTAGTGGCATGAAAAACGTACCAACCACTTACCTGGTATGGGACAGGCGCAACCTAGTAGCTTTCGTAGTATTATCAGTTCCCTCCATGGCTTGTCGATCCGGTTTCTCGCGTGGAAACTGGTGGGACGCAGTTCGTCCATGAGTGATGTGAGATCAGAAAAATTATGAGAGGATAAGGTGTAAAGAAGGAAGACGCCCTACGCCAGATTAAGTCGTGCGCGACTGTAATCAAAAGAGGTTATGTGTCCTGCGGGAACATAGACCCAGGCTAGGAAGTAAGGCAGTGGGGAGGACCCACAACGGTACTTGGGACGGTATTGTCCATTTACCGGGCAGGGATACTGTTAATACTAGACTGCAAAAACGTTGTGTGATCTCGGCCTTGTCACATGCGTATAAGTCGCATGGAGTTGGCCCGACTTGGAAGTCGAGTGAAAAAGTGGATTTAAAAAGAGGTACATCTCTGCAGAGTTTAAAAATGTATTCGAATACTTCGTGCTCCCGAGTTTTAGGAGTATGCCGCGGTGGATTAAATCGATGGGGTGTGACACAAGTATTGTTTTATAAACTAAAATTTGTTAGCTCAAGATTACCCAAGTGGCATGTGTTGTCATGATAAGGGGCGTTGCCGTGGACTGTCATGTGTTGACGTGTCGCGGTAATACCATAATCTAGTAAACATGTGATAACTAAGAGGCATGTGGATTTATGCCCTAAAGTATACGAAATACTGTTAGGAGTATTTGATTGAAAGACTTGAATAAAAATAATGTGATATGAGGATATATCGCCTTGGATATGGGATATATGTATCACCATCAATATGATTTATTTACTGCCATGGGTATGATCGGGATTTGAACAAGAAAAGAGAAAGAAATGTATTTTGAAAAGCCTTTCACTCTTTCCCCAATAGCATAGGTTCATGTCATATATATATATATATGTATCTCTACATTCCCTATGACTTGTTGAGTACGTAAGTACTCACCCTTGCAACAACTCCTCAATAGATGGAGCGTTCTACGACCTTGGAGGATACCCTGAAGATGCTGTAGACCCAGGAGATGATGAGCAGTTTCATCCGGAGCCCTGATGTGGTGCTGTCTTGCGGTCAACCTCTGTTTCCTGTGGATTGCTTTTGGGCCTAGCTTCCGCCGACTAGATGTGTTATTTTGTTAGACCCTTGTGCCTTGTAAGGCACTGTACCTCGTTTTGTACTAAGGCCTGATGGCCATACAATTATGACTACTGTATTATTTTGCTGCTTCAATGTATCCCTGTGATTGACTCATCCTGGGAAGTCAAGTGGTTTATGGGACCAGCTGCACCGAGCTGGGCTCCTCACAGGTGATGTCACAGTCGTGGCAGACGTGACAGCAGCGGGCTGGGGCTTCGAGACTTGAAGCGAATCGAGCAGGATACGGCGTGACTGGCGATGGTGGCGGGATCGAGACGGCGTTGGGGCGCGGTAGCGGCTCTGCCAGAGAAGAGAATCACGCCAAATCCTGACTGGAGCAGGGCGACGGGATGAGTGGCTTCAGCATGGTGGCGATGCGGTGAAAAGCTTCTGACGGCTGCTGGCACGTGCGCACACGGAACGAGATGGCACTGCTGGTGGTCGTCGGTCATTGCCACGGTGGATGGTTTTGGCGCAACGTGAGCACCACGCGTGGACACGTCAGACACGATCACAGGTGGAGACGAGTGCTGGCTGGCAGCGAAGGCTGCGGTGAACGGCGCTGGTCAAACGGCTGCTGGGGCCTAGTCGAAACAGCGGTGGCCTGGTCGAAAGGAGGGGCTGGAAAAAGAAGTTTGGACTGGAACATAATTTCTGGAACTTGATTTTGGACTGAATTGTGACTCTGGCAATAAACTTGGTTTCGATTGAAACTGGCTTTGCCAATTAGACTCACTAAATTCAGTAAGTAGGTTTGCAGGGATAGAAGACACAATCTGGTGTTTTTCATCAGGTTTTGAGCAAAACGAAAACATAAATATTAGGGTAATTAGGGTAATCAGGGCCTGAATTTTTGTCGAGGCTGAAATCTGAGACATAGGAAGAGGATTCTGTTCAGAATAGCAATTGGGAGATGTTCCCTGAATCAGATCAAAATTTGGAGCTGATTTGTGTCTTTTAGCCTTTTCTGGCTCCTGGGAAAATTCTGAAAAGGATCAATCTGAAATACTTTTGGACTAAAATGCGAAATGGCTTAAACGGTGGAGCTTAAATGCCAACTTTTTAAACTAAGGTAGTGGCATACCTTGGGTCAAAATTCTGAGATAAGAGATCAAAAATGGGGTCGAGACATCCGAGAATTCAATGAAGATATGCTGACTGGCATGCTAAGAGATAGAAAAAATTGGGATGTTACACACTGTGAGACCCCCTATTTGAGGATCACTTGGTAACCGCCCAGGTAGGATACACACAGCAGGATGACACATGAGCTCCAAACCAGACAAGCATAGTAATAACATTAAACAAGTTTCAGGCCAACATGGCCAATATTACATAACCAAAGCACCAAAAATTGCGCTGAGTAGAGTTGCTAAGAAAATAACAAGTTTGTCAGAACTAGAATTGGTATCCAAGTACCGAACACACAGCATAAAGCACAAGGCAACAACGAAAAGCTTGATTTCCATCCGCAACGGGGTTGGGGTGACTCCTCCCACATCTGACTTGACTTGGTGCGCAATCCTTCTAGAACGTGGGCTCGTCCGGGGCACTTCCATCTTCTGCCGGGAACTCATAACTGAAGGAACCGGGATCCTCGAATCCCTCTTCTACAGTTGGATGCAAATTGCAAGGGTGAGCACTTGGTGCTCAGCAACACTCATTCTGGGGATTATAGTAATTGTACTTATATGAGGGTAAAATATATGATTCGGGGGTTCTAGTTTCATATGAATAGAGATATATAGATTTTCAAGTTATTTGTTCAGTAAACAGTACTTTGTCATGAAAATAGTACTTTAAACATTAAACAGGTTTTCATTAAAACATTAGATGTAGTGGTCTCCCATGAGTCACTACTTTATTAACCGCATTATGAAAACATTCCAAAACATTACTTGTGCTATAACCCATGGATAACATCCACTACTAAAAGACTCCTGAACCTGGGAGTACAGAGTATCTGATACTTCTTTTACACTTTGCAAAGGTGTACCTCTTTTTAAATCCACTGGTTCACTCGGCTTTCAAGTCAGATCAGCTTCATGTGACTTATACACATGTGACAAGGCCGAGATCACACAACGCTTTACAGTTCAGTATTAACAGTATCCCTGCCCGGTAAATAGACAATTAAGTCTCAAGTACCGTTGTGGGTCTTCCCCACTGCCTTACTTCCTAGCCTCTCTGGTCTATGTTCCCTCAGGACACATAGCCTTGGTCTATGTCCACGCGAGACATACGACCATTTAAGATTACAGCCGCTCACGGCTTAATCAGGTCTAGGGCGCCTTCCTTCATTTACACCTTTTTCTCTCATCATTTTTCTGACTCACATCACTCATGGCCGAACCTTGGCCTTCCAGTTTCCACGCGAGAAACCAGATCGTCAAACCATGCAGGGAACTGCTAATACCAAAAAGCTACTGAGTTGTGCCTGTCCCATACCAGGTAAGTGGTTGGTACGTTTACAATTCGTATAGAGACACAGCACAAGGTTCTTGTCCTTATGAACCAATAGTGAGGAACATTCACATACCCTGGTGCGCACCGCACCCTCTCCACACAAACCAATCCTCACTACTGATCCCTTTTTATCGGTTTTCTTGTCAAAACGGTTTTCATTATAACTTCTCATGTATTTGACCATTTCAAGTTTAATGTGAATATTCAATATATGAGTCCTAGGGTGACAAAAGCATATATATGAAGGTTCAATAACAAGAGGGGTTTCATGATTCATTAGGGAATATCTACTCATGTCATTCAAACATAACTTGTATTTCAACTAAACATGCATAGTAAGAAACAGTGAATATACTTCATATGAAAATATTGGGTGAGACATGATCAAAGGAATGAGGCTTGCCTTGCAATGTGGGGTCTAAAAACTCAGACGGATCTTCAAAGACTTCTTCCGCTCCTTCAGCTTCTGACTCTGCGGCAATCAGACAACACACAAACACATACCACATAAGCATACTGAAAATAGTTTCTATAGAAAGTATTAAGTAAATAAGTCATGTATGCAGGGGAAAAGGTTAGGGTAAGGTCACAAGGGCTCTGGTCGAATAAACGGCTAAAAAGGATTGAACGTCGAAGGGTCGACATTCAGTTCATGGCTTTGACATAACTGGAAACTAGTCTTAGGATGGTTTTCTGGAGAGGTGACAGTAGAGAAAATTGTAGATCTCAACTCCAGGAATCTAAGGGACAAGGTGGCATTTCAATTGCTCAACCAGAAGGGGTCAAACAGGGCTAATGCCAGTGGCTGACATGCACTGACATGGTGCTGGACATGGCCAGAAACTAGGGCATGGCTTAACTTTTGATCTAGGGCTCCAAATGATGCACCACTTTGTCTGGGAGGTAGGCATTACTAACAGGAACAATATACTCAACAGGCACAAGGGCTGAAAGTGGCCGGAGGGTGGCCAAATCCGGTGATGAACTACGGTGGCCTGGACATGAACTGAGTTACTGGACAGTGATCTTGGCATAGGCATAACTCACAATCTAGGCAGATCCAGGTGTCGAGCTAGTGGACAATATTTGTAACGCCCTGAGTTAGGGGTGAAAATTTCCTTTTTCATAAATAGCATGCATGCATGTATCTGTAGTAATAGCCAGATCAGTTTCTATCTCAAGCCCTGAAATCTCCAAAATCTATCCTGTGACCTCAAATGAAGATCAGATTGTTCAGATATGATCTATCAGCTTCTTTGAACTTAAAAGCCTTCAGAACCTAGATCCAATTCTATCCCTAACTCTCAGATTTATCAGCTCCTTCTGTTTTCGAAAACAGAAATACCTTCTATTACTTAAATACCCTAAGTTTCAGAAATACAGATTTAATCCGAATCTTGACCAAGTTCAGACCAGATTATTTCTGGAATATGATCATGGGTATGTCAATATCTTAATTTAAAAAGTTGACAACCAGATTTCATTATCTAGACTCTTTTCACAAATCAGTCCAAAAGTTATCGCAAAATAGTCCTTATCTGTTATTTGAAAATCCAAAAAGGCTAAAATCTCCAGATTAACTCCAAATTCAGAATTTCTTCGGCAAATCTTCTCAAAATGCTATTTGTCACAAGTTTCTCTTCTGTTCAAATTCCAAAATCTCATCCTAAGTACCAGAATTCAAAACCAAATGAAATTTAGATTTCAATTACCCTAAATTACCCTATTTTCAATTTGTATCAAAAGCTATCCAAATGTGCCAAGTTTTATTTTCAATCCTTGCCAAATCATCTGTGGAATAAAGATTACCAAATCAGCAGAATCAAATCCAACTCTAACCTTCCAAATCTCCAGAATTACAGATTGGTCCAATTGTGAAAATCAAATATTGCAAATCAGCCCATTTTCGACCAGGGAAGCAGCCAGTGCACGACCAGAAGCTCGCCGTGTTTTCTTGCGCCGTGCACGCTCGCCGCCGGCCAAGCTTCGCCGCACTTGTGACCGTGCATGCCGGTGCGCACGTGTCCCCACTCCAGCTAGTGCCGTGGCAAGGCCGCTGCTACGTCGACGACCAGTGCTGCTCCCGCGCGCGATCAACGGCTTTTTGTCAGCAACTCCTCGCCACGTCGCTTTGCCGCGCCAGTGTTGTCGCCACCGCTTGCTACAACTTCGCCAGGTCCCGATGAAGCGACATTGTGATCAGCTGAAGACTTGTCGCCGTCGCATCACCGTTCTTCGCTGTGTCTTCGCCGCTGTTGCTCCAGCACGCAACCAGTCAAGTCACCGGCTGCCAATTACTTCGTTGTCTCCTCCTTGCAAGCTTCGCCTGGTCTATTTAAACCCCACTGTGCTCAGCAATTCCCTCATACTTCACCAGAAACCAGCCAAGTTCCAGAATTTGCTGTTTTCGTTTTCTTCTCCGGCGAGCCGTCGAGGAGGCTCACGGTGCCAGCTCACTTCACTGCATCTCCTGCCAAATTGAAGCTAACAGTGAGTACCTCTCATCCTCCTGATTGTACTGTACTATTTAATTGCTCCCCGATGACCCCTAACGCCGGCGATCACCGGAATTGGCTGAAAATTCCAGATTGCCCTGTTCCGGCAATGCAGCCCGATTCAATTCAAATTAGCCCTCGAACCTGTGAAGCAAATTGATCAGTGGGTTATTTCAAGCAAGCCTGTAAGCTTAGAATCCCTAATTAAACATCATTCGAAGCTTTTCCCAAATTCAAGCTCTACCAGAAAACCGGCGATCGTCGCCAGGCTTCTCCGGTGATCCTCCAGTCAATTTGATGTTACCAGAAGCTTCCCTATATCTCCTAGATGCTCTCCAAGCAAGGAATTTAGTTCTCTCGGCCTGTGTTGGAAATGCCCAAATCCAGTGATTCTTCTCCGGCGCCGATGACCGGAAAGCTTGTTCCAGCCATTTCAGCCCTCGAAACTTTGTCATTTAGATGTGCCTTAGCCTCCTGAGTATTTTTGTCTTCTAGCTCGACACCTAGATCGGCCTAGATTGGAAGTTATAGCCATGCCAAGTTTGTGTCCAGAACTGCTCCAGTGCAGCCAGTTCATCTCTGTTCATCATCAAATTTCTTGCTTTCCAGCCATTTCTTGCCCTAGATCCTGTTGACTTAATTGTTCCTGTTATCAATGCCTACCTCCCAGACAAAGTGGTGCATCATTTGGAGCTCCAGATCGAAAGTTATGCTAAGCCCTAGTTTTTGACATTGTCAGCTCTATGCCAGAGCTTGTCAGCCAGTGGCATTGACCTTGTTTACCCACTTCTGGTTGTGTAATTTGAAAATCACTTTGTCCACTAAATTTGTAGAGTTGTGATCTACATTTTATTCTACTACCACAAGTTAAAATAACCCCTCTATCATTCATCGACCCTATGTCGATGCTTTGAACCGAATGTCGACCTAAAGACGTTCGCTGTTTTTGAGCGAACCAGTCGCAACCTTGATATCATTCTGATACCTTGAGACATTGGGAACCTTGTAATCCTTTGACAGCTAATCTTAACATTGGTTTCCTTAACTTAACCCTAATCAGCCTCTTAACCCAATCATTTCAGAATCATCAAGACTTCATCTTTGCATCATTGCATATAGTATAATAATGTATTGAAAAGATTATGATTATTGGTTGTTTGTTTGATTTGAGAGCAGATCAAGAGCCCGAGTTCGAGGACTTCACTGTGGATCCGACGTCGACTGCTGTATTTTACGACGCGGAAGGCAAGTCACATCCTTGGTCATCTTGAACCTATATTTTAAATGTTGCTATAATATAACCTTGAATATAGGCAATATTGCATGTGAAAGATTGAGAATGATTGATTTATGAATTGGCAGTGCTAGACTGGATATCGGTGAAATGTGAAATAAACAAGTTTTGAGCCATGAACTATTATATGTATTTATATACTTATATTCATGAAATAAAACCCCTAGCCGTGACCAGAAAAATGGTATGGATGGCTGTAGCACTGGAGGTGCTAGACTGCAAAGGAATGCAGGCACTGAAGGTGCAGGGTTGTGGATGGTCTGGTCATTGGCATATAAGGACTAGAACCTTGTGTTGTGCGTCTAGTGGCATGAACAACGTGCTAACCGTAAGCCTGGTATGGGACAGGCCTGAACAAGTAATTATGTGGATCGCACATGAAACCCCTGCATGAGATGTGTAGTGATGCACGATAAACACGGAGCGCGGCTCCCACACATATCACTGAAGGTGATCAAGCACGCTGACCCAGTAATGGGAATAAGCAATGGGGTGGAGGTTTGGATACAACCTGCCACAACTGTGCCTCGCAGAGAGCCACAGGGTCGGGGGTGAATTGTAAGTGATACATAACAAAAGTTCTTGTTATTTCCACCTTACCGCTCACAGTATGAAGTGAGTCAGGGGTCCAATCATTTTGTTATGATAGGAAAGGTTTGAAAGTGGAATATCTTGCGGGTAAATTGGTACCTCTCTGCAGAGTTAAAAATGTATTCGAATACTCCGAGCTCCCGGGTTTTATAGGAGTCTGCTGCGGTGGATTAAATCTACGGGGTGTGACACAAGTACTATTTTCTAAATAAAATATGTTTAAATCAAGATTACCCAAATGACATGTGTTGTCATGATAAGGAGTGCTACCGTGGGCTGTCGTGTGTCGACGTGTCGCAGTAGTGCTATAATCTAGTGAACATGAATGATGATGCTATATTATAAAAAGTGCTGCCATGAGATGAGGTATGAAAGAAAAAGATTATTTTACAAATATCCATAATTCTTGACTAGTCTAGGTTCATATCATCACTACTATATGTATCTATTCTTACCTATGACTTGCTGAGTACGTAAGTGCTCACCCTTGCAACATTCAACTCAATAGATGGAGCCTACCTTGATCAAGATGATGGCACGGAGTACTACGTGGATCCAGAAGGAGGAGAATCAGTTCCGCCAGAACCCTGAAGTGTGTTGTTCTGCCGTCAACTTCTTTTGTGGGAGGGTCACCTATCTTCTGCTGTGTAGTTAAATATTTTGTTAAACCCTGAATGCCTTGCAGGCATTGTAATCCCCTTTATGTAATATTAAGGCCAGCAGGCCACACTGCTTAATATTTTGTAAGTACTCTGTTGCAATGTAATATACTCCTGTGTTTGACTCATCCTGGGAAGTCAAAGGGTTGTGGTTGAGACTAGCTGCAGCGAGCTAGGTCTCTACAGGAGTAGTCGTTGTCCCAGTCTCGGGGCGCGACAAGAAAAGTTGGTATCAGAGCAACATGAGAACTTGACTGTAGGACGACACCTTTAGGAAATTGGCCGTGCCAGGAAAACGTAATTTAATCAGAAAGCTATTTGTTGAAAACTTTATTTTGGTAAAAATAATGAGCTTTGTGGCTCTTGAAAAACCTTCATTTCAAAATTTTATTTGGACTTTCTAAAATTCGGTAAGATTGTGAGAGTACGTTCTGTTGTTTCAGAGTGTCTTAGAGGTTGGTGTAGACAGAGCTAGTGGATGCTCTTGATAGCTTTGTGATTCGCTGTTGCTTTTGCAATGGTTAATTTGTGTATTATGGCTAGTAACCTAAGTATGTTATGCATAAAAGTAGTTGCATTAATTTCTGCATTGCTGTCTTAGTTGGTCTTAGTTAGTTAGATCCGTCTAAACTTTTTCAGAGCCACCATGGTTGACACCAGAAGGAGATCTCAAAGTGGAAGAGAAGATATAGATCAGACTCCGCAGGAAGAAGAAACTATGACAAGAGACCCTTTGTTTCAGCAAGGATCTCAGAGTTCTAATCCACCTCAGAATGAACAACCCAGTCTTCAGGAAATTCTGTTGTCAATGGAGAAAAGTCGACAAGAAGCTCAGATAGCTCATACCCAGTTGTTAGCCCAGATAGTTCAGAAACTGCCTACTGGAACAACAGAAGGAATTACTTCTGCTGTAGGAGCAAGATTAACAGATTTCCAAAAGACCCGTCCACCAACATTCTCTAGTGCGACCGATCCCATGGTTGCCGATGATTGGTTACGGGATATCGAGAGGAAACTAGACACGGTCCGATGCAGCGAACGAGAGAAAGTTTTGTTTGGATCTCATCAGTTATCAGGAGCTGCAGCTGCCTGGTGGATGAATTACCAGGAAGCTCATCCTGATAAAGATAATATTTCTTGGAGGGAATTTAAGGATCAATTTCGGAAATTTCATATACCTACTGGTGTTATGGCAGCTAAGCGACGGGAATTTCGGAATTTAACTCAAGGAAGTAAGTCAGTTACTGAGTATCTACACCAATTTACTCATTTGGCTCGATACGCACCTGGAGATGTGGATACTGAAGAGAAGAAGATAGAGCGCTTCACAGAAGGACTTCAACACTATTTACAGTATCAAATTGCTTCTCATGAACTTACAGAATTTCAAACCCTAGTGAACAGAGCTTTAAAGGTAGAAGAAAAGAAGAATATGGGAGAAGAAAGCCGAAAGAGGAGGATGTTCCAGCAAACAAGACCACAGTCAAATCCAATCAGAGGAAGAGTTCCTATCACTCCCAATTTCCGACCATCTTATCAGAATCCCAGACCAGCAACGACATTGTGCCCCAACTGCCGAGGAAATCATTCTCAGAAGGATTGCCCTCATCCTCGTGTTGAGTGTTATCATTGTGGACAGCGTGGGCACCGTAAAGAATTCTGTCCTTGGATACAGCTTCCAATGTCCATTGCCAGATCTCAGGCAGGAACACAGCCAGTAGTAACCAGAGCATCACCATCGCAGAATTTTAGAGGAAATTCAGCAGGAAGAGGAGGAAACATGGCTAATCGAGGAAGAGGAAGAGGTAGAGCACCAGCTGCAACCCAAGGAGGAAGATTAAACTATACTTCAATTCAAGAAGCGGGCAACGCCACCGACATTCTTCTAGGTAGATTTCTGATTAAATCTGCATCTGCCTTAATATTGTTTGATCCCGGTGCTACAAATTCATTCATGTCAAAAGCATTTGCATCTGAAGTTGAAATGCATATAGACCAAGTACCACTAGAGTACTCTATGGTTATACAAACTCCAGGGGCTAGATTATCTGTTTACTCAATCTGCCCAAATGTAACTTTCAATATAGAAGGAGTAGAATTTGAGGCAAATCTACTAGTTCTAGAACTGCAAGGTCTAGACATTATTTTGGGAATGGATTGGTTGTCCCAACATAAAGGTCTAGTAGATTGTGAAGAGAAAACCCTTAGTCTTGTCAGTAACCAAGGGGAGAGAGTTCTATTCCATGCAGAAAGATCAGCAGTCAAGAGACCGCTAAGATCTGTTCAAGCATTGCAAAAATTATGCCTGGAACAAGTGCCTGTAGTGCAACAATATTCTGATGTGTTTCCAGAAGAACTTCCGGGAATGCCACCTGACAGGGAAATAGAATTCAGTATTGAACTTAAACCAGGAGCAGCACCTATAGCAAAACGTCCCTATAGGATGCCAGTTACAGATTTGGAGGAGCTCAAGAATCAACTCGAAGACTTGGAAAACAAGGGATTTATCAAACCCAGTGCTTCGCCATGGGGAGCCCCAGTTCTGTTTGTGAGGAAGAAAGACGGAACCCTACGAATGTGTGTAGACTACCGAGCTTTGAATGAAGTCACTATTAAAAACAAGTATCCATTACCAAGAATTGATGACTTGTTCGATCAGCTTCGAGGAGCCAAAGTATTTTCCAAGATAGATTTGAAATCTGGATATCATCAGCTGAAGATCAAGAAAGAAGATATACCGAAGACTGCTTTCACTACCAGATATGGTTTATATGAGTTTACAGTAGTACCTTTTGGCTTGACCAATGCTCCGGCAGCATTCATGAATGTCATGAACAGTACATTTATGGATTTTCTTGACAAGTTTGTCATAGTATTCATAGATGACATTCTGATATATTCCAAGAGTATGGAAGAACATGAGCAACATTTACACCTAGTCTTGGAAAGGCTACGAGAGAGGCAATTTTATGCCAAGTTTGATAAATGTGAATTTTGGATGTCAAGAATTTCATTTCTTGGACATGTATTGACAGCGGAAGGAATTTCAGTGGACTCAGCTAAAATCTCTGCAATCAAGGAGTGGAAGCAACCTACCTCGGTTACAGAGATTAGAAGTTTCTTGGGATTAGCAGGGTATTATAGGAGATTCATTGAAGGATTTTCCCAAATTGCCAAACCTCTTACAAACCTGCTAAAGAAGGATGTTGCATTTGAATGGACCATCAAGTGTGAAGAAAGTTTTCAGAAACTGAAGCAGAAATTGACAACAACACCCGTCCTCACCCTACCAGACAGCAAAGAAAATTTTGTAGTTTACTGTGATGCTTCAAAGCAAGGAATAGGTTGTGTGTTAATGCAACAAGGTCAAGTAGTGGCTTATGCTTCACGCCAATGGAGACCACATGAGGAAAATTATCCGACCCATGATTTGGAGTTAGCAGCAGTAGTGCATGCTTTAAAGATATGGCGGCATTATCTCATTGGGCGTAAGTGTGAGATCTTTACAGATCATAAAAGCCTCAAGTATATTTTCACACAGACAGAGCTCAACATGCGTCAACGACGATGGCTCGAATTGATCAAAGATTATGATCTTAGTATTCAGTACCATCCAGGGAAAGCTAATGTAGTAGCTGATGCCCTAAGCAGAAAAGTTTACAACCTACAAGGAATGGTTACGTTGAAGAACCCTTACTTACAACAAGAGTTGCAGAATCATCAAGTGGAAATAGTACCGCAGGGAACGGTAGCTACTTTAACAATAAAATCTCAACTTGAAGAACAGATAGGAAATGCCCAGAAGGAAGATGAAGAAATTTGTAAGATCAAGAGTCGAATCAAGTTAGGAAAGGCTCAAGGCTTTATTGAAGATAACCAAGGGATTGTATGGTATCGAGAAAGAATATGTGTACCTCAAAACGCAGATCTTAAGGAAATAATTCTCCATGAAGCACATAAAACTCCATACTCAATACACCCTGGTAACACAAAGATGTATCAAGATTTGAAGACCAGATTCTGGTGGGATAATATGAAGAGGGAGATTGCAGAGTACATTGCAAACTGTGATACATGCCAACGAGTTAAAGCAGAACACCAGAAAATAGCAGGAAAGCTACAACCTCTACCAATACCATTATGGAAATGGGAAGAAATTGGTATGGATTTTATTACAGGATTACCTAAAACTCAAGGAGGATATAATTCCATATGGGTTATTGTGGACAGACTTACTAAAGTAGCTCATTTCATACCAGTTAAAAAGATTTATGATGGCAGTAAATTAGCAGAGTTATACATGCAAAGAATAGTGGCATTGCATGGTATTCCTAAGAAGATAGTTTCAGATCGTGGAACCCAGTTTACCTCCAAATTTTGGAATAGACTGCATGAAACTCTAGGAACCCAGTTGGATTTCAGTACTGCATATCATCCACAGACGGGAGGACAGACAGAAAGAGTTAACCAAATCCTAGAGGATCTTCTAAGAGCTTGTATACTAGATTATGGAACATCATGGGACAAATGTTTACCATTTGCAGAATTTACATATAATAACAGTTATCAAGCTAGTATACAGATGGCACCATTTGAAGCTTTATATGGACGTAAGTGCAGAACTCCATTGCATTGGAATGAGCCAGGAGAACGAAAAGTTATAGGACCAGAGATAGTAGAAGAAGCAGAAACTCATGTCAGACTCATCAGAGAAAGGTTGAAAACAGCACAATCACGACAAAAGAGTTATGCAGATAAACGACGAAGAGAATTATCATTTGAACCAGGAGATTTTGTGTATCTCAAGGTCACACCATTCAAGAGATTACAAAGATTCCAAGTGAAAGGAAAGTTATCTCCAAGATACATTGGACCATTTAAGATAATCAAGAGAAAGGGAGAAGTATCATATAAATTGGAATTACCTGAGGGATTAGCAGGAGTGCATGATGTGTTTCATGTCTCTCAGCTCCGGAAATGTTTGAAGGAACCAACTGACCAGATAGATGTACAAGATGTGCCATTACAGAAGAATCTCACTTATCTTGAGCACCCAATCAGAATCCTAGCCACTGATGAACGTCAGCTCCGAAGGAGGAAAATCAAATTGTGTAAAGTTCAATGGAAGAATCATTCAGAGCAAGAGGCTACTTGGGAGAAGGAAGAAGATCTTAAGCAAACCTATCCTTATCTTTTCCTGTCTTAGGTAAATCTCGGGGCGAGATTTCTTTAAGGAGGGTAGATCTGTAACGCCCTGAGTTAGGGGTGAAAATTTCCTTTTTCATAAATAGCATGCATGCATGTATCTGTAGTAATAGCCAGATCAGTTTCTATCTCAAGCCCTGAAATCTCCAAAATCTATCCTGTGACCTCAAATGAAGATCAGATTGTTCAGATATGATCTATCAGTTTCTTTGAACTTAAAAGCCTTCAGAACCTAGATCCAATTCTATCCCTAACTCTCAGATTTATCAGCTCCTTCTGTTTTCGAAAACAGAAATACCTTCTATTACTTAAATACCCTAAGTTTCAGAAATACAGATTTAATCCGAATCTTGACCAAGTTCAGACCAGATTATTTCTGGAATATGATCATGGGTATGTCAATATCTTAATTTAAAAAGTTGACAACCAGATTTCATTATCTAGACTCTTTTCACAAATCAGTCCAAAAGTTATCGCAAAATAGTCCTTATCTGTTATTTGAAAATCCAAAAAGGCTAAAATCTCCAGATTAACTCCAAATTCAGAATTTCTTCGGCAAATCTTCTCAAAATGCTATTTGTCACAAGTTTCTCTTCTGTTCAAATTCCAAAATCTCATCCTAAGTACCAGAATTCAAAACCAAATGAAATTTAGATTTCAATTACCCTAAATTACCCTATTTTCAATTTGTATCAAAAGCTATCCAAATGTGCCAAGTTTTATTTTCAATCCTTGCCAAATCATCTGTGGAATAAAGATTACCAAATCAGCAGAATCAAATCCAACTCTAACCTTCCAAATCTCCAGAATTACAGATTGGTCCAATTGTGAAAATCAAATATTGCAAATCAGCCCATTTTCGACCAGGGAAGCAGCCAGTGCACGACCAGAAGCTCGCCGTGTTTTCTTGCGCCGTGCACGCTCGCCGCCGGCCAAGCTTCGCCGCACTTGTGACCGTGCATGCCGGTGCGCACGTGTCCCCACTCCAGCTAGTGCCGTGGCAAGGCCGCTGCTACGTCGACGACCAGTGCTGCTCCCGCGCGCGATCAACGGCTTTTTGTCAGCAACTCCTCGCCACGTCGCTTTGCCGCGCCAGTGTTGTCGCCACCGCTTGCTACAACTTCGCCAGGTCCCGATGAAGCGACATTGTGATCAGCTGAAGACTTGTCGCCGTCGCATCACCGTTCTTCGCTGTGTCTTCGCCGCTGTTGCTCCAGCACGCAACCAGTCAAGTCACCGGCTGCCAATTACTTCGTTGTCTCCTCCTTGCAAGCTTCGCCTGGTCTATTTAAACCCCACTGTGCTCAGCAATTCCCTCATACTTCACCAGAAACCAGCCAAGTTCCAGAATTTGCTGTTTTCGTTTTCTTCTCCGGCGAGCCGTCGAGGAGGCTCACGGTGCCAGCTCACTTCACTGCATCTCCTGCCAAATTGAAGCTAACAGTGAGTACCTCTCATCCTCCTGATTGTACTGTACTATTTAATTGCTCCCCGATGACCCCTAACGCCGGCGATCACCGGAATTGGCTGAAAATTCCAGATTGCCCTGTTCCGGCAATGCAGCCCGATTCAATTCGAATTAGCCCTCGAACCTGTGAAGCAAATTGATCAGTGGGTTATTTCAAGCAAGCCTGTAAGCTTAGAATCCCTAATTAAACATCATTCGAAGCTTTTCCCAAATTCAAGCTCTACCAGAAAACCGGCGATCATCGCCAGGCTTCTCCGGTGATCCTCCAGTCAATTTGATGTTACCAGAAGCTTCCCTATATCTCCTAGATGCTCTCCAAGCAAGGAATTTAGTTCTCTCGGCCTGTGTTGGAAATGCCCAAATCCAGTGATTCTTCTCCGGCGCCGATGACCGGAAAGCTTGTTCCAGCCATTTCAGCCCTCGAAACTTTGTCATTTAGATGTGCCTTAGCCTCCTGAGTATTTTTGTCTTCTAGCTCGACACCTAGATCGGCCTAGATTGGAAGTTATAGCCATGCCAAG
This sequence comes from Pharus latifolius, assembly GCA_019359835.1. NCBI lineage: Eukaryota > Viridiplantae > Streptophyta > Magnoliopsida > Poales > Poaceae > Pharus > Pharus latifolius. The sequence continues at coordinate 53,928,190 of CM033329.1, read as the reverse complement.
TTTGTGTCCAGAACTGCTCCAGTGCAGCCAGTTCATCTCTGTTCATCATCAAATTTCTTGCTTTCCAGCCATTTCTTGCCCTAGATCCTGTTGACTTAATTGTTCCTGTTATCAATGCCTACCTCCCAGACAAAGTGGTGCATCATTTGGAGCTCCAGATCGAAAGTTATGCTAAGCCCTAGTTTTTGACATTGTCAGCTCTATGCCAGAGCTTGTCAGCCAGTGGCATTGACCTTGTTTACCCACTTCTGGTTGTGTAATTTGAAAATCACTTTGTCCACTAAATTTGTAGAGTTGTGATCTACATTTTATTCTACTACCACAAGTTAAAATAACCCCTCTATCATTCATCGACCCTATGTCGATGCTTTGAACCGAATGTCGACCTAAAGACGTTCGCTGTTTTTGAGCGAACCAGTCGCAACCTTGATATCATTCTGATACCTTGAGACATTGGGAACCTTGTAATCCTTTGACAGCTAATCTTAACATTGGTTTCCTTAACTTAACCCTAATCAGCCTCTTAACCCAATCATTTCAGAATCATCAAGACTTCATCTTTGCATCATTGCATATAGTATAATAATGTATTGAAAAGATTATGATTATTGGTTGTTTGTTTGATTTGAGAGCAGATCAAGAGCCTGAGTTCGAGGACTTCACTGTGGATCCGACGTCGACTGCTGTATTTTACGACGCGGAAGGCAAGTCACATCCTTGGTCATCTTGAACCTATATTTTAAATGTTGCTATAATATAACCTTGAATATAGGCAATATTGCATGTGAAAGATTGAGAATGATTGATTTATGAATTGGCAGTACTAGACTGGATATCGGTGAAATGTGAAATAAACAAGTTTTGAGCCATGAACTATTATATGTATTTATATACTTATATTCATGAAATAAAACCCCTAGCCGTGACCAGAAAAATGGTATGGATGGCTGTAGCACTGGAGGTGCTAGACTGCAAAGGAATGCAGGCACTGAAGGTGCAGGGTTGTGGATGGTCTGGTCATTGGCATATAAGGACTAGAACCTTGTGTTGTGCGTCTAGTGGCATGAACAACGTGCTAACCGTAAGCCTGGTATGGGACAGGCCTGAACAAGTAATTATGTGGATCGCACATGAAACCCCTGCATGAGATGTGTAGTGATGCACGATAAACACGGAGCGCGGCTCCCACACATATCACTGAAGGTGATCAAGCACGCTGACCCAGTAATGGGAATAAGCAATGGGGTGGAGGTTTGGATACAACCTGCCACAACTGTGCCTCGCTGAGAGCCACAGGGTCGGGGGTGAATTGTAAGTGATACATAACAAAAGTTCTTGTTATTTCCACCTTACCGCTCACAGTATGAAGTGAGTCAGGGGTCCAATCATTTTGTTATGATAGGAAAGGTTTGAAAGTGGAATATCTTGCGGGTAAATTGGTACCTCTCTGCAGAGTTAAAAATGTATTCGAATACTCCGAGCTCCCGGGTTTTATAGGAGTCTGCTGCGGTGGATTAAATCTACGGGGTGTGACACAAGTACTATTTTCTAAATAAAATATGTTTAAATCAAGATTACCCAAATGACATGTGTTGTCATGATAAGGAGTGCTACCGTGGGCTGTCGTGTGTCGACGTGTCGCAGTAGTGCTATAATCTAGTGAACATGAATGATGATGCTATATTATAAAAAGTGCTGCCATGAGATGAGGTATGAAAGAAAAAGATTATTTTACAAATATCCATAATTCTTGACTAGTCTAGGTTCATATCATCACTACTATATGTATCTATTCTTACCTATGACTTGCTGAGTACGTAAGTGCTCACCCTTGCAACATTCAACTCAATAGATGGAGCCTACCTTGATCAAGATGATGGCACGGAGTACTACGTGGATCCAGAAGGAGGAGAATCAGTTCCGCCAGAACCCTGAAGTGTGTTGTTCTGCCGTCAACTTCTTTTGTGGGAGGGTCACCTATCTTCTGCTGTGTAGTTAAATATTTTGTTAAACCCTGAATGCCTTGCAGGCATTGTAATCCCCTTTATGTAATATTAAGGCCAGCAGGCCACACTGCTTAATATTTTGTAAGTACTCTGTTGCAATGTAATATACTCCTGTGTTTGACTCATCCTGGGAAGTCAAAGGGTTGTGGTTGAGACTAGCTGCAGCGAGCTAGGTCTCTACAGGAGTAGTCGTTGTCCCAGTCTCGGGGCGCGACAATATTGCTCAGGGTACTGGAATCTATCTAAGGGACAAGGTTTCAGGTGCTGGATCGGCCGGGAATAAATTCCGGCGACCGGCGCTGGAGAAGACGACACTGGACAAAGGGGGTTTTCGATTCAGGGCGAATGAGCTCAATTCCAAGCTTGGGGATGATCTCTAGGGCACAACAAAGCTACTGGGGAGGTTAATTTCATTGGATATCGGCCGGAGAAGCTTGGCGCCGAAGTCCGGCGAACGGCCGAGGTTCAAATTTGGGATTTCTTCGATTTAAGCTTAATTGGGGATTCTGGTTCTACAGGCTTGCTCTACTAGGCTTACTGATCAACTTCTTCTACAGGATTGAGGGTTAATTTGGGCTGAATCGAGCGGCATTGGGGAAACAGGGCAAATCGGGAATCCGGCGATCACCGGCGATGGGGATCGATCTGGTGCAATTGGTTGCTATGACACAGAGAGGGGAACGAGGGGAACTCACTGGTGAACCTGGATTGAAGAGAGGGGCTGTGGAAAGGGCTAGCACCGTGAGCTCACTCACTGGCTCGCCGGAGAAGAAAGTGGAAACGGCGAGAAGCTGGAATTTTGGCTAAGTCCTGAGATGAGGCTTAAGCACAGCACTGGAGGGTTTAAATAGGTCCAGGGGCGAAGCTTGCGAGGGAAACGCGACAGCGGTTGCTTGCGCCGGGGAGAACCTTGTCGGGCGCAGGCGCAACGACGGCGACGGCGACGTGATCGCACTTCAGGCGGTGCTGCAGCTTTGCCAGTTGCCTTGGGACTTCACCAGTGATGGCGCAGATGCGGAGGCGACAATGTAGCTCCGGCAATGACACGTAACGCCATGCAACTGCCACGGCAACGGGAGCGCGCGCGAAAACGAGGCTCGGGAGCGCGGCCGTTTATCCGCTGGGCGAGGCGATGCGACTGTGCTGGCACGTGCGCGGGAGGTGGCTCGGTTGTTCACAACACTGGCGACAAGAGGCGGTGGCCGGCGACGAGCAAACACGGCGAGAACACGGCGCGGCAACGGTGGCTCGGGCACTGGTCGTGGCAACGACCAGGCGCTGGTCGAAAGGACTCGAAAATAACATTTGGGCTGTTCTGCAATTTCTGAAACTTATTCCAGGGGCTGTTCTGTGAGGATAATTTGAATAGGACTTGGGCCTGTTTGCAAATTTGGAGATCTAAGAGTCCGATCTGAAATCTGATTTCGCAGCTAAGTTGCAAAAGATTATTAGAACCTATCTGGCCAAAGTTTGGTAAGATCAGGCATGATCTGAAGGGTTTCGACAAAATTGGGGAAAACGGTTTAGGGTAATTAGGGTAATTAGGGTTTTAAAATGGCAAGGCTTGAAACTCAGCTTTAGGGTGAGATTTTGGAGATGGTCCCGAAGGGAAAAATGTTCTGAACAGCATTTAGAAGGGAATGGCTAAAGCAGATTAGGTTTCGGGGTCCGGATGTGGATTTTGGCTATTTTAGGGTTTAACAAAATCAGGGGTGTTACACACACCGCCACTCTCCAGCGCACGCTGCCACGCTGCCAATCTGCCTCTGGCCGCAGATCCACCGACCACGCCGCCGATCGCGCCGTCTCCACCACTAATGCCCACAACGACCACAACTACAACGAGAGTACCTTCGCCGAAGATGTCAAGCATAGGGATTCAACAACTCCACCTCGCCAGCGTTCTTCACAGAATCCACATCCAAATGGGCAACGATTCCTCTCTCTGAATCTCGTTCTCTGCTTCACCCCCAAATTGTATTCCTGTGATGCATGTACAGAAAATTGAACTAAGTTTGAACTGCGATGAATCAATGATTGATCTGTGAACTAATTTCAGGAGTTTATTGGATTTGGTAGTATTCTTGTGATTGGATTTGTTAGAAATTCTGCCTCAAATCTGTTCTGTTACTTGAGTTGAGCTATACTTCTGTCTGGGAGCTGTTAATGTGATCTCTTGCTGTTGTATGGATTTTCCCTGATTTTTGGTTGATTGTTTGAACTGCTGATTCACCATTGGTTGTTGTTCCAATTGCTGAATTTGTCAACCTGAGCTTAAGCTGTTTAGTTAGTGCGCAGATGATCATATCCACTGCTATGTGTATGCTCAATAGGTTGATCAGCAAGGAACCATAGAGATTCTTCATTGCTTTATTGTCGTGGTATTACGGATACCTCAGCAGGCTCGGACGTGCACAGCACGAGTACAACGGCGCGAGTAGACTGAGTTACTGGTCTTCTCCCACCGGGCAACACAGAAATTGACACAGTGGTTTATACAGGTTCGGGTCCCAGTGGGGGCCCTAGTCCTGTTGGCTCTCTCTGGACGCGAGTCCGCGGGGGAGGTATGCTCTCGGGGAGAGGTCTCCAAGAGAGCCGGATATTTTGTATTAGTTCAAATGAATTCGAATCCCCTGAAAAGAAGTACATGAGGGGTATATATAGCCCCTAAGAAATACAAAAGACCAAAGAGCCCTCGCTACGACCGTTGGATCGAAGGGCACAGACGTCCTTTGGCTAGGGGGACGGCTCATATGCTTGACACGTGTCCTCGCCGTCTTCCCAGAGGCTTCTCAGGTCAGCAGCTGCCCTTCCAAAGCTCCAAACGCCACTGGGGGCCCGGAGGCCCTTCGGGACTCACCGGGGGCCCGGTGATGCTCCGGGTCTCACTGCGGGCCCGGTGATGCTCCGAGTCTCACCGGGGGGCCGGGGGGGGGGGGGGGGGCTTTTCAGGACTTCGTGGGGCCCCTGGGAGTTGCCCCAACATCAGCCCCCCAGGCCCTCAGGGGCACTTAGTGCCCCCGATGGGTATGTGAAGCTCTCGAAAATGACACCTCGTCTTCCACGAAGTTTCTTACGCCGCTGGCGGCATTTCGGCTTTCGAACCGTTTCTCTGCGGGACGCGTCTATCCGCGAACCGTCGCATCGTTTCAAAGCGTTCACCTCCGCGTCGCCTCGTCTTGCGCGCGACGGTTCAGCACCGCACTCTTGATGGGCTTGTGGACACGTGGCGGGCATCCGGGTCCCCCTCCACCGCCTATAAATAAGGGGGGGCCCTTAGTTTGAGCATGCCCACAAGCCCTCAAATCCCACAAATCCCAGTTTTCTTCTGGTAGTTCCCGGTAATATCCGGTGGCTTCCGGTGACGTTTTCCCGGTAGCACCCGGTGACACCTTTCCGGTAGCCCCCGGTAACTTCCGGTGACGCTTTTTCGGAAGTACCTGGTAACATCTCTCCGGTAGCACTCGGTAACTTTCAGAGACATTTCTTCGGAAGTACCCGGTGACATCTTTCCAGTAGTACCCGGTGAGTTCCGGTAATCTTCAACGAGCTCACCCTCGATGGCGCCGAAGAGTCGTACCAAGGTCTCCAAGCTGCCCGCGGAGGAGGTGACCTCCGATTTCCTCAGGGCCACCGAGTTCTCCTCGGGGGCCCTTGAGGCCTTCTTGGAGCGCGGTTATTTCCGAGCGGGAGACATCAGGATCCCCGGTCTGGCGGAGCAGGTGCCGAGCCCCCTGTACGGGGAAGTGGTGGCTTTCGAGGCCTTCGTGGAGGTGGGCCTCCGACTCCCGGTCCACCCGCTGCTGCGTGAGTTCCTGCAGGTATACGGCCTCTTGCTCAACCACCTCACCCCGAACACTCTCGTTCGGATGGGTTTGTTCATTTGGTTGTGCGAGACGGCCGCCGTGACGGAGCCCACTCTGCGGCTCCTGCGGTATATCTACGAGCCATCGGCGAGGGTCCTAGTGGTGAGGAGGGGCAGCCCTAGGTCGGCTTTCGGCTCCATCATGATCCAGTTGACGCCGACCGCGCCGACGAGTACCCGGTGCTAGCCTCCCGGGACCACTGGGGAGACTGGCTCCAGCACTGGTTCTACCTCCGGGTAGGAGACCCGGGGGTGACGTACTCACGGGAGCCCTCGACGTATTCGTGGTCCGGTGGCCCGGTGGCTCCAGAGTGGACCGTGGTGGAGATGGACCTCCTCACCGCGATGGCGGAGGCCCGATTCCAGCAGTCCATGTGGGATCTCGCTGAGGAGATGGCCCTCCTCCGAGTGGCGCCGTTCCACACCCGTCGAGGGAGGGGGATGTCGGCGGCGCACAGGCCACCTCGGATGGCGGTGGCAAACCATAAGTATTCAGACCCCTTCTCCCTGTTGGGAGATTTCTCCTAACTCTTGCTTCTTTTGTTCCTTTTGCAGTTAGGTCTTATGGTCGGGCCAAGGAGGTCGCGGTGACCCTCCTTGGGCGATATTACGAGGACGAGCACGAGAGGGTTGTGCGTGTTATCGGGGAGGGTCCTCCCCGGAACGTCGTCGCGGAGGCGTTCGGGCTGAGGCTCCCGGCCCGTGTGTCTCTTCCCACCCCTACTTCGCGCAAGTGGGGGAAGGAGGTTGCCGGAGGACCTTCGAAGCGGTCTCATCCGTCGGGCAGCCCTGCGGGATCCCGGGCCCGAAGGACTCCGGGCGGCGGTTGCTGGGGCGTCAGGCGCAGCCCCAGACACCCCTAGCGGGCCGGATCCCATGGGCAGCGTTCCGGCCAGAGAGGGCCAGGGCTCAGACTCGGAGATGTACGCTTCGAGTCCCTTGCCGCCTCCTGCTCCCGCGGGGGTCCGACCGCAGCGCTCGTCCAGCGAGGTCTCCGTCCGGTTTCGGATGCCGGGCGGCTTGCCGATGGCCTCGATCTTGGCCCCAGAGACGGGCTCTTCGGTGGTTCGGACCGCGACGGCGGCGCTCCTTGTACCCGGGAGGGGTAAGGGTCTGTTTGTCCGCCCCGGGGTTCCGGCGCCGCCGATGGATCAGGCTTCCGACTCCTCCGACGGTGGGACTCCGGAGGAGGGTGCTCTGCTCGGTGGGGAGGCCTCCCGAGGGAGAGACCCTGGGGGGCGACGAGGGTGACGTTGACGCGGTGATCGCTTCTGGGCTTCGGGTAAGTTACTTGAATCTCACGCTTATCCGCCTTTTGTATTCTGATTATTGTTTCCCTGCAGATGGTTGCATTGGCCCGGGGCTTTAGGGCTCGGCTCGCCACGCGTCTCCGGGCCGCCAAGGACATAGTGGCCTTCGAGCGCGCCGGGAAGGAGAAGGCGCTCAGGGACGCGGCCTCGGAGCGCTCTGAGAAGGAGCTCGCCGCGGTGCAGGCTCGGCTCACTGCCGTCGAGGACACGGCCTCTCGGCTCCGTAGGGAGCTGCAAGCGGAGCGGGAGGCCGCGGCTTCGGGCGTCCAGGCCGTAGTCGCGGGAGGTAGGGCGATCCGCTCTACCTTAGAGGAGCTCGGGATCGAGCTCGGGCGGGGGGCAGGCCCCGACCCGGCGCCGGCGTCGGTCGGGGAGGCTGCGCACTTCCATGGTGCGCAGGTTGCCCTGATCATGGCCGCTGCGGAGGCTCGGGCACGAGGCCTCACCGCCCCGGTGATTATGTTGGAGGCGGCCCTCGTTGAGCACCGCGACGAGGGCGCCCGGGTCAACGGAGAGCTTGTCCCCCGGAGCTTCCCTGCCTTCTTCGACCCTGGTGGGCAGAGCTGGAGCGGTCCGTCGAGGCCCTCTTCGACCGGATCACCGGTGCCATAGAGACGGGCGGTCGGCGCTCGGGTCAGGACGCGACAGCTAGCGCGGACGTCCCCCCGGGGGGGACAAGGACGGGCAAGTATGAGCTCCCCCCCCCCAGGTTAGATTAGGCTTTTCTTTTTAGATCTCTTTTGCTCCGGGTAGCTTCTTTAGAGAGGGCCCCGGGAACTTGTAAATATCTTTCAACTGGAATAAAGTAGTACTTTTGCTAAGTGTGTTCAACTTGTCAGCAGGTATCTTTAGATATCACTTTCCCGGGGTTTCCTTGCCCTAAGGGGCATCTTTCGGAGAGTGCTCAAGGGTCGCTCGGGAGGTCTAGCCTAGGTAGCGCCCAGGCGGCCTCGATTTTACTATGTCTGGCAGCCGGGGGAGCATCCGGCGAGCTAGTCTCCGGGTCTGTTCGTGCTAACTCCGCGAAGGGAGGTGCCTCCCGGGTGCTGGCTCGGCTGCGATGGCTCCTGGAGTGGCACCTGGGGAATTTCGACGATTGTCGCGCCGAGTTATCTCCACCGAGGCCGGGGTCTCTAAAGGTCCCGCCGCTCAGGATACTCCCCCCAGCCGGCTACGAGTGCTGGCTGGAGGATCTCCTTCGGAGGGCTCTTTGGCGTGTGAGGAGTTTATACAAGGATCTTTCCCGGGAGATCTCGGAGGGTCTCCGGGATTATTAGGTGTAGTTGCTTCTTGGGGGTCGTCCTTCGTAGTAATTTCCCGCGGGAGCCTAACTCCCCGGGCTGTACTCGTGCGCCCGGGTCTCACCTAGGGGGCACTTTCATCCCACTGGGGGGGTTGTCCCCTAGTGTAATGTTGTATTAATAAGGTTGTAGACTTGTTTATCTGCCATGTCTTTGTCTCCGAAATTTCAAAATCTTCCGCATTAGGTCGTTGTTTTTCTGTCCTGGCCCAGGGTTTTTCCCCCTCCCCCCCCCCACAGCGGGGTGCAGCTTGGCTCCCCGCGCTATGGGTATGGAGTGAAGAGGCCCGGACTGCAGTGGGTGCTTAACTTACGTAGCCCCCCGTCGGGAGTCCCGGGGACTAGTGGGGGTGCCCGACCGAGAAACCAGACAGGTTTGCTGGGTTGCCTGGAGGCAGGGAGCTTATCGGAAGGATTCCCGGTCTATCTTTTGAGATAATGAATTCCGAAAGCCGATTTCCCTGTCTGCCCCGGGGGGCAAAGGATATTCCCTTAGGAGGGTTCCGTGACCCAGTAGCGGGTGTAGAGTATTCGAGGGGGGGCTAGTCTCTTGAAGTGACTCGTTACCGCAGTTCGTGAGAACTGGGTTGCCGCTTACCCCCTCAGTCCACGAGGGGTTACGGTAAGCCGCCCTATGGGAGCTGGGCTCCCGTTGTCGGGACTTTAGGCTGTGATAGCCTACTTCCTCACCGAGAGGGCATCCTCGCGGGGAGGGCATTTTTATAGAGGAGACGTCGCCTTTTAGGTGGAAGAAGAAACTGCTGTAAAAGAATTCCAACGTGGAAGTAGAAAAAAGCCATCCGAGTTAATGAAAACATAAGACCCCCCCTGCGCGGTGACAGCGGGAGAGGGACACAAAATCCGAGAGTTGAACAAAAAATCCACTTGTATTAATAAAGGGCGAGATACAACGCCTCCCCCTGCTAAAGCGCGGCGGGGGGAGGGAACAGTGAGTACATGAGCCTCCCCCCGCGGAACCGCGGCGGGGGAGGTGGCGAGCCCGGAGGCTAAACATAAAACTTGCGGAGCAAGTTTATGTTCCAAGTGTGCGTCAGCTCCTGGTCTTCAAGTGTGGAAAGCTTGTAGGCTCCTGAGCCCAGGACCACGGAGATCCTGTACGGGCCCTCACACTTGGGGGATAGTTTGCCCTGGGCTTGGGGGTCGGTCACGCGCTTGAGGACCAATTCCCCGAGGTGGAAGGCCCTTTCGCGCACGCCCTAGTTGTACGTACGCGCCATCTCGCGCTCGAAGATGGTGTGGTGGAGGAGCGCTCGGTCGCGTTCTTCTTCAATGAGGTTGACTTCCAGCCGTTGATTGGCCTCATTGGTTTGGTGTGCCTTGGTCGTGGCTCCCTCCAAGAGCTCGACCCGCAGCAATCGAAAACCAATTTTCAAGGGGAGAACTGCTTCGGCCCCGTACACGAGTGAAAAAGGCGTGCGCCCTGTCGCTCGGCTAGGGGTTGTGCGCATGGAGCAGAGGATGCTTGGAAACTCTTCTGCCCATGCGCCTCGCCTAGAGGCGGTCTGTTCGAGCCGTCGACGTAGGCCTTGCAGGATCACGCCATTGACCCTTTCAACGGCTCCGTTGCTCTGGGGTTGAGCCACGGAGGCAAAATGGAGGGTAGTCCCTAAGCGTTCACAGAACTCCCGGAAATATGCCGAGTCGAACTGGGTCCCATTGTCGACGGTGATTTCTTGGGGGACCCCGAAGCGACATATGACATTTTTCCAGAAAAAACGTTGTACCGCACGGGAAGTGATGCTGGCCAAGGGCTCAGCCTCCACCCACTTGGAGAAATAATCCACAGCGACCACCGCGTACTTGTAGCCCCCAGGTGCTGGGGGGAAGGGACCAAGGAGATCCATCCCCCAGCGCGCGAAGGGCCAAGTAACAGGGATGGTTCGTAGCATCGCGGAGGGGAGCCTGGTGCCCTTCGCCATCTTTTGGCAGGCCTCGCATGCGGAGATCAAATCCCGTGCGTCGCGGACCAGCGTGGGCCAATAAAACCCTTGGCGAAGGACCCTCGCCACGACCGCCCGCGGAGCCAAGTGGGATCCGCAGCTCCCCGAGTGTATGTCCTCGAGGAGCTGGAGTCCCTCCGTCCCTTATGCAGGAGATAAGGGGATCCATCCACGATGCGGTCCGAGTGATCTCGGAGATCTCCGGGACGCAAACCCCAGGGTTCGCGTCCGGAAGGGTTATCGAGGGCTTCGTGATGATTTCCAGAAAAGCACCCTTGGGGAGAGATTCTCGGGCGCTGGCTGCCCGGGCTAAAGCATTGACCCGGTCGTTATCCCGCCGAGGGATATGTCGGGCCTCCAAGCCTTCGAAGTGTCTTTCCATCTTCCGCACCTCCCCCAAGTAAAGACTTAGGTTCGCGTCATGGCACAAGTAGGACTTATCCATTTGGTTGACCACAAGTTGGGAATCAACTTTCACCAGGAGGCGGCAGATTCCCAAGGAGCGCGCGAGGCGCAATCCCAGGAGCAAGGCCTCGTACTCGGCGACATTGTTCGTAGCCGGGAACTCGAGCCTTGTAGCGTACTCCAGCATCTTCCCCTCGGGACTCCGGAGAACCACCCCCGCGCTGGCCCCGGCAAGGCACAAGGAGCCATCGAACATGAGTGTCCAGTGGTCCTGGCACCGGGGAGGGGCGAGGGGAGTCTCTCCGTCTGCCTCGGCGGTCGGGGTCCATTCCACCACGAAGTCAGCGAGGACTTGCGACTTAATGGCGGAGCGGCCCATGAAGGTGAGGGAGAAAGGAGCGAGCTCGGCCCCCCACTTGCCAATTCGGCCGGTGGCCTCCTTGTTTCTCACCACTTCTCCCAGTGGGAGAGATGATGGGACCGTAATTGAGTGTCTGAGGAAGTACTGGCGGAGCTTCCGTGACTGATCCGTTTGAGACCTAGCCTTGGTTTTCGCACTAGGCTCGCCCAGATTCTAATATGCGGAATAATGGGATCTTACTCGGAAATACCAAAACCCAAAGGTTGATCGAAAACACAGCTCAAAGTAATTGCACAACTCTTTATTTCAAAGAGGGCTTTACACGTCGAACGTTAGGCACACTTGCCTACGTCGAAGGAACTATAAGTGTCTAAAACTCAAATAAGTTCATGACTCTTCGTTTGAGTTCAATGATCTAAACTAGACCTATTACAAGGTATTTATAGTCCAATCGTATGAGTACGTATCAGACTTAGTAACCTAAACGTATTAGACTCATATAACAAACTAACTAATCCTAAACAGATAAGCTTAGTTATATATATTCGGATCGGATTACAATTCCGAACAGAGAACAAATTCCTTTTCATGGTCGCGAACCAATCCATGGTCGCGAAACCTTTCCGAACACGGTTAAGGTCACGAAGCCGTATGCGATCAGGACTTGGTCGCGAATCCGTATACGATCAGGACTTGAAGATCCTCCCGGATCATGACTCCCTTGTTGAGAAGGAGCCAACCCCTGTTGCGACCTCTCGATCAAACTGGAGATGTGGAAATTGGGCTTGTCCATGTTCTTTGGTGTACCACTTTGCCGCACGTACTCGTTGACCTTTCCGACCGATTCAAAAAGTCTCCTTTGTGTCACTGCGGGTGATAGTCACCTTCTTCTCCAGTATCACATCTTCGCGTAGAGGTTCGTCTCGTTGATAGACCAAGTCTTCAACAGATTGTACTATAGTATCTGGCTCATTATCCAGCATTGAAGGCTCGAAGACTTTGAATCCTTCCCAAGGTCGCAAACCTTTCCAATGTCGCAAACCTTTTCGTGGTCGCAAATCCGTTGCGAACGCGACCTGAGATCCTCCCGGATCATGACTCCCCTGTTGAGAAGGAGCCAACACCCGTTGGTGACCAACCGTGATGACGTAGAGAACGACTGGGAGTTTTGGAACGAACACACGATGAGCAATGCTACAATCGTCGGATCGAATGTATGGATAGGCGCTCATGGAGCTTAGCACCTCCATCATGGATTGTGGCCTTGGCCACTCGCGGATAGCCTTCCCCTTGTCGAGGTTTATACCATCACCGTTCCCAAAGCTAGGATTGCAAAGTTTGAATAGTGGCGCCGTAGAGACAAGTTGCATGTCGTTTTCGACTAGTCGTTGTGGTGATCGACTATGTATCTTTGCGAATAGCTCATTGTTTTCTTCCGGCAAGCTTGCTAAACAACCACCACTTTCCATACTCGATGCAGCACAATCCTCTTGGCTAATTGGACGCATCACGCTCAGCACACACTTTGAGCATGCATTGACAATCCGTTTCGCCTGATTTGCCATCATCAAGTTCTTGGTGTCGACGTGGTCATTTTTGCTGATGATAAATTATGTCCCATCCTTTGTGAGGTCGTATTCTTGAGCTCTTCGATGGTAATGGGCGTCACGATCGTACAAGAACAGACTTCCAAAAATCACTTGGCAAATATCGATGGGGATGACATCGCATTGAACCTCGTCGATGTAACGAGCAGATATTGCAAACTTTAGAGTACACTGACTCTTGATTTGCTGGTTCACGTCGGAAGTGAACCATCCCAAAGGATATGGTCGAGGATGATGAGTCGTCTGCAAACCAAGTCGTCGAACCAGCCCGGAGGAGACCAAATTCTTTTGGCTTCCGGGGTCGAAGATGGCTGCGACCACCTCGTGCTTCACCTGTATGTTAATAGTGAACAATTCCTCTGTCGGGTTGTGGTCAGTTGATGAACCCGAACCTTTCTCCGTCGGCATTGCCATTAGAGACAAGGTCGTGTTCGCCTTTTCAACCGAATCCAACTGGATAATTTCCTCTGCGAGCGGAATAAAAGTAACCATAGCTGTTCGTGTGCTTGGTTCATCCCTCCTTTTTCTTTCTGGTTGCAGTTCAGGATGAAGTTTATAACACTTCTCTTTTGTGTGCCCAATAACATGACAATGCTCACAAGTGTTACCCGTATCGTGGGTACCCTCTCCGGAGCTCGTCGTGGTTGAAATCTCCCTCAAGTTCTTGTCGTTGCGGGTCTTATTTTTCTTCTCAATCGCCAAAGCAGTCGTACTCGCGGTTGAGATGTCTTGGACGCCGAACAGACTTAGCTCAGTACTGATCGATTTCTGAAGTCCAGATGTGTACTTCCGAAATACCTGAGGGTCGGATAGTGAGATGCCAATGACCATGCTTGTCGCCGAAACTCTGTCGTATAGTCTTGGACGGTCTGGTCGCGCCGTTGGTACAATCTGTGCCAACGCTCCCATCTCTCCTCAAGGTAACCCATCGGATAGAATTCTTGTCGCAGAAGTCGTTTGAATTGACCCCACGCAAGGTCGTCAGCTTCACCACTGGCGACAAGGGCCTTCCACCTTGTCTTGGCGTGGTCCTTCATCTTCAAAGGTGAAAATTTGACCTTTTGAGCACTACTGAACCCTTTCAGGTCAAAGTAGGTCTCAAGTTGATCTATCCAAGAATCCAGCTTCTCGGCATCGATCACCCCATCATATATGGGTATATCAATCTTAGCGTCGACCTTAAAAGATCCGACAGCTAAGGAGGTGTTGGCAAGGTCGTCGGTCTTGTGGTTGCCTTCGTCTTCATCTTCGTCTGCCCTGCGCAAGTCTTCACCAGTCTTCGCACCCATACCCTTCCCTACTTCAGGAGGTACAATCATGGCCTGCTGCTTAATCCAAGCAAGCACGGTTTCCATGTCGGTGGAGAGTTTAGCCACTTGTTCGGCTAGGTTAGCTTGAACGGAGGTATCGCCAGACATTGTCGGAGACGCGGCTGTAGGAACCGTCAATTGATCGCCTGGAGTTTCGCCGGAGGTTTTGTAACCCTGGTGAGTCTTCACCATCCACAGGATAGGAAAGTTGCTCTGATACCAACTTGATCCGTTTGAGACCTAGCCTTGGTTTTTGCACTAGGCTCGCCCAGATTCTAATATGCGGAATAACGGGATCTTACTCGGAAATACCGAAACCCAAAGGTTGATCGAAAACACAGCTCAAAGTAATTGCACAACTCTTTATTTCAAAGAGGGCTTTACACGTCGAACGTTAGGCACACTTGCCTACGTCGAAGGAACTATAAGTGTCTAAAACTCAAATAAGTTCTATGACTCTTCGATTGAGTTCGATGATCTAAACTAGACCTATTACAAGGTATTTATAGTCCAATCGTATGAGTACGTATCAGACTTAGTAACCTAAATGTATTAGACTCATATAACTAACTAACTAATCCTAAACAGATAAGCTTAGTTATATATATTCGGATCGGATTACAATTCCGAACAGAGAACAAATTCCTTTTCATGGTCGCGAACCAACCCATGGTCGCGAAACCTTTCCGAACACGGTTAAGGTCACGAAGCCGTATGCGATCAGGACTTGGTCGCGAATCCGTATACGATCAGGACTTGAAGATCCTCCCGGATCAGTGACGCCATGAGGAGGGCATAGCACAGCTTCTCCACCTCCGTGTACCACGTCTTAGCCCCTTGAAGGGCCTCGCTTACGTAGTACACGGGGCATTGTTGCCCATCTTGCTCTCTTAAGAGCACCGCGCTCACAGCGACTAGGGTCGCAGCAAGATAGAGGAGTAAGGGTTCCTCTGAAGATGGGTTCACGAGCATTGGAGGACTCACGAGGTACTTCTTTAGTGCGTCGAACACCGTCTGGGCCTCGGGAGTCCACCTGAACACCCCGAGGCCCCGGAGGATTTTGAAGAACAGGAGTCCACGTTCCCCTGACTGCGAGACGAAGCGACCCAACGCGGCTAAGTGGCCGGCAAGCCTCTGCATGTCTTTGACGGAATGCGGAGGAGGCATGTCCAGCAGGGCCCGAATTTTTTCAGGGTTTGCCTCAATGCCCCGCTGGGACACCAGGAAGCCAAGTAGCCTCCCGCCGCGTATGCCAAAGACGCATTTTTCTGGGTTGAGTTTCAACATGTAATTGCGGAGGTTGCGGAAGGTCTCCGCCAGGTCGTCGATGTGGGCGGCCGCACAAAGGCTTTTGACGACCGCGTCGTCAACGTAGACCTCGACGTTGTGGCTGATTTGATCCTTCAGGACCAGCATCATGAGGCGCTGGAAGGTTGCCCCGGCGTTCTTCAACCCGAACGGCATGTGGAGATAGTAGAAGGTGCCGAGGGGAGTTATAAAACTCATCTTTTCCTCGTCCTCCATTGCCATTTGAACCTGATGGTACCCCGAGTATGCATCGAGGAAGCTCATCAATTCACACCTCGCAGGCGAATCGACCAGTTGGTCAATTCGCGGGAGTGGGTAGTTATCCTTCGGGCAAGCGCGGTTAAGGTTGGTGAAGTCCACGCACATCCTCCACTTGCCACTTGACTTCTTCACGAGGACAGGGTTTGCCAACCATTCGGGATGCAGGACTTCCCGGACAAACCCCACCTCTAGAAGCTTGGTGATCTCGACCTTGATGGCGTCTTGGAGCTCAAGGGATAGCTTCCTCAACTTTTGTTTAACCGGGGGGTGGCCGGGGGTCACTACGAGCTTATGCTCAATGACATCTCGGGCGACGCCTTGCATGTCCGAGGGTTCCCACGCGAAAACGTCTGCGTTTTCATGGAGGAAGGCCGCGAGTTGCTCGGCGTGTTCCTCGAGGAGGTCTGCTCTGATCTTGACGGTCCTCTCTTCATCTCCTGAGGACAGTTGAACTTTCCGGAGGTCCCCCTCGGGTCGTGGCCTCGGGAGTGGCCTTCCGGAAGAAGCGGCCGGGGCAGTATTAGGCCCGGGGGGTTCTCTCCCCCGGAGTCTTGCTCATGTTGACGTTTCCAATGGTAGCGGTGGCGTGCTCGTAAAGAGCGCGGGCCACATTCTGGTTGCCTCGAACGGTGATCGCACCGTGAGGCCCAGGGATCTTCACACAGAGGTAGTTCTGGTGAATTGCCGCCCCTAGATGGTTGATCGTGGTCCTCCCCATAGTGGCGTTGTATGAAGAGAGGAGGTCCACAACATCAAACTGGACCATCTCCGTCCAGTAGTTTTCTGGGGTGCCGAAGGTCATCGGTAGGTCGACCTTCCCCACCTGGTGGACGGTCTTCCCGGGAACGAAGCCTTGCAGCGGCCCGAGTGCGGGCTGCAGCAGCTTTTCATCGACTTGCATCTCCCTGAACGCCTTCAGGTATAAGATATCGGCGGAGCTTCCACCATCGACGAGGATGCGCGCTAGTTGGTAGTTGTACACTGTAGCCGAGACGATGAGCGCGTCGTTGTGCGGGAAGCGAACCCCACGCGCGTCTTCCGCTGTGAAGGTGAGGGGGACGTCTGACCATTTCGGTGGCGGAGACGTATGCAGCACCCCCACAACCTTCACCTCTCGCGCATACTCCTTGCGCTGACGCTTGGAGTCCCGTCTCGAGGCGGATCCCCCCGTAATGACGTTTATATGCCTTTGGGAGGTTTGGAAGGGGAGCTCCTGGGCTGAGCCCCCTTCTTGCGTCTGTCTTTGCTGCTTGCCCGCGGGAGCAGGAAGTGCTGGCAAGGCCGCCGAGGGAGGCAAGGAGGCAGGACCCCCCCTGGCCGCGCTGGTCGAGAAAAGCCGCGAAGTGCTGTAGAAGCTGATGGCATTCTCGAGTAGCATGGGTACTTGACTTGTGGAAGGCCCACCACACGTTGGCTGTGCCCTCTTTGCCTTCCTTGGAGTGGCCATCGCGCCCACGGGAGGACTGTCCCCCCCATAGCCTTTTGACTTAGGGGGAGCACGACTACCTTTGCCGCCGTCGCGTGAGCCGCCTCCGCCCTCGAGGACGAAATCGTCCCGAGGCCGTGGCTCGCTACGATCATTTCTTGGGGGATGCTTGTTGGGGGGATCTCTAGCCTCCCGGCCGGCGGGGGCAGGAGCCCCCTGGTTCTTCTTCCAAAGATCGTCCTCTTCTGCGCGAGCGTACTTCTCGAGTACGGTGAAGAGTTCATCGGCGGAGGTGGGGCAGCTCCGAGAAAGCCTCCGGTGGAGCTCCCCGGGAAGTATCCCGCTCTTGCACGCTTCGATAACTGTGGAGTCGGGGACATGTGCCACTTTGCTCTTCACCTAAGCGAAGCGCTTGAAGAAGCTGCGGATGGTCTCCCCCGTCCTCTGCCGGACGGTGTAGAGCTGGGAAGAGTCTAAGGGGCGTACATAGTTCCCCTGGAAGTTCGCGCAAAATTCATGCTTCAGCTGCGCGAAGGACTTGATGGACCCAGCTTTCAGGTTGTAGAACTATGAGCGGGTGATGCCCGTGAGGTAGAGGGGGAAGACATTGCATTGCACTGTCTCGTCCCCCCCAGCCGCCGAGATGGCCGTTGAGTACACCTGCACAAACTCGTAAGGATCGGCCTCACCGTTGTAATGCTCGATGTGCGACGGGCGGTAAGGCCGCGGCCAGCGGATGCAGCGGAGGCGACTGCACAGCGGCTGATTGGCCCCCTCAACTTCCTTGGGGGATCCATGGTCGCTGTCTTCTCTCGCCGGGGACGCATGCTCATTGTCGGAGTCTGGGAGGGGTGCCAGCGGTCCACTGGTGCGACTGTATCGCCTCTTTTCCTCGGGGTTGGTTGAGCTGACCTCTTGAGCATCGAGGTATTCCGCAGGGATGGTAGCAGCTTCCTTAAACGGTCTCTTCCCCCGGGCAAGTTGGGAGCGCGTCTCCACACACTCGCGGGTTCGGGGGAGTCCTGACCGATGGCGGGAGGTGGTTTCCCCAGACTTGGTGGTACACATTCGCTCGACCTCCTCCCTAGTGAAGCGGGTCTGATCCGCCGGGGGCGCCCGCGGGGGCGGCCCCGGAGGAGGAGGGAGCTGATGCGCGTTCGCCATCGTCCCGGTAGACGCCGCCGGCGCGCGGACCGGGCCACGCGCCGGGTCTGCGCTCGGTGCGGCAGCGGGAGCAGTCGCGGTTCGAGTCTCCGGGGTGTTCGCAGGAGCGGGCGTCGCACCGGCTCATAGCGTCGGCCCTCGAAGGCTCTCGGGCCCAGGCGTGGAGGTTGTCCCCGGCACGTCGGTAGCCGCTCGCGGGGGTTCCGGGCCAGGGACCGGGTGACTCCCCGAGGCAGGGGAGGGCTCGGGGAGGAGTTGACCGCCCGGCCCTGAAAGCATTCCCGGGACCGGATATGGCCCGGGCGCACCTCCGGGAGCGGGGAACATCCCCGGCCCGGGAAAGGTGGGGTGCCCCATGAAGAATTGGGGCGGTGCCCCCATAAACGGATATGGGGGCGGGTAGACGGGAGCCGGGGGTCGCGCCAGGACGCGCAGTAGCTCCTCCAGGGTGTGCTGGGTGCGAAGCTGTCCCTGGATCAAAGCCCCCAGCATAGGATCCCCAGAGACCGGAACGGAGAGTTGGGGAGCACTAGGCCCCATAAGCTCGATGGCGGTCACCGGGTCAGAAACGGGGACCCTCCGGCCGGAGGCCGCTGGTGGAGGAGGCGGGTCCTCCCCCCGGGCGCCCCCGGGCGGCAGGGTCACGGAGGCATCATCTCGCGGAGGTGAAGCTGTGTTGCTAGGACCAGCGCCATCGGGATATGAGAGGGCTTGAGCTCTGGTTGTTGCGGGAGCCATGGCGATTCGTTGCGAGGTCCCCACGGACGGCGCCAACTGTCGTGGTATTACGGATACCTCGGCAGGTTTGGACGTGCACAGCACGAGTACAACGGCACAAGCAGACCGAGTTACTGGTCTTCTCCCGCTGGGCAACACAGAAATTGACACAGTGGTTTATACAGGTTCGGGTCCCAGTGGGGGCCCTAGTCCTATTGGCTCTCTCCGGACGCGAGTCCGTGGGGGAGGTATGCTCTCGGGGAGAGTGAAAGGGATCTAGGATATCGACTAGAGGGGGGTGAATAGGCTATTTTAAATAATTAACAATTAATCAAACAATTAATAGTAAATGAGAGCAAATAACTAACACATGAAGGACAATGAACAATTTTAACACAAGGATATATCCCGTGGTCTCGGTGATTTGCCGATCACCCCTAATCCACGTTGAGGCAAACTCAAATCTCTAACCGCTCCTCTATCTAGTCAACCTTCTCTCGAGAAGTGACCTAGATCTTGAGCCGGATTAGTGTGATGAGTTATCCAAACCTCGATTTCACTAATGATGCACTTTACCGCTCCGGCAAGGCATGCTCAACCCTTTCACAAGACGTTTTGAGGCTTCTTCACAATCTTCCTTGAAGAGCTCTCCAAAACCTTCTCTCGAGACGTCTAGGAGCCGGCAAACTCCAAGAGTAACAAGCCATACGGTCAGACCATAGTACAAAAACACGGTCAGACCGATTTCTCGGTCAGACCGGTCTAACAAACGGTCAGACCGTCATAACACAATACATCAGAAGTGTCGACGATTCGGACTCGCAGTCCTTAGCCGAACTTATGCAAAATTTATAATAGTGAGACCTTTCAGGGTGACCCTCCGGGAAGGTATGTAGAAATATGGAAAATAGGAGCACAGAGAGGTTTATACAGGTTCGGGCCCACGATGGTGGGAGTAATAGCCCTATGTCCTGTTGGGATTTCACTATAAGTGGTAAAGATTTACAAGATGGCGGGAAAAAACCTTCACAGGCGAAGGGTTTTTCCTATGTAAGTGTACAGAAAGAAACCAGGGAGGCTTATAAAAGCTATCTAATCTAAGCCGTAGACTTGACTGTTTGAGCGATTGAGATGTGTTGTATCTCGCTTGTATCAGAGACGTTGATCTTTTCGCTCCTCCTTCTGTTTGATACATCATGCCACCCTTTTATACTGTTTGAAAGGGCGTCAAGTTGTAACTGCACCAAACAGTTGCTTGAATGCGGTTTAGAAAACTGCTCTTAACCCCCATGCAGGTTTAACACGTGTTATTCATGGATAACTGCACGTATTAACCTCCTGACAGTTGGTCTTCCACGTGGTAGAATCTTCGGGATACTTGGGATATTCCCGCTATATGGACAGCCGGACAGGTGAACCCCAAGTATCCTGGTCGAAAGTGTTCTGACCGCGGGATGCTGGCTGACTGCGCAACATCTCCAGCATTCTGTTCGCGTATAGCACACGAATCCCTGACCGCGGACTAGCTGCGGTCTAATCGCGCAAAGCCTGCGACCTCGGCTTGATGCTTCTCAGAATGACTTGAGTTCGCACCGCCAGGCACGTGTCTGGCTCGAATCTGTCTTGAACCAACAGTGCATTTATTTGAATTGACTCGGGTGTCAATCCTCGTCAGCTAGCCCCCAAATTTGAAGAAAACGAAGGGACGTGTTTATTTCGAATTTAAAGACATGCATCGGATTTTTAACCCGACTCTTCAAATCCCTCGCTTAGTGGCGCACTAAGTGGGATGGTTGGTTCCCCGAAACAGGCTCTGGGCATTACGTGATGGGTAATGATGGCGCCGTTGATGTTTTTTAACCCGAGGTGAAATTGTAAATGCTTTTTAAAAAACCCGAGGCGCTCAGAATGTGAACCGTCACCTTGGCGATTATAAATACCGAAGCCTTTCGAATTACAAAGCTATACAATTTCTTCTCACAGTTAAGTTCTTTCTAAAGTCACCTTCATTCTTCTCTTCATACACCTCCCGATGGCAGATCACAACATCATTGAGATTGAAAGTGATAAAGAGGAAGTTCTCAAGCAGGAGCCCCAAATGCCTAAAGATCCATCTCCTTCAAGGAAAAAACCCAAGGTTGACGAAGGATCTTCCAGCAGAGCAAAGGTAGAAGACATACCAATGGGACGTTTTCCTTCAGTCCTTTACTCCAACAATCCCTGCTTTTGTTTGGGTGATCGATTTTCTGGTCGGCAAGCGGTGACTATTCGACCAGAAGATCCTCAACTTGTGTTGGGGAAGCAATCTCCTGGTGGGAAGGTTGTACTTCCACCATCTGGTGATCATCTGCTTTTATCGGATGATCTACTTTCCAGGATGGCTATATCAACCTGTCACGAGCAGGGACAGGTAATGATCCTCATCTCCTTTTGCTGATAGTTATAGTTAGCACAACTAACTTTTGCAAATGTAGGAGATCGGAGGCCCTAGTGATCAGCCTGCTGCCACTCCGCCTCTTCCCCTCGGACAGATTCTTCCAGAGGAGAAGAATGCCCTGGAGAAAAAGACCGAAGAGATGTCTTCAGCGATTCTGCATCTGGCAGAATGTTTTGAACGATCCCGTGAAGAGGCGCACCAGTTCCGTCGAGAGAGGGACCACGCTCAGCAACAGCGGGAACTCTCCGATTTGATTAGGAACAGTAGTGTATCTCTCGTTAGGGATGATGTAGATGGCTTAGATTAGTTGCTCATTCTCTAGGGGTTGTCAGTGTAGATCCTACTGACAGCAATATGTCCCTAGGAGAACTCTGCAAACTTCTTTCGGATCAGGTCGACGCTCTGGTCGCCGGTATCCCTTTTGTATGTAAAGAATGCAAGAAATAAAATCTCTTTCTACATATTCTATGCATTTTCTGTGCGAATATATGGCCGTAAATAATGTCTTCGCGACCACTCATACACAGGGAAACTTTAGTTCTGTGCTCAGAATCACGCTTTTATAAAAGTACCGCGACCAGCTCTGATACCGCGATCAGACTTAAAGCCGTGGTTAGAACTGAAGCTTACTGCGACCAGAATTGAGGCTCGGTCAGACCGTTGCTTCGATTAGAATCGGAGCTTAATCGAAAGCATGGTCTCGATCATACCACAACCCGATCAGAATATATCCATACGTCCAAAAACTTGGGCATAGGATTTTTTCATGAAAATATACAAGGCACATAAAGGAAAACGTCCTTTGAAAAACTCTGAAAAACTTTTCAGGCTTTTGTACTTTCAGACTCTGAAACAAAGAAGTCTTTTTGTTTGAAATCCGATGCCTGGAACACTTTAACGGGTCCGCCAGAGATAGTATCCATTATGGGAAATGAATAAAATACTCAGTGGAACGTTTGAATGGAACATTACCCACATTAGTGCGTCTCCTTGGGTCTATAAAAGGAGTAGGTAGCTTCTTGAGGAAGCCACACAACCAAAACCCTCACGATTTCCGCCGCACAAAACCCTCGCTCTTCTCAATCTCCATCTTCCCAAAGCCACCGACTTCCCCCCCAATTCCTCACCAAAAATGGCGTTTTGGAGCCGATCAATCCACCACTCTGAGGAGCGCTTGTTGGCGTTGGAGAAGGAGGAGATCCTTCCTCCGCGGCTGCTAATCAACTGGCAGCCAGCGGAGAAGGACCAAGAAACCCCAGTCGTCGGAGAGGGTGAACTGGTGGTTTTCGAGGAGTACCTGCGGTGCGGGTTCCGATTCCCCGAGAGTCGATTCCTGAAGGACGTCCTCGAGCATTATGGGTTGGAGCTGATCAACCTCCACCCAAATGCCGTCCTGATCCTGGCGGTGTTCCAGCATATGTGCGAGGCATTCGTCGGAGTGTATCCTAGCATGGATCTCTTCCGGCGCTTTTATTACTCGGCGTGGTCGAAGAGCGCCAACGCCGCCGGATGCATCTACTTCCGGCTAAGGGAGAAAAAGGAGTATCCCTTCCCACCCCTGCGAGACTCAGTGCACAGGTGGCACCAGAAATGGTTCTACTACACCCCACCAACCGAGAGCGGGCTGTGGTTCGAGAACTCATGGCCGGAGAAACCGAGCGAGTTGGATTCTCTCTGGGCGATGAACGCGGAGTTCATGAAGCACGCCGAGGTCATTCTTCACCTAGTCCAAGAGGGACTAACAGCTCGCGACGTCATTCGCGATTTTGTGAAGAATCGGGTGAGCCCCCGGCGTGAAAGGACTCATCCAGCTTGGGAGATCAAATCCATGGCGGACAGTACCTTGGACTACAATGAAGGTACCCATCTCTGGCACCAAAATCTTTTTATCTTTTAAATACACCAGTTAATTCGCATTTTGGAACAGTCCTGCCCTCATCCGAGATTGAGAGGCGGACTAACTACCTCCTCAGGGCTTACAACGCCGAGGTGGAGGGCCCCAAGGGATCGCCTCGCCCCCAGAGCTTGGTTCACGCCGGCGACGACCTTAAACAGGAGCGCCGAAAGGTACATTTCCACTTGGCCTCTGTTTTACAGGTCTTATGTATGCCTAACGATTCCATTGGAATGAGAACAGCTCTTAGGGAGGTTTGCCGAGGCGACGTTCCCAAGCGAGAACGTCGGTTCCCTGGGGAAGCCGATGATGAAACACGTGAAAAAGGTTTCTTCAAAACCCAGGACAAGGAATCCAACCCCCAAGAAAACCAGGCTAAATCTCGGGGAAGGGTCTTCACGGAGCGTTCCTCCTACCGCAAGGAAAACTGCGGTAAGATATCACGTCCCTCCTATGTTTCCAGGTGTGGACTGGAATCACTTCTTCGTCGTACAAGGAGAGGGGAGCGAGGAGGAGGAGGATGATGATGTCCCCCTAGTTCACCGGAGGAGGAAGATGGCAGGCTCTCCATCCGATGACGCCCCAACTCGTCCAGCAGAAACAACTGCTACCGCAGAGGTGGCTGTAGCAGACTCCGCGGCCACCGAAAGCCCCGTGGTCGTGGATAACACCCCAGCTCCTGAAGCCCCCGAGGCTTGTTTTCTTCAATTCCCCCTGTATATTCATCAAGTTGATGCTTATCCAGGGAGAAGAGCTTCCCCCTGCGACTCCTGTGAGTCCTAGGGAGGAAAATACTCCACCCCTGCGGACAGGAGTGGAGGCAGTCGAACAAGACCCTGTGGCAGTTGCAGACGAGGTGTCGGCCCCAGAAGTCCAGGAGCCCTCCAGGCCTTCGAATGCAACCCCTCCAACTGGACAGGTTGCCCAGGTAAAAACTCTTACCATTTGTCTTTATCCTCCCTTAGGAATGTGCTTACAGATGAGCACACCTAGGGGGAAAATGCTTTGTTTACCAAGAGGAAGACCAGGACAAACGACGATTGTCCCCTTTCTCGAGGAGAGCCTTCCCTGAAATCCCAAAAGCTGATGGGATTTCAGATAAGGTAAGAACCTTTATCTTGGTTATATTAAATAAGTTGTGATGATCACAAATTGTGATTGCTTGGTTCATCTTTTCTTTGTCAGGCGAAAAGAGACAGCATCCAGCCCTTCAACCGCTCCAGGGAGGGTTGAAGTTGCTGCTAGCGCAGGAGCCTCCAGTGAGGAGTGCTCCGCCCCCTTGGTCCAGGAAGTCGTCCGGTTCGTGAGGGGAGAAGCAGGCGCGGAGACCCAGTCGCAAGCAACGGCGACTGGAGGTAGTGCCCAGCAGGCACTGCCACTGGCTGCCTCTGTTGTGGCCGCAACGAGGCCCTCAACGAGTCCTCCTGTTATCCCGAAAAACATTTCCTTCTGGGAATTCACAAAGGTATGTTGAACTTCTCCTTTGGTGCCTGGATTGTACATAGGACACCTTTAACTTCTTTTTGCATCATAGGAGATATCCCAGATGGCGGCCAAGTCGCGTGCTATGATAGCAAGCGTTGAGGCCATACAAAAAGAACGAGACAACTTGCGCAGGTAAGGATCATTACTCTTCAACTTGTATAGATACAAATCGGTTATGACCACTCCTTCTGTTCCATCACAGAGAGGTGGCATTCCTGAAGAAAGAAGTGGCCACAGTCAAACTTCATTCAATCTCAGTGACTGCACACCAAGGGATCGAAATCAACAAACTACAGTCACAACTTTCTGGTAAGTCAATTCCTGATTAGGAAGACTTAACTTCATAACACGTGAGTAATCTTTTTTCTTACTGCAGTGCAAGCGGGTCAAAGAAGACAACTCAGTCAGGACAAGGTGATCCTCCAGGGCTCTATTCAAACCTCCGAAAGGGCGAACAGAGAGCTGAGCCGTTCAATCTTCGAAAAACTGAAGGCGGTGGCTCGTCTCCTGAGGGCTGATGTGGTCGAAACCACAAGAGATAAGCTCAGCCTAAATGACTGGTCTACGCTAGTCATTGCCCAGGCAGAGTCACTTCTCGAGTATCTTCCTGAAGATACACGGCGATGAGAAGAGGCGATCAAAACCAGGGTTCGGTCAACCGCTTCCGCCATTCTCAGCCGGGTTCGACTTCACCATGGCCCAGATGCAGATCTGAATCCATTGGTGGGACCGGTTGAGGTCGAGAGTGAGGAACAGTTAGAGGCCGTCATGGAGGAGATCAGACCCCTTGTAAATAAACTCCTGACTGAGCTTGGGATCGAGTGATCCCTACATCTGTATAGAAGCAGTTATATGTAATGCGATGTATGTTGAAACCCATTTTTCAAAATGAATATATATATATATTCTTGTTTTATGTCGTTTCATATTATAAACATATCCCCCTAGCCCCCCGCCTGTGATTGTAGATACTGAAGACTTAGTATTACAAACGCAGGAGAGAAGTGAATATAATGACCAGGGATGTGTGATCGAACCAACAATTATGATCAATGTAACGCCTAGCCTTGTTTGCAAACTAACAGCCACTCAGATGACCGAGAACTTGCCAGAAAGCCCCGTGTGCGTTGAGAAATGGCTTATTTAGGAGTGACTTGCCTGGAAGTGGTCATGAGATCGGCCAGCGAATCCGACTAGAACGTTGTAATGATCTAACCGCCGGCAACCAGCCCCCGAGCCAAATTCGCAACACATGGGCATAAAGGGAAATATTCATCGTATGAAACCAAAACATTTTTTGTTTTATGAAAAATGCTAATTGAACAAGAAAAGGGATTGAATACTTACACGTAGAACTTGCGAAGTTGATCAATGTTCCAAGTATTGGACAAAATTCGACCATCCTCCATGGCTAACCACGCGGATCCTGGTCGTGGCACTGAGACAACAGTATAAGGGCCTTCCTACTTCGGGGAGAATTTATTGCGATTAGACTGGTCTTGGATTTTTCGTAACACCAAGTCACCCACGTTAAGACTACGTGGTCGCACCCTTTTGCTGTGATACTTGTGCAAAGCTTGCAAGTATGCCGCCGATTTGATCAAAGCGCGATCACGCCTTTCTTCTAAGAGGAGGAGATCTTGTGATCTCTGTTCGGACTGATTAACTTGTTCGAATCATTCTGTCCGAACAGACCCAATACTAACTTCCATAGGCAACACAGCCTCGGCCCCGTAGACCAGATGGAAGGGCGTCTCACTAGTGGCTTGACTAGAGGTAGTTCGTAGTGCCCATAGAACAGTATAAAGCTTGTCTGCCCAAGCCCCCGAGCGAGTCTTAAGGCGATCAAAAACACGTTTTTTGATGCCTTGCAATATCTGCCCATTGGCCAGTTCTACAGCACCATTGCTTTGTGGATGTGCCACAGAAGCAAAGCACACCTTGGTTCCGATCTGATCGCAGTAGTTTAGGAAAAGGCCACAGGCGAACTGAGACCCATTGTTAGTGATAAGATGGTTTGGAACACCAAATCCAGCAACAATATTCTTCTAAAAGAACTTTTGTGCTGCTGACGCGGTAATATTTCGTACCGGTTCGGCCTCAATCCACTTTGTAAACGTGTTAATGGCAACGAACAGAAACTTGTAACCATTGACCGCTTGTGGCATAGGGCCAACAATATCCATTCCCCAGACCGCGAAAGGCCATGCGAGGGGAATGGTTTGTAACGCATCGGCTGGTTGATGAACCTGTCTCGCGTGGAACTGACACTGAGGACACATCCTGACCATATGCTTGGCATCATCGAGTGCCGAAGGCCAATAGAATCCTTGTCGAAAAGCTTTTCCAACCAGTGTCCGATATGACGTGTGCGCACCACATACACCGTCATGTATCTCTTTTAAGAGGGATTTTCCTTCCTCCTGAGATATGCAGCGCATGAATACTCCTTGAGTACCCTTCCTGTACAGAATCCCATCTAAGAGCTTGTACAGATGCGCTTTTCGAATTAACCGATCGCTTTCGGTTTCATCCTCGGGTAGGGTCCCATGTTCAAGATAAACTCTCAATGGATGAGTCCAAACCTGTTCTTGACCGAGGTTGGTAACGCAGGCTATTACCGGATCATCCTCGACCGAAGTCATGATCGAAGGACGGTCCAAGTGTTCAATGAACGCTCCTGCCGGAGCGGATGTGCGTGAGGACCCAATTTTGGATAATTGGTCTGCGAGAATGTTGTCCTTTCGCGGGATGTATTGGACTTCAAAATGACTGAAGTGTTTTTCCAATCTCCTTACTTCCCCCAGGTAATGAGCCATTGTCTCATCGGAGGTGCTGTACTCCTTGTTTACCTGGTTTACGACCAGCTGTGAGTCTCCCCTCACCACTAATCGAAGGACTCCAAGGAATTTTGCTGCCCGGAGACCTGCAAGAAGAACTTCATACTCTGCCGCGTTGTTAGTCGCAACAAAGTGTAGTTGGATGACATACTTAAGCTGTTCGCCCTGGGGCGTAACTAAGACCACTCCAGCCCTCGAGTGTTGAAAACTACGAGAGCCGTCAAAGTACATTGTCCAGTGATCGGGGCATTCCAATTCCTCCGACATCTACACGGGTGGCTCAGGGTTGGTCCATTCGACCACAAAGTCGGCCAAAACCTGAGACTTAACCGCCGTGCGGGGCGTGAAATGGATATCAAAGGCACCGAGTTCGACCACCCATTTAGCAATTCGACCAGATTTTTCTGGATTTCGAACAATATCCCCCAAAGGAAAGAAGGAGGGTACTGTGATCTTGTGAGCTTGGAAGTAGTGTCGTAGCTTACGGGAAGCCATCAGTAGCGCGTAAAGTATCTTCTAGACCTCAGGGTAACGCTCCTTAGGACCATGAAGTACCTCGCTTACATAGTAGACGGGTCTGTGTATTCCTTCCCTATCCGCGATCAGGACGGCGCTGACCGCATACGGTGTGGCTGCCAGATAAAGAAGCAATGGTTCTCCTTTGTCGGGAGACACCAACACTGGCGGACTGGATAGATATGTCTTTACCTCCTGAAACGCTTTCTCGGCCTCATTTGACCATATGAAATTGTGATGCTTCCGCAAGGCTTTGATGAAAGGTAATCCCCTTTCGCCTAGTCGCGATATGAAGCGACTTAAGGCCGCCATGCGACCAGCCAGGCGTTGAACATCTTTCATGGTCGAGGGTGACCTCATTTGTTCAATGGCCCTGATTTTCTCAAGATTAACTTCAATGCCCCTGGAACAAACAAGGAAACCAAGAAGTTTTCCTGAAGAAACCCCGAAAGAACATTTCTCCGGGTTTAATTTTATTCCAAAGCGATTTAAATTACAGAAGGTTTCAGCGAGATCGTCCAAATGAGACAATCTCTTGGTACTTTTTACAACCAAGTCGTCTACATATGCTTCGAGATTACGCCCTATCTGGGAAAGAAAGGTCTTTTGCATCAAGCGCTGGTACGTGGAACCTGCGTTCTTGAGACCGAACGGCATTCTGACGTAGCAGTAGGTGCCGAACGGGGTGATGAAGGCAGTTTTTTCTTCATCTTCTTCTGCCATGCTAATTTGATGATATCCTGAGTAAGCGTCCAGGAAGCTCATCAGTTCGCAACCCGCAGTTGAGTCGACCAGCTGGTCGATGCGGGGAAGGGGAAAGTCATCCTTTGGACAGGCACTGTTGAGGCTAGTGTAGTCGACGCACATGCGCCACTTGCCATTTGACTTGCGGACCATGTCTGGATTGGTGAGCCATTCCGGGTGATCGACCTCACGAATGAACCTGGCCTTTAGGAGTTTGTCCAACTCCTCTCGGATGGCTTCCTGTCGGTCAACAGCAAAACGCCTGAGCTTTTGCTTTATTGGTCGTTGTCCAGGTCGAATTGCTAACCTGTGCTCGATTACTTCCCTTGGGACGCCGGGCATGTCGGACAGTTTCCACGCAAACACATCTGCGTTAGCCCAGAGGAAAGTAATGAGCCCGAGTTCCTATTTATCATCCAGACCTGATCCAACCCGAATTGTCTTGGATGGATCATCTGGGTACAATGGAACCAGTTTGAGTTTTTCATCTGGTCGAGGAACAGCCTTGATCGCGTCGGTGGCGATGGTAGCGACCTGGGCGTCCCGGTGGGGAAGTTGATCGACCATCTCCAAAGATAGCCGGTCGCACGTGAGTGCCACGTTGCGACTACCTCGGACCGAGATGACACCTTTAGGGCCAGGCAATTTGCCGCACTGGTAAGCATAGTGCGTTGCCATCATGAATTTAGCAAGAGTTGGCCTGCCAAAGATTGCGTTATAAGCCGAATCACAATCGATTACGTCAAAAGTAACCAATTCTGTTCGGAAGTTATCCGGTTCTCCCAGTGTGACCGGGAGGACCACTTGTCCCAACGGCATCATAGAGGGGCCTGGGATTATCCCATAAAATGGATGGATTATGGGCTTAATCTTCGAATGAGGAATTTGCATCTCGTCGAGTGCCTTGACCAATAAGATGTCGAGGGAGCTCTCTCCATCGATCAAGACCCTTTTGACTCTTGCGTTACTGATGATCGGGGTAATGACCAGAGGAAGCCTCAATGGTCGAGTAAGCCCCGCAGGACAATCAGAGCGATCGAATGTCAAAGGTGTATCCGACCAACAGGGGTATTGAGGTTCACCAAGGGATGTCTCCGTTTGGTTAACCTCTCGGTAAAAGGCCTTAAACTGCCTTTTGGAAACAAAAGAGGAAGAACCCCCGAAAATAACATTAATGTGATTTTGAGGTACCTGGTAGGACATCTCCTCGTCTCCGTCGGCGTCTCTAAGTCCGCATGCCTGTTCTTTAGCCGGTAGGGTCGGCATTGGCCCAACTCCCTGGTAGAAGTCATCCAATTGCTTCAACCAACTCCTGCAGTTTTTGAGATCGTGGCCTGCGGAGTTGTGGAGGGGACACCACCTGTTGCCTTCCTGCGGATTAGTCGACTTTTCTGGCTAGTCGGCACTACGACCACCAGAAGCAGTTTTATTCTTAAATGAAGGCTTCTTACCTTTGGTTGAAGGTGGCTTCTCTGTGACTGCGACCTCGTGGTACTATCCAGGGCGGTTCCTTTTTGACTTTTTCGACTTCCCGCCCGACGAAGATTCTGGCTTCTTGCTTGAATCTTCTTTCCTGGCGTCTTTGAAACCTGGTTGAGGTGGTAGGCCACCCTTGTCGACCATCCGGTTCCATTCGACCGCTTCGGCTGCGTCGGAGTATCGATCGGCCATGTCGAAAAGATCGGCCACTGATTGAGGAGGGTGGATAAGCAAGTCTTCAGTGAATCTCCGGTATCGAACGGCATGTTTAAATGCCCTGATAACGGAGCCATCAGATATGTTCGGGATGGTATTCCTCACCCCGACAAACCTCTTGACAAACTGCCGAAGAGTTTCGGTCGAAGTTTGTCGTAGCCGATGAAGATCGTCCTCTTTACCCGGCTTTTGATAACAGTTTTGGAAATTGCTAAGGATAGCGTCGCACAGCATTTCCCAATTGTAGATGGAACCCTCGGGCTGATTAAACAGCCAGGTTCTAGCCGGCCCTTCGAGGACTGTAGGCAGGTAGTTGGCCATGACCCGATCATAGCCTCCCGCCGCTTGGATGGCAGTGATATAGATTTGAAGGAACTCGGATGGGTTTTGAGTTCCGTCGAACCTTTCAATGGCCCCTGGTCGAAACTTATCAGGCCAAACGACCGCACGTAGGCCGGGCGAGAAAGCTTTACAACCGACGTAGGGACCGTGAACTGCCCTGTGACTCTCGACCGGGTCACGTGCGACTTCACGTAACGGTGAAGTTATTCGCAGTCCCAAATGAGAGTGGACAGGGACCCGATCCCTACCATGAGAATCCTGCGTGCTCCTGTACTTGTCCTGTCGGGACAGTACGGGCGGCAGGTAACTTCACCGGCCAGAATCAGAGTGAGAACACTCTCGTTCGCGAGAACGTGTTACCGACCGGGAAGAGGACGTTGCGGTCGCCTCAGACGCGACCTCATCCAATCTTTCTGCCAGGATCCTGGTGAAGGCCGGCTTCTGCGCATCCGTGACCATAGGAGGGAAGTTACGCATGACTTCCGCGATAGATCGCAGTCAACCATGGGTACTTCTCCTAGGGCACCAGGTGTTACTGTTTCTTCGTCCACCGGGAAACGCTCCGGAGGCAAAGAAGGGGTCTGGTCGCGTCTGCGACCACATGACCGTCGAGAAGAACTCGGAGCAGCATCATAACGAGCCTGCGCATCGTGAAGAGCCTCTAGGGCAGTTCTGCATAGTTCGTTGTTTTGTTGCTCGAGGTCTTGATCCTCCTTCTGTTTGCGATCCCGTTCTTCCCTAGCAGCCTGTTGATCGGGAGTTTCCTCCGACAAGGCAGTGAACTATCTAGGGAGTGAGGTTGCCGATGGGAAAAACATCTCAGTTTGTTCCGAGTCAGACTCGAAATAAAAGAGACGGTGAAGGTTATCAGGGTCGAATCTCCCCGGGCTGATTTCCAGGTTGATATCATCCTTCCCCTCAGCAGGGTCATATGACGGACCGGATTCACCCTCTAACGCATTAAGAACCTCGGTGGGTTCTGACCTTGCGCTAATCGCTCCCTGGTCGATGGACATGACCTGGAGAGATGATTCAACCTCGGGAAGATTTTGGCCTTCAACCTCCTCCATCGGAACAGGATCGCTTGGAGAAGGCATTGGAATGTAAGCATAATCCTCGAGATCAAAATCGTTCTCAGAATCATATACTCCAGCCATATTTCAGCGAACCTCCGGATGAAAATTAGGACGCCTTGAGAAAGGCCCCACGGTGGGCGCCAGCTGTCGACAATTCGGACTCGGAGTCCTTAGCCGAACTTATGCAAAATTTATAATAGTGAGACCTTTCAGGGTGACCCTCCAGGAAGGTATTTAGAAATATGGAGAATAGGAGCACAGAGAGGTTTATACAGGTTCGGGCCCACGATGGTGGGAGTAATAGCCCTACGTCCTGTTCGGATTTCACTATAAGTGGTAAAGATTTACAAGATGGCGGGAAAAAACCTTCACAAGCGAAGGGTTTTTCCTATGGAAGTGTACAGAAAGAAACCAGGGAGGCTTATAAAAGCTATCTAATCTAAGCCGTAGACTTGACTGTTTGAGCAATTGAGAGGTGTTGTATCTCGCTTGTATCAGAGATGTTGATCTTTTCGCTCCTCCTTCTGTTTGATACATCATGCCGCCCTTTTATACTGTTTGAAAGGGCGTCAAGTCGTAACTGCACCAAACAGTTGCTTGAATGCGGTTTAGAAAACCGCTCTTAACCCCCATGTAGGTTTAACACGTGTTATTCACGGATAACTGCACGTATTAACCTCCTGACGGTTGGTCTTCCACGTGGAAGAATCTTCGGGATACTTGGGATATTCCCGCTATATGGACAGCCAGACAGGTGAAACCCAAGTATCCTGGTCGAAAGTGTTCTGACCGCGGGATGTTGGCTGACCGCGCAACATCTCCAACATTCTGTTCGCGTATAGCACACGAATCCCTGACCGTGGACTAGCTGCGGTCTGATCATGCAAAGCCTGCGACCTCGGGTTGATGCTTCTCAGAATGACTTGAGTTCGCACCGCCAGGCACGTGTCTGGCTCGAATCTGTCTTGAACCAACAGTGCATTTATTTGAATTGACTCAGGTGTCAATCCTCGTCAAGAAGGATAGGACATGAAGTACCAGGAGACTGACATAGGTTTTTGCCTACGGACAGACCGACCTTTTAAAGGTATACACTAGACTTTGACATAACGTCGGTCAGTCCGAAACCCTATTCAGTCAGTCCGTCTATTCGGTCAGACCGGTATAACAGACGGTCAGACCAACTAAGACAGAGTTTGGCAGAAAAGAGTTGAAACAAGCTTTTTCAAAGAATGTGACCTTCTAGTGTGCAATGCAAGTTGATTTTATGATTTGTGGCACATAGATGAAGTATTTCGTGATACACCACATGCTGCTCTTAGTAGTACGGCGACTATCCAAAAATCCGATCAAAATTCTTCTCTAATCACCTTAGACCGGTAAAATGGAAAAGACCCTATTTCGTACCTTTGCCTCTTTGATCAATGTCCTTTCTTCATCATGAGGCTCTTTCTTTGCCTTTCATTACCCTGTTTTATGAGTTTCTTCTTGACACAACTTTGCAGGTATTGTTAGTATAGCATTTGCAATTGCCATTAATTACTAAAACACTCTTTAGGGGCCTAGAAGCTACAGAGAGGTCTCCAAGAGAGCCGGATATTTTGTATTAGTTCAAATGAATTCGAATCCCCTGAAAAGAGGTACATGAGGGGTATATATAGCCCCTAAGAAATACAAAAGACCAAAGAGCCCTCGCTACGACCGTTGGATCGAAGGGCGCAGACGTCCTTTGGCTGGGGGACGGCTCGGATGCTTGACACGTGTCCTCGCCGGCTTCCCAGAGGCTTCTCGGGTCAGCAGCCGCCCTTCCAAAGCTTCGAACGCCACCGGGGGCCCGGAGGCCCTTCGAGACTCACCGGGGTTCCGATGACCCTCCGGATCTCACCGGGGGCCCGATGACCCTCCGGATCTCACCGGGGGCCCGGTGATGCTCCGGGTCTCACGGGGGGCGGGCTTTTCAGGACTTCGTGGGGCCCCCTGGGAGTTGCCCCAACATTTATCTGTTTGAAACTGAGTTGAGTTGTGTATTTCCTGCAATTAAATTCTAATTTGAGAAACATTTATCCTTCTGATCTCGAGTGTGTCACCGCTGGCCTAGGACACTATTGCAGAAATTGATTTCTGTTAGTTGCGTTCTAGTTGGTGAAATTAGTCAAAGCACAACAATCCTTACCCTCTTTTTTTTCCGTCTAGTTGTTTCTCTTCGTTTTGACTTGGACATTTTGCTGTTTGTTGTTTTTCGATTTAGTTTTTTTAGTTCTATACATTTTGCTTCTGATCTAGTCTCTGTGGAAGAATGACATACTCGCCCACTGCAGCATCTCCGTTCTCTTGCGGAACTCGCCTTAGGCTAGTATCAATTTTGGCGCCGTTGCCGGGGACTAGAATTAGCGAGCTTATTTAACTATGACTAAATTGTTTTCTTCTCTTTTTTGACTTCTTTTGATTTGCCTTTCTTTTCCCTTTGCTCCTTTCTTCTGATAGACTGACATTTAGCTACTGACCCTTTTTGCCTGCATTGTTGTACACTGCTTTATTAATCTTTGTTTCTTCCAAGAGTCGTTTGATGTATGCGCCGGTCTAGAAGTGACTCATCCATAGCCCCATTTGATCCTAAGATCGAGCGCACATTCAGACGACTACTGAGAGAGAGACAGCAACTCAGAGGAGCAGAAATGGCCCGGCAAGATCCCCCTCCTCAACTTCTCCGCGATCTATGGGCCCCCGTTGATCAAGGGGCCATGCCAGGCGTTATGCAACCGGCCATTCAGGCTAACAACTTCGAGATCAAGCCTGCCCTGATTACGCTGGTACAACAGTCCCACTTTGGAAGATCACTCATGGAGGACGCAAACGAGCACATCCGGACCTTTCTTGAATATTGTAACACATTGAAATATAATGGTGTTTCTGACGATGCCATTCGCACACGTTTATTTCCATTCTCTTTATGTGATGATGCACGTGCATGGTATCATTCTTTACCTTCCGGTGTGGAGATGGCATGGGAGCAACTCTTGAAGGCTTTTCTGGAGCGATTCTTCCCACCGTCGAAATCGGCGGAGATACGAGCACATATCACTGGATTTTCTCAACAGGATGGTGAGAACCGCTATCATGCATGGGAGTGGTACCAAAAGCTTCTCCGATCGTGCCCGCAACACGGCTTGGAGTGCTGGTTAGTACTGCAAATATTCTACAAAGGGCTTTCTTTTGCTACCCGGGCATCTATCGATGCCGCTGCAGGTGGTGGGATCATGAACAAGACTCTGGATGAGGCTTTTGCACTCATTGAGAGCATGGCATCCCACCATTTTCAGTGGTCAGGTGATAGAGATTTATCCCGGTCGGGTATGCATGAGGTCAAGTCCTTTGATTTCATGAATGCTAGGATAGATGCTCTTTCTCATTCTGTTAATCAAATTCCTCAATCTTTCAGCCAATCCATTGCACAACTAGCAAGTTTGATGCGTATTACTCCCCCGGTTGCACTTGTATGTGAAATTTGTGGGATTGAGGGCCATTCACCCACTGATTGTCAATTGGGAAAGACATCCACTCTTGAGTGTGGTGATGTGAGCTTCGCTCAGACGAGCGGGCCACCTCCCAACACTTACAACTCCGGATGGAGCAATCACCCAATTTTGTCATATAAGAACAACCACAATATCTCATCAGCCCCTGCTAGTGTCCCTTTTCAGGCTTCAGGTATGGACATCCTCAGCAGTCCCCGAACCCAGGATATCAGCAGCCCTAGGACCATACTCTGTCTTCATCCAAGATTGAGGACATGTTTGAGTCTCTCGTGGCCAACCAAGAGACCTTCATGGCAAAGTATTCAGATGACATGCTTGCACTCCAGACAGACCAAAACTCATTAAGGAGTGATGTGCAAGAGCTGTAGTCACTGAAGAAGGACTTCTCTGAGCTCCGAGACAGAGTAGATACCTTGACTGCATCCAACCAAGAGGCCATCAAGGCAGAAATTGCCAAGCTTCAAGAGGCGGGGTTCATTCGAGAGGTATTGCACCCCGAGTGGCTGGCAAACCCTATTCTCGTGAAGAAGTTGAACAACAAGTGGAGGATGTGTGTTGACTTCACCGACCTCAACAAGGCTTGTCCCAAAGACGACTTCCCACTCCTACAAATTGACCAGTTGGTTGATTCAACCGCGGGGTGTGAGCTTATGAGCTTCTTGGACGCATATTCGGGCTATCATCAAGTCCGGATGGCAGAAGGGGACGAGGAGAAGACGAGTTTTATAACTCCCCTCGATACCTTCTGCTTCATCCATATGCCCTTTGGGCTAAAGAACGCTGGAGAAATATTCCAGTGACTTATGTCGTTGGTCTATAAGGACCAAATCGGCTGCAACGTCAAAGTGTACGTCGACTACGCAGTTGTCAAAAGCCTCCATGCACCTGCTCACATCAACGACTTAGCTGAGACCTTCCGCAACCTCCGTGAGTACGGGTTGAAGCTCAACCCGGAGAAATCCGCATTCGGCGTACACGGGGGGAAGCTGCTAGGCTTCCTCGTGTCCCAGCGGGGAATAGAGGCTAACCCCGAAAAATTTGGGCCTTACTGGATATGCCCCCTCCGCACTCTATCAAAGAAGTACAGCGGCTTACCGGCCACATGGCCGCGCTAAGCTGCTTCGTCTCGCTGTCGGGGGAACGTGGCCTCCAATTCTTCAAGATCCATCGAGACCTCAAGGGGTTCCGATGGACCCCCGAGGCCCAAGCAGCCTTCGACGACTTGAAGAGGTATCTCACGAGCCCCCCAATGCTCGTGAGCCCATCCCCGGGAGAACCTCTACTCCTCTACCTCGCCGCGACCCCGGTCACTATAAGTGCAGTGCTAGTAAAGGAGCAGGACGGGCAGCAGTGTCCCGTGTACTACGTGAGCGAAGCCCTCCAAGGGGCTAAGACACGATACACGGAGATGGAGAAGATTTGCTATGCCCTCCTCATGGCATCTAAGAAGCGCCGTCATTACTTCCTGAGGCGCCCGATCATGGTCCCGTCATCTCTCCCCTTGGGGGACATGCTGCAGAATAAAGAAGCCACCGACCGGATAGGAAAGTGGGGAGCTAAGCTTGCTCCCTTCACTCTCTCCCTCACGGGTCGTTCTGCCATCAAGTCACAAGTCCTCATTGACTTCGTGGCGAAATGGACCCTCGCCTCCTGGACGGAGGGAGAGAGTCTCGCCGAACCGCCCCGGCATGACAACCATTCGACGCTCATGTTCGATGGCTCCTTGTGTCTCGCTGGGGCCGGCACGGGGGTGGTCCTCCGAAGCCCCGGGGGGAAGGCGCTGGAGTACCAGCGAGGCTTCAGTTCCCCGCTACGAACAACGTCGCCGAGTATGAGACCCTACTCCTGGGGCTGTGCCTCGCACGCTCTCCAGGGATCCGTCACCTCCTCATCAAAGGAGATTCCCAGCTCGTGGTTTGCCAAATGGACAAGTCTTACTTGTGCCATGACTCGAACTTGAGCCTGTACCTGGGGGAGGTGCACAAGATGGAGAAGCACTTCGAGGGTTTGGAGGCCCGGCATATTCCCCAGAGGGACAATGGCCGGGCCGACGCCATGGTTCGGGCGGCCAGCGCCCAGGAACCTCTCCCCCGGGGTGCCTTCCTGGAAATCATCGCGAAGCCCACGGTGACCTCTTCGGACGTGGACCATGAGTCCCGTGCCCCAGAGGTCTTCGAAATTGCCCTAGAGGCATCCTGGATGGATCCCCTCATCTCCTTTATAAGGGGGGAGTGGGACCCTCCCAGTGAGACCGAGGCGAAACTCCTCCGTGCCAAGGCACGGGCTTACCTCTTACTAGAAGGGAAACTCTACAAGCGGGGGGCTTCCACCCTGCTCTGCTGCCTCCCGCGGGCAAAAGGACATCAACTCCTTGAGGACATTCACTCGGGGAGCTGCGGGTCTCACCTGGCTCCACGTGCTGTCACAGCAAAAGTTATTTGCCAGGGCTTCTATTGGCCCACAGTGGTCCGCGATGCGCGAGATCTCATCCCCGCGTGTGAGGCCTACCAAAAGATCGCGAAGGGCTTCAACCTGCCCTCCGCAGTACTTCAAACCAACCCCATCACTTGGTCCTTCGCGCGCTGGGGAATGGACCTCTTAGGTCCCTTCCCCCGGCGCCCGGAGGCTACAAGTATGGGGTGGTCGAAGTGGACTACTTCTCCAAGTGGGTGGAGGCTAAGCCCTTGGCCAGCATCACCTCCCGAGCAGTACAGCGGTTTTTCTGGAAGAACATCGTGTGTCGTTTCGGGGTCCCTCGAGAAATCACAGTCGACAACGGGACCCAATTCGACTCCGCATACTTCCGGGAATTCTGCGAAGGCTTGGGGACTACCCTCCACTTCGCCTCTGTGGCTCACCTCAGAGCAACAGAGCCGTCGAAAGGGTCAACGGCATGATCCTACAGGGGTTACGCCGGCGACTCGAGCAGGCCACCTCCAAGCGGGGCGCGTGGGCAGAGGAGCTTCCGAACATCCACTGTTCCATGCACACGACCCCGAGCCGGGTGATGAAGCACACGCCCTTTTCGCTTGTGTACGAGGCTGAAGCAGTTCTCCCCTCGGAGATTGGCTTCCGGTCGCTGCAGGTCGAGCTCTTAGATGGAGCTACAACCGTAGCGTACCAGGCCAACGAAGCAAACCAGCGGCTGGAAGTCAACCTCATCGAGGAGGAGCGTGACCGAGCACTCCTTCGCCACGCCATCTACGAGTGCGAAATGGTGCGTGCGTACAACTAGCACGTCCGCTCAAGAGCTTTCCGCCTTGGGAACCTTGTCCTCAAGCGCGTGACCGACCCCCAAGCCCAGGGAAAACTTTCCCCCAAGTGGGAAGGCCCCTACAGGATCTCCACGGTCCTGGGATCGGGGGCTTATAAGCTCTCCAACCTCAAAGATTAGGAGTTGAAGCATACGTGGAATATAGGCTTGCTTCACATGTTCTACATCTAGCCTCTGGGCTTACTCCCTCCCCCGCCGCGATTACGCGGGGGGAGGCGTTGTACTCACTATTCCCTCCCCACCGCAGCATTGCGGGGGGACGTGTTGTATTTCAATTTCTATCAATACAAATGGCTTTCTTGGTCAACTGGATTGTTCGCAGGTTCTTGATTTACCGTCTCCTGAGACGATGCCCTCCAAATGGGGATGCCCTCTCCATGAGGACGTAGGCTATCGCAACCTAAAAGCCCCTACGACGTGATGTGACACTGGGTGCCCGATCTTCCGAAAGGTACGTGATAGATCGATTGGTGGAGCTTCGACGTAGAACGATCCGGCTTCAAATCAGGCACGATCTGAACCCCGCAATCGCAACACCACTACTCCGTTGGTTATCAATCTCGCGTGAGCGTGATTGACCTCGCCAAGAAGGCTTATCCCTGCTGCGAATCGAGAACACAAGCAAGAACACGGAAGAAAGCAAACTGAATTGCAAATACGAATGATTAATCTCACAAGTTGGGGTCTCACAAACCGATCAAGCGGCGAAACTGTTCGAAGACAGAATAATCTAAGCAAAACCCAAGTCTAAACGATGACGGCTACTGAATATATAGTGACGGCTAGGGTTTGGGGCATTAAACCCTAGGGTTACACAGGCCATGGGCCCAAAGTGGAGCGTCACAGCGCCCGGCAGATTCTGGTCGCCATATTGTTTTGACAATTCCCGTTGATTCGTAAAGAATTTTGACATGGGACTGGATCCGTTAGAAAGATATCGTCGAGGGCTTCTCCGTGCATACCAAGAACGTCCAAAAC
Source organism: Pharus latifolius (assembly GCA_019359835.1). Classification (NCBI taxonomy): domain Eukaryota; kingdom Viridiplantae; phylum Streptophyta; class Magnoliopsida; order Poales; family Poaceae; genus Pharus; species Pharus latifolius. The sequence goes on along the minus strand of CM033329.1, from coordinate 53,888,372 downwards.
AGAGTCCGTATGCACCCTGGGCATCCGTTTTAAGTTGACTGCGCGGAGATGGCCGAACCCGACTCGTGGACAAATTGGGCTCTCTCTTGGGCCGGCCTTGCAACGACGTGGCTTGTGGGACCAGAGGGCGTCGAAGTGGTGGAGATGCGCCTTTCTTGAATACGTCTTGAGCTTTGGGAGGTGGCCACGTTGGAGGCCGAACTGCTGGCGGCGATAGCGCAATATCAGCATGATGAGCTTGCCGGCTGTGCATGCGACCTGGCCATGGTGCTGGTCGATGATGCCATATAGTTGATGATGACACCATAGTTGATGTAGTGTTGGTCCTATCTATGATGTGCATGGTCACATCATGACGAGAGCCCCACTCCCGTAGGGCGGCTTACAATCACCCCTCGTGGACTGAGGGGGTAAGCGACAACCCAGTCCTCAAGGACTGCGGTAATGAGTCAATTTAAGAGACTAGTTCCCCCTCAAACACTCAGACCCGTCATCGGGCTTATCCTCCTCAGGGAGCAAATTGTCTCCTCAGTGAGACGGAATTCTCAGTTTCTTAAAATTTATCTACCCGGCTCCCTGTTCCCATGGTGACCAGGGAATTTTTCACCGAGGTTTTCGGAAATTTTCCTCTAGGAGGTTCTTTACTGGGGGGAATTTTTCACCGGTCTCTGGAATTTTTTTCACCAGGGGCTTCATAACCCCGGTGGTCTTTAACGCCCGGGCCTCTTCATTCCTTACCCACAGCACGCGGATACATTTAACCGGGGGACATCCCCCCTGGTGGGTATCATACAACATGTAACCAGGGGACAATCCCCCCCCCCCCGGTAGGCCAAGATGTACAGGGGACGACAAGCCCCAAGAAAATACAAGATACAATCCGGGGAGTTAAGCTCCCGTGGAAAACTACTCCAGATGACAACCACCTCTGGGAGGTGGCTACACCTAGTACTCTCGGAGGCCTTGTGATAGTTCTCAGGAAAGGTCCCGGTACAAGCTCCTTATGAGACTCTAGACTTCTCGAAGCAAGTCTGCGGGCCAATACTCGTAGCCGGCCGGAGGGCGTATCCTAAGTGGGGGGACCTTCCGGGACCCTGGTCTCGGAGGGGACAGCTCGGTGCCACTCCGGGAGCCATCGCAACTGGATCGGCTCCAGGGAAGCATTTTCACCACACCCCCCAATGGCAAGGCTTAGCAAAGCCAGGGCTACTTGGGCATCTCCTGGATTACCTTCTCCGGGACCCAGAAGCCCCTTCTTAGGAGCGAGCCCCTATACCACCGGGGAGCCCCCCATGTTAAGGCGTTCAAGCCTTAGAAACTCTCCCCCAGGAGCAAGATCCCGGGGGACCTGTTCATGATGAGTCGACACTTAGCAAAATATTCGTTTCATTGATTGAGAAAAAAAAATTTACAAGTCTCCGGGGCTTCCTCTAAGAAGTTACCGGGAGCAAAAATCCTAGCAAAGCAAAAAAGGACCTATCTAAAGGCCCGGGGGGAGGGGGAGATTCATACTTGCCCAGTGTCGTCCCCCCCCCCCCCTCCCCGGGGAGTCTCCTTCGCTGCCGGGGCATCCGCCCTGAGGGGCGTCGAAGCTGGGAACAGAGCTCGGATGATTAGATCATAGAAGCCCGCCGCCAACTCCTCCAACTCCCGCCGTTGCGGCTTGAAGAAGTTGGGGAAGCTTCGGGGGTGCCGACCTCCGACCGCCTGGGCGCCGGTCCCCCGGTGCTCAACGAGGGCTGCAGATGCGGCCACCACCGGGACCGCCCTGCCCCGGGCCCGTGTGTCAGCGGCCTCCGGGATCACGGAAACTTGCACATTGAGAAAGCGCATAGCCTCCGTGAACATAGCCGGGGCTACGCTGGAGCCGCCCCCCGGGCCGAGGCTAAGGCCGAGCCCTTTGAGGGCTGAGCGAACATAGCAGCCCGCCTCCGCAACCGCCCAAGAGTAGGAGTCCTCAAGCTCCCGGTGGGCACTCTCCCTCACCTTCGCCTCCCTCCAGAGATGGGCGTTGGCGTCCTCCGAGGCGAGGAGCTGGGCTCAAATCCTAGCCAGCTCCCCGAGGGCTTCATCCCTCTAGGAGCAAAAGGCGGCGGCCTTGTCCTCTGCCTCCTTCAAGGCCGCCTCGTAGCGATCCTCGATGCCTTGAGCAAGGGCCGCCCCCTACGAACCCAAGGGCTAGACGACCTCCCAGAAAAAGTAACCGGGCGACTTGAAAGCAAACTTACCTAAAGATGGAGCGAAACCAACTCGGAGCTACGCTCACAGATGGTCCACTGCTGGATGTAGGCCCGGACCTTCTGGGTTTGGAGACCCGTGGCGAACCACCAGGCCTCACCCGGGGATAGCATGAGGGTCTCCCTCCCGATGGCACCGGACCCATCTCTGCCGACGGGTCCCCTCCAACCATCCCCGGGAGTGATGTGGGCCGGGCCTGTTTCGACCACTATCCCGGGCACCGAGGACTCGGTCTCCAAGGAATCGAACAACGAGCTCCCGAAGGGAACGTGGCCCTTGGGGGGGACAAGAAGCCCTTTGCCCTTCCCGGGCTGCGGAGCCCCCAAAGCCCACCGTCCAGTCGAAGCGCGGAGGAGACACCTCCGTGAACCGCACCTCTGGGCGCTCCACACTTGACGTCTCCAGGACCGCTGGAGGCGTGGCCATTGGAGAGGGCAAGGGGTTGTAGTTCGTCGAGTCGGAGTCGGCCCCGTCGCTTGCCGCCTTCCCCTTCTCGCCCAATACGGTGGGCGCGTCGAGGAGGCGCATGAACTCCCCCGTCACCCCCGGGCCAGGGGAAGGCTCCCCCTCCGGGAGGGGCGACGTCACCCCTGGCCTCGAGGTGGCTCGTGCACGCCCCGACCCGAGAGTTGCCTCACGGGTCTTGCCGAGTGTAGCGTCGGTGCCGTTGCAGGGCCGGGGGCCTTCCGCGCCTTGGCGCGCTTAGGCTCGGGGCCCCCGGCGGCCTCCTTCCCCAGCTTGTGAGAGCCGGGGGTGGGGAGAGGCTCCCTCACCGGTAGCCTCAACCCGAAGGCTTCCGCCAACAAGTTATGGGGAGGACCCTCCCCGATAACGTGCATAACGTGCTCGTGCTCGTCAGCGTAGTACCTCCCAAGGAGGTTTTCCGCCTTCTCCCGGGCGGCCGGATACGGCTGGACTACAAGGAACAAAGGTTAGCCAAAATATCGAAAGGACTAATAGTAAGGCTCACCGGAAACTTATTGTCGACGATTCAGACTCGGGGTCTGTCGACGATTCGGACTCAGAGTCCTCAGCCGAACTTATGCAAAATTTGTAATAGTGAGACCTTTCAAGATGACCCTCCGGGAAGGTATGTAGAACAATGGAGAACAGGAGCACAGAGACGTTTATACAGGTTCGGGCCCTCGATGGTGGGAGTAATAGCCCTACGTCCTGTTGGGATTTCACTATAGGTGATAAAAAGTTACAAGATGGTAGAAAAACTCCTTCACAGGCGAAGGGTTTTTCCTATGTAAATGTACAGAATAAAGCCAGGAAGGCTTGTAAGAACTATCTAATCTAGGCCGTAGACTTGGCTGTTTGAGTGGTTGAGATGCGTTGTATCTCACCATTTTTCCTGCTTGACACTCCATACCACCCTTTTATACTGGTCGAAAGGGTGCCATGCAGTAAACTGCATCAAACAGTTGCTTGGACGGTTGAATAAGGTTTTTAGAAAACCGCTCTTAACCTCCACGCAGGTTAAACACGTGTTATTCATGGATAACTGCGCGTATTAACCTCCTGACGGTTGATTCTCCACGTGGGGGAATCTTCGGGATACTTGGAATATTTCCGCTATAGGAATAGCCAGACAAATGAATTCCAAGCACCCTGGTCGAGAATGCTCTGACCGCAGGATATTGCCTGACCGCGCAACATCTCGGTCATTCTATTCGCGTATAGCATATGAACTCCTGACCGCGCGAAGCCTGCGACCTGATCGCGCAAAGCCTGCGACCTTGGGCTGATGCTTCTCAGAATAACTTGAGTTCGCACCGCTAGACACGTGTCTGGTTCGAATCTGTCCTGAACCAACAGTGCATTTATTTGAACTGACTCGGGTGTCAATCCTCGTCAGCTAGCCCCCAAATTTAAAGAAAACGAAGGGACGTGTTCACTTTAAATTTAAAGAAATGCATCGGATTATTAACCCGACTCTTCAAATCCTTCACTTAGTGGCGCACTAAGTAGGACGGTTGGTTCCCCGAGACGGGCTCTGGGTATTATGCGACAGGTAATGATGGTGCTGTTGAAATGTTTTTTAACCCGAGGTAAAATTGTAAATGCTTTTAAGAACCCGAGGCATTTAGAACGTGAACCGTCACCCTGATGGCTATAAATACCGGGTCTTTGAATCTGTAAAGTTTCACAATTTCCTCTCACGGCTAAGTTCTTTCTAAAAAAGACATCTTCATTCTTCTCTTCATACACTTCCCGATGGCAGATCACAACATCATCGAGATTGAGAGTGATGAAGAGAAGTTCTCAAGCAGGAGCCTGAAATGCTTGAAGATCCATCTCCTTCAAAGAAGAAGTCCAAGGTTGACGAAGGATCCTCCAGCAGAGCAAAGGTAGAAGATGAGCCATTATCTTTTCTTCCTGCAGCTTTCTTCCATAGCACCCCTTGCTTTTGTTTGGGTGATCGATTTTCTGGCCGGCAAGCGGTGACTATACAACCAGAAGATCCTCAACTTGTGTTGGGGAAGCAATCTTCTGGTGAGAAGGTTGCACTTCCGCCACCTGGCGTCTATCTTTCCAGGATGGATATATCAACGTGTCGCGAGCAGGGACAGGTAACAATCCACATCTCCTTTTTGCTGATAGTTTATGGTTAGTATAACTAACCCTTGCAAATGTAGGAGATTGGAGGCCCTAGTGGTCAGCCTTCTGCTGCTCCGCTTCTTCCCCTTAGACGGACTCTTCTGAAGGAGAAGAATGCCCTGGAGAAGAAGACCGAAGAGATGTCTTCGGCAATTCTGCATCTAGCAGATTGTTTTGAACGATCCCGTGAAGAGGCGCACCAGTTCTGTCGAGAGAGGGACCACGCCCAGCAACAGCGGGAACTCTCTGACTTAATTAGGAACAGTAGTGTACCTCTTGTTAGGGACGATGTAGATAGGCTTAGATTAGTTGCTAGTTCCATGAGGGTTGTCAGTGCAGATCCTACTGACAACAACATGTCCCTAGGAGAACTCTGTAAACTTTTTTCGGATCAGGTCGACGCTCTTGTCGCCGGTATCCCTTTTATATGTAAAGAATGCAAGAAATAAAATTTCTTTCTTTATATACATACTCTTTACATCCTCTGTGTGAAAACATGACTGTCGACGATTCGGACTCGGAGTCCTCAGCCGAACTTATGCAAAATTTGTAATTGTGAGACCTTTCAAGACGACCCTCCGGGAAGGTATGTAGAACAATGGTGAACAGGAGCACAGAGAGATTTATACAGGTTCGGGTCCTTGATGGTGGGAGTAAAAGCCCTACGTCCTGTTAGGATTTCACTATATGTGATAAAGGTTTACAAACTAGCGGGAAGAAACCTTCACAAGCGAAAGTTTTTCCTATATAAGTGTACAAAAAGAAGCTCTAGGAGACTTGCGAATATTATCTAATCTAAGCCGTAGACTTGGCTGTTTGAGTGGTTGAGATACGTTGTATCTCACTTGTATCAGGGGTCTTGTTCTTCCAAATGGATCGGATCCCCCCTCTAGAACCTCTACGCCACCCTTTTATACTGGTCGAAAGGGTGCCATATGAAGAAAACTGCATCAAACGGTTGGATGCGGTTTTTGGAGAACTGCTGTTAACTTCCACGGAGGTTATTAACACGTGTTAATCATGAATAACCACATATATTAACCTCTGACGGTTGGTCTTCAACGTGGAGGAATCTTCAGGATGCTTGGAATATCCTTTTATACGGATAACTGAATAAACTCCAAGCACCCTGGTCGAGAATGTTCTGACCGCGGAATGTGGGCTGACCTCGCAACATCCCGGATATCCAGTTCGCGTATAGCATACGAACTTCTGACCGCGCAAAGCTGTCGACCTGATCGCACGAAGCCCGCGGTCTGATCGCGTAAAGCTTGCGACCTCCTGGCGATGCCCCTCGGAATAGCTCGAGTTCACATCGCCAGATACATGTCTGGTTCGAACCTGTCTTGAACCAAAAGTCTATTAGAAGTGATCCGGGTGACAATCCTCGTCAGCTAGCCCCCAAATTCGAAGAAAATGAAGAGACGTGTTTATTTCGAATTTTAAGACCATGCATTGGATTTTTAACCTGACTCTTCAATTTTTCCACTTAGTGGCACACTAAGTAAAAACGGTTGGTTTCCCAAGACGGGTTCTGACATTATGTGACGGGCAATGATAGCGCCATAGAACTATTTTTATCTCGAGGTAAAATTGTAAATGCTTTGACGAAACCCGAGGCGTCTGGAATGCAAACCGTCACCCAAGTGGCTATAAATACCAGGCTCCTGGATTTGAAAAACTTCACAATCTCCCTCCACGCCTAAGTCCTTTTCTTGTTATCCTGCCTTCTTCCTTTTCACATACTCCTGATGGCAGATCACGATATCATCGAGATTGAGAGTGATGAAGAGGAAGTTGTCGAACAAGGGCCTCAAACGATTGAAGACATGTCTCCATTAAGGAAGAAACCCAAGGTTGACGAAGGATCTTCCAGTGGAAAAAAGGTGAAGAATATAGCAAGTTTCTTTCTTCCTTCAGTTCCTTTGACCCTCCCCGTTCATGCCTGTAACACCCTGAGTTTAGGGGTAAAAACTTTCTTTTCATGAACACCATGTATGCATGATACCATGTATCTGTAATAGTAGCCAGATTAGTATCTATCTCAAACCCTAAAATCTCAAAATTTTCCCTGTGAATCCAAATCAAGATCAGATTACTCAGATATGATCTATCAGTTACTCTGAACATAAAAGTCTTCAGAAGCTAGATTCAATTCCATCTCTAACTTTCAAATTTATTAATTTCTTTCTGTTTTCGAAAATAGAAATTCTAATTACTATTCTAATTACCCTAATTACTCTGAATTCAGATTTAGCTAAATCTTGACCTATGTCAGACCAGATTACTATTGGACTATGATCATGGGTATGCCAATACCTTAATCCAGAAAGTTGGTAGCCAAATCATATCATCTAAGTCTTTTTCACATATCAGTCCAAATTATTTCGCAAATCAGTCCTTTATCTGATATCTGGAAACCCGAAAAGGCTAAAATCTTTAGATTAACTCCAAATTCAGAGTTTCTTCAGCAAATATTTTCCAAATGCTATTTGATACAAATTTCCCTTCTGTCCAGATTACAAAATCTCATCCTAGATGCCAGAACTCGAAATCGACAAAACTCAGAACTTATTTTACCCTAAAGTACCCTATTTTCAGTTTATATCGAAAAACATCAAATCATGCCAGATTTTACCAAATCTCTCGCTAGACGAGTATAAGGTATAAGTTTATACTCAGCTGTGAAATCAGATTGCATATTACCCCTCTCTAAATTAGAAATTACAATTCAGTCCACAGCCAATTTTCAGAATTTGCAAATCAGTCCAAATGGTTGTTTCGATCATCAGCCACCAGCTGCTGCGACCAGGGAAGCTGCAGTTTGACCAGTGCTTGCCATCGACCTCGACCACAGTCGGGACAGTGCACAGTGTGGCTTCGATCACGACCTCGGCTAGCGTTGAACAGTGCCGTGCCTTGCGACCGCGACCACGCCGTGTTTCGCCGCTGATCAGCGCCGCTCAAGCCCGAGTTGTTTGCAACCGTGTTTGCATGTACACACGTGTTTGCACCTCAGTTGTTGCCGTGGCCATCTCTACCCAGCTCACCAGCTGCTGCAAGCCAGAGAGGAGCTTCGCTGTTCGCCGTTGCTGCAACTCGAAGCTTCCTACTTCACCAGCGCAAGCAAGCAGTGAACTTTGTTGTACCTTGCTTCGCCCATAAATAGCAAACCCAGAGCAACCTATTCACCTTTAGCAAAGCTCTCCAAAGCTCTTAAGCAATTAAGCATAAACAGTACTTTTCCTTGCTGCAATCGTCTTCTCCGGCGAGATCAACACGAAGGCTCACGGTGCCAGCACACCTCACTGCACCAATCCCAAAATTGATAGCACCAGTAGGTATATCTCATCTCCCTTATTATGTGTTAGCAATCAATTGAGCTCCGGTGATCTCTAGCGCCGGCGATCACCGAAGTTCTCTAATGCCCTGTTCCAGCAATTGCATTTATTCCAGTTCGAAGTAGTTTTTGTGATAGTAGAATAAAATGATCAGTGGACTAACCCTAGTAAGCCTGTGCATCGAGATTTCAAAATTAACTACAATTGGAAATTTTCCCCTTTTTCGCGCGCCACCGGTGACCGGCTCACGTCGCCAGGCCGCACCACCATTTCTCCGGCCAAATTGATGTAACCAGAAGTTTCACCTCAGCTCCCTACTGCTCTCACAGCGAGTAATTGAACTCTAAGGCCGTGAATCAGTTTCGCCCAATTTAGCCGCCTTCTCCTCCGGCCACAGTGTCGATCTTCTCACCGGCGTCGTTTTAGGCCAATTCCTTTGATCCAAACTATCTGAAGCTATCCAGGAACTCAACTGTGCCTTCAATTTGGAGCTTAATTCACTACATCGCTCTGTTGCCGTTGAAGCCGTCTTCTTCTCCGGCGCAACTCGTCGCCGTTCACTGCCGTGCCATCTCCAGTCGAGCCCAATGCTTCAAACAGTATTATTTAGCCATAGCTAGCTCCAGCAATGCCAAGTTTCAGCAGCACAGCACCAGATTGCAATTTGAATGTTTTACCTTTCACTGCCGCGCCGCCAGTGTGCCGCCCGGTCATCGCCGGCCATCACCGTCGATGCCACCTTGTCCAGAATCTTCGCCCTGATTCCCTGAACATTTTCCTCCATTAGCTCCACCCCTGAATCTACACAGAAATGCTAGTTATTGCTATGCCAAGATATTGTCCAGTGACTTCACTGTGCCGTGTCGCCACCGTACTTCTCTACTGATTTTCATCATCATCCAGCCATCTTCAACCTTAGAACCTATTGAATCATTTGTTCTTGTTACTGAGGCCTACCTCCTAGACAAAGTGGTGCATCAATAGGAGCCCTAGATCAAAAGTTATGGCAAGCCCTAGTTTCTGGCCATGCCAGTTCAATGCCAGACTATGTCAGTCAGTGGCATTAGCCCATTTCACTTCCTTCCAGATGTGTATTTTGAGCATGACTTTGTCCCTTAGACTCCTGAGGTTGTGATCTACAATTTCTTCTTCTATCACAACTTGATTTGAGCCCTTGAACTGCATTTTATGCTTAGCCCTAGATTATGACATTGTCAGCCCTATGTCAAAGCATGTTAGTCAGTGGCATTAACTCATTTCACCTCTTTCCAGTTATGCAAATTGAAAATAACTTTGTCCATTAGACTTGTGGAGTTGTAATCTACATTTCATTCTACTGCCACAAGTTGAGATAATCCTTCTACCATTCATTAACCCTATGTCGATGCCTTGAACCGAATGTCGACCTAAAGACATTCATCGATTTTGGGCAAACCAGCCGCGGACTTAATGTCAATTCCCATATCCTGGAACCCTAGAAGTTCCTAGCACTCATTTTCAGTCCTAATTCTATGATTTAACCCTAATCAGCTTCTATGGTACCTAAATCTAATCATTTCAGAATCATTAAGACATTCATCTTTGCATTATTGCATATAGTATAGTAATGTATTGAAAAGATTGTAATTCTTGGTTGTTTGTTTGATTGGAGAGTAGATCAAGAGCCAGAGTTCGAGGACTTCACTGCTGACCCGACGTCAACTGCTGTCTCTTACGACGCGGAAGGCAAGTCATATCCTTGGTCATCTTGAACCTATATTTTAAATGTTGCTAAAACATGACCTTGAATATAGGCAATATTGCATGTGAATGATTGAGAATGGTTGATTTATCAATTGGCAGTACTAGACTGGTTATCTGTGAAATGTGAAATAAACAAGTTTTGAGCCATGAACTATTATATGTATTTATATACTTATATTCATGAAATAAAACCCTTAGCCGTGACCAGAAAAATGGTGTGGATGGCTGTAGCACTGGAGGTGCTAGACTGCAAAGGAATGCAGGCACTGAAGGTGCAGGGTTGTGGATGGTCTGGTCATTGGCATATAAGGACTAGAACCTTGTGTTGTGCGTCTAGTGGCATGAACAACGTGCTAACCGCAAGCCTGGTATGGGACAGGTCTGAACAAGTACTTATGTGGATCGTACATGAAACCCCTGCATGAGATGTATTGTGATGATTGACTTGGAGGCTGACTCCCACTATCACTGAAGGTGATCTGGTATTTGACCCAGCAATGGGGACATGAGGTAGGGTGGGGGTATAGCCCGCCACAACTGTGTTTCGCGAGAGATCCACAGGGTCAGGGGTGAATTGTAAGTGATGCATAACAAAAGTTCTTGTTATCTCCACCTTGCCACTCACACATGGTTGTGAGGAGGGGTCTAATCATGTTGATAGGATGGGCTTGAAAGTGGAATATCTTGCGGGTAAATTGGTACCTCTCTGCAGAGTTAAAAAAAAACGTATTCGAATACTCCGAGCTCCCGGGTTTATAGGAGTCTGCTGCGGTGGATTAAATCCACGGGGTGTGACACAAGTACTATTTTCTAAATAAAATATGTTTAAATCAAGATTACCCAAATGACATGTGTTGTCATGATAAGGAGTGCTGCCGTGGGCTGTCGTGTGTCGACGTGTCGCGGTAGTGCTATAATCTAGTGAACATGAATGATGATGTATATTATGAAAAGTGCTGCCATGAGATGAGGTATGAAAGAAAAAGATTATTTTATAAATATCCATAATTCTTGACTAGTCTAGGTTCATGTCATCACTACTATAGGTATCTACTCTTACCTATGACTTGCTGAGTACGTAAGTGCTCACTCTTGCAACCTACAAATCAATAGACGGAGCGATCAACAATCAAGATGAAGGCGTGAAGTACTACGTGGATCCAGAAGGAGGAGAATCAGTTTCGCCAGAGCCCTGAAGTGTGTTGTTCTGCCGTCAACTTCTTTTGTGGGAGGGTCACCTATCTTCTGCTGCGTAGTTAAATATTTTGCTAAACCCTGAATGCCTTGTAGGCATTGTAATCCTCTTATGTAATATTAAGGCCAGCAGGCCACACTGCTTAATATTTTGTGAGTACTCTGTTGCAATGTAATATACTCCTGTGTTTGACTCATCCTGGGAAGTCAAAGGTTTGTGAGAATGGGACTAGTTGCAGCGAGCTAGGTCTCTACAGGAGTAGTCGTTGTCCCAGTCTCGGGGCGCGACAAAGAAAAGTTGGTATCAGAGCAACATGAGAACTTGACTGTAGGACGACACCTTTAGGAATTGGCCGTGCCAGGAAAACGTAATTTATTCAGAAAACTAATTGTTGAAAACTTTATTTTGGTAAAAATAATGAGCTTGTAGCTCTTGAAAAACCTTTATTTCAAAATTTTATTTGGATTCTCTAAAATTCGGTAAGATTGTGAGAGTGCGTTCTGTTGTTTCAGAGTGTCTTAGGGGTTGGTGTAGATAGAGCTAGTGATGCTCTTGATAGTTTGTGATTCGCTGTTGCTTTGCAATGGTTAACTTGTGTATTATGGCTAGTAGCCTAAGTATTTTATGCACTAAAGTAGTTTGCATTATTTTCTGCATTGTTGTCTTAGTTGGCCCTAGATAGTTAGATCAGTCCAAACTTCTTTTTCAGAGCTATCATGGTTGATGCAAGAAGAAGATCTCAATGCAGTGGAGAAGACAGGGAACAGACTCCTCAGGAAGAAGATATTATGACAAGAAATCCTTTGTTTCAACAAGGATCTCAGAATTCCAATCCTCCACAGAAGGAAAATATAGAGGGAGAAGATCAGAAGAGAAGAATGCCTCAACAAGTGCAACCACAACTAAACTCAACTAAAAGGAGAATTCCTACTGCCTCTAGTTTTCAACCATCATACCAAACTCCCAGACCAATAAGGATGACGTGCCCCAATTGCAAAGGAAATCATCTTCAAAAGAACTGTACTCACGCGAGTGTCAAATGTTTTCATTGCAAACAGCATGGGCACCGCAAAGAATTCTGTCCCTGGATTCAATTCCCTAGACCCATAGCCATATCTCAAGCAAAGATACAGTCAGTAAAACCTAGAACATCACCACTGCAGAAACCTAAGAGAAAAAGAGCCATATTTACCAGAAGCAAAGGAAACCCTTACATGAACATTCAATGTTATCACTGTTGGCAGCGTGGACATCATAGAGAATTTTGTCCTTGGACCCGGCTTCCACCATCTATTGCCAGATTACAGGCAGGAACACAACCAGAAGCACCCAGAGTACCAGTGCCACCAGCACCGAAGCCTAAAGGAACTTCACCAGGAAGAGGAGGAAACATGGCTAACCGAGGAAGAGGAAGAGGCAGAGCACCAGCTACAACCCAAGAAGGAAGATTAAACTATACTTCAATTCAAGAAGCAGGCAACGCCACCGACATTCTTCTAGGTAGATTCCTGATTCAATTTGCATCTGTCTTAATATTGTTTGATCCTGGTGCTACAAATTCATTCATGTCAAGAGCATTTGCATCTGAAGTTGAAATGCATATAGAGCAAGTACCATTAGAGTACCCTATGATTATACAAACTCCAGGGGCTAGACTATTTGTCTATTCAATCTGCCCGAATATAACCTTCAGTATAGAAGGGGTAGAATTCGAGGCAAAACTGCTAGTTTTAGAACTGCAAGGTCTAGACATTATATTGGGCATGGATTAGTTATCCCAACATAAAGGCCTAGAAGATTGTAAAGAGAAAACTCTTAGTCTTGTCAGTAGCCAAGGGGAGAGAGTTCTATTTTATGAACAAAGATCATCAATCAGGAAACTGCTAAGACCTGTTCAAGCATTACAAAAGTTATGCCTGGAACAAGCGCCTGTAGTGCAACCATATTCTGATGTGTTTTTCAGAAGAACTTTCAGAAATGTCAGTTACAGATATAGAGAAGCTCAAGAATCAACTCAAAGATTATGATTTTAGTATTCAGTACCATCCAGGGGAAGCTAATGTAGTGGCCGATGTCTTAAGCAGAAAAGTTTACAACCTACAAGGAATAGTTATGCTAAGGAACTCTTACCTACAACGAGAGTTGCAGAATCATCAAGTGGAAATAGTACCGCAGGGAACGGTAGCTACTTTAACAGTAAAACCTCAACTTGAAGAACAGATAGGAAATGCCCAGAAGGAAGATGAAGAAATTTGTAAGATCAAGAGTCGAATCAAGTTAGGAAAGGCTCAAGGCTTTACTAAAGATAACCAAGGAATTGCATGGTATTGAGGAAGAATCTGTGTACCTCAAAACGCAGATCTTAAGGAAATAATTCTCCATGAAGCTCATAAAATTCCATACTCAATACACCCTGGTAACACAAAGATGTATCAAGATTTGAAGACCAAAATTTTGGTGGGATAATATGAAGAGGGAGATTGCAAAATACATTGCAAACTGTGATACATGCCAACGAGTTAAAGCAGAACACCAGAAAATAGCAGGAAAGCTACAACCTCTACCAATACCATTATGGAAATGAGAAGAAATTGGTATGGATTTCATTACAGGATTACCTAAAACTCATGGAGGATATGATTCCATATGGGTTATTGTGGACAGACTTACTAAAGTAGCTCATTTCATACCAGTCAAAAAGATTTATGATGGCAGTAAATTAGCCGAGTTATACATGCAAAGAATAGTGGCATTGCATGGTATTCCTAAGAAGATAGTTTCAGATTGTGGAACACAGTTTACCTCCAAATTTTGGAATAGATTGCATGAAACCCTAGGAACCCAGTTGGACTTCAGTACTGCATATCATCCACAGACGGGAGGACAGACAGAAAGAGTCAACCAAATCCTAGAGGATCTTCTAAGAGCTTGTATACTAGATTATGGAACATCATGGGATAAATGTTTACCATTTGCAGAGTTCACATATAATAATAGTTATCAAGCTAGTATACAAATGGCACCCTTTGAAGCTCTATATGGACGCAAATGCAGAACCCCATTGCATTGGAACGAGCCAGGAGAACGAAGAGTCATAGGACCAGAGATAGTAGAAGAGGCAGAGGCTCATGTCAAACTCATTAGAGAGAGGCTGAAGACAGCACGATCACGACAAAAGAGTTATGCGGATAAACGACGGAGAGAATTATCATTTGAACCAGGAGATTTTGTGTATCTCAAGGTCACACCATTCAAAGGATTACAAAGATTCCAAGTGAAAGGAAAGTTATCTCCAAGATACATTGGACCATTTAAGATAATCAAGAGAAAGGGAGAAGTATCATATAAATTGGAATTACCTGTGAGATTAACAGGAGTACACAATGTGTTTCATGTCTCTCAGCTCCGGAAATGTTTAAAGGAGCCTACTGACCAGATAGATGTACAAGATATATCATTACAGAAGAATCTCACTTACCTTGAGTATCCAATCAGAATCTTGGCCACTGATGAACGCCAGCTCAGAAGGAAGAAGATTAAGTTGTGCAAAGTCCAATGGGGAAACCATTCAGAACACGAAGCCACTTGGGAGAAAGAAGAAGATCTTCAGCAAGCCTATCCTTATCTTTTCTTGTCTTAGGTAAATCTCGGGGCGAGATTTCTTTAAGGAGGGTAGATCTGTAACACCCTGAGTTTAGGGGTAAAAACTTTCTTTTCATGAACACCATGTATGCATGATACCATGTATCTGTAATAGTAGCCAGATTAGTATCTATCTCAAACCCTAAAATCTCAAAATTTTCCCTGTGAATCCAAATCAAGATCAGATTACTCAGATATGATCTATCAGTTACTCTGAACATAAAAGTCTTCAAAAGCTAGATTCAATTCCATCTCTAACTTTCAAATTTATTAATTTCTTTCTGTTTTCGAAAATAGAAATTCTAATTACTATTCTAATTACCCTAATTACTCTGAATTCAGATTTAGCTAAATCTTGACCTATGTCAGACCAGATTACTATTGGACTATGATCATGGGTATGCCAATACCTTAATCCAGAAAGTTGGTAGCCAAATCATATCATCTAAGTCTTTTTCACATATCAGTCCAAATTATTTCGCAAATCAGTCCTTTATCTGATATCTGGAAACCCGAAAAGGCTAAAATCTTTAGATTAACTCCAAATTCAGAGTTTCTTCAGCAAATATTTTCCAAATGCTATTTGATACAAATTTCCCTTCTGTCCAGATTACAAAATCTCATCCTAGATGCCAGAACTCGAAATCGACAAAACTCAGAACTTATTTTACCCTAAAGTACCCTATTTTCAGTTTATATCGAAAAACATCAAATCATGCCAGATTTTACCAAATCTCTCGCTAGACGAGTATAAGGTATAAGTTTATACTCAGCTGTGAAATCAGATTGCATATTACCCCTCTCTAAATTAGAAATTACAATTCAGTCCACAGCCAATTTTCAGAATTTGCAAATCAGTCCAAATGGTTGTTTCGATCATCAGCCACCAGCTGCTGCGACCAGGGAAGCTGCAGTTTGACCAGTGCTTGCCATCGACCTCGACCACAGTCGGGACAGTGCACAGTGTGGCTTCGATCACGACCTCGGCTAGCGTTGAACAGTGCCGTGCCTTGCGACCGCGACCACGCCGTGTTTCGCCGCTGATCAGCGCCGCTCAAGCCCGAGTTGTTTGCAACCGTGTTTGCATGTACACACGTGTTTGCACCTCAGTTGTTGCCGTGGCCATCTCTACCCAGCTCACCAGCTGCTGCAAGCCAGAGAGGAGCTTCGCTGTTCGCCGTTGCTGCAACTCGAAGCTTCCTACTTCACCAGCGCAAGCAAGCAGTGAACTTTGTTGTACCTTGCTTCGCCCATAAATAGCAAACCCAGAGCAACCTATTCACCTTTAGCAAAGCTCTCCAAAGCTCTTAAGCAATTAAGCATAAACAGTACTTTTCCTTGCTGCAATCGTCTTCTCCGGCGAGATCAACACGAAGGCTCACGGTGCCAGCACACCTCACTGCACCAATCCCAAAATTGATAGCACCAGTAGGTATATCTCATCTCCCTTATTATGTGTTAGCAATCAATTGAGCTCCGGTGATCTCTAGCGCCGGCGATCACCGAAGTTCTCTAATGCCCTGTTCCAGCAATTGCATTTATTCCAGTTCGAAGTAGTTTTTGTGATAGTAGAATAAAATGATCAGTGGACTAACCCTAGTAAGCCTGTGCATCGAGATTTCAAAATTAACTACAATTGGAAATTTTCCCCTTTTTCGCGCGCCACCGGTGACCGGCTCACGTCGCCAGGCCGCACCACCATTTCTCCGGCCAAATTGATGTAACCAGAAGTTTCACCTCAGCTCCCTACTGCTCTCACAGCGAGTAATTGAACTCTAAGGCCGTGAATCAGTTTCGCCCAATTTAGCCGCCTTCTCCTCCGGCCACAGTGTCGATCTTCTCACCGGCGTCGTTTTAGGCCAATTCCTTTGATCCAAACTATCTGAAGCTATCCAGGAACTCAACTGTGCCTTCAATTTGGAGCTTAATTCACTACATCGCTCTGTTGCCGTTGAAGCCGTCTTCTTCTCCGGCGCAACTCGTCGCCGTTCACTGCCGTGCCATCTCCAGTCGAGCCCAATGCTTCAAACAGTATTATTTAGCCATAGCTAGCTCCAGCAATGCCAAGTTTCAGCAGCACAGCACCAGATTGCAATTTGAATGTTTTACCTTTCACTGCCGCGCCGCCAGTGTGCCGCCCGGTCATCGCCGGCCATCACCGTCGATGCCACCTTGTCCAGAATCTTCGCCCTGATTCCCTGAACATTTTCCTCCATTAGCTCCACCCCTGAATCTACACAGAAATGCTAGTTATTGCTATGCCAAGATATTGTCCAGTGACTTCACTGTGCCGTGTCGCCACCGTACTTCTCTACTGATTTTCATCATCATCCAGCCATCTTCAACCTTAGAACCTATTGAATCATTTGTTCTTGTTACTGAGGCCTACCTCCTAGACAAAGTGGTGCATCAATAGGAGCCCTAGATCAAAAGTTATGGCAAGCCCTAGTTTCTGGCCATGCCAGTTCAATGCCAGACTATGTCAGTCAGTGGCATTAGCCCATTTCACTTCCTTCCAGATGTGTATTTTGAGCATGACTTTGTCCCTTAGACTCCTGAGGTTGTGATCTACAATTTCTTCTTCTATCACAACTTGATTTGAGCCCTTGAACTGCATTTTATGCTTAGCCCTAGATTATGACATTGTCAGCCCTATGTCAAAGCATGTTAGTCAGTGGCATTAACTCATTTCACCTCTTTCCAGTTATGCAAATTGAAAATAACTTTGTCCATTAGACTTGTGGAGTTGTAATCTACATTTCATTCTACTGCCACAAGTTGAGATAATCCTTCTACCATTCATTAACCCTATGTCGATGCCTTGAACCGAATGTCGACCTAAAGACATTCATCGATTTTGGGCAAACCAGCCGCGGACTTAATGTCAATTCCCATATCCTGGAACCCTAGAAGTTCCTAGCACTCATTTTCAGTCCTAATTCTATGATTTAACCCTAATCAGCTTCTATGGTACCTAAATCTAATCATTTCAGAATCATTAAGACATTCATCTTTGCATTATTGCATATAGTATAGTAATGTATTGAAAAGATTGTAATTCTTGGTTGTTTGTTTGATTGGAGAGTAGATCAAGAGCCAGAGTTCGAGGACTTCACTGCTGACCCGACGTCAACTGCTGTCTCTTACGACGCGGAAGGCAAGTCATATCCTTGGTCATCTTGAACCTATATTTTAAATGTTGCTAAAACATGACCTTGAATATAGGCAATATTGCATGTGAATGATTGAGAATGGTTGATTTATCAATTGGCAGTACTAGACTGGTTATCTGTGAAATGTGAAATAAACAAGTTTTGAGCCATGAACTATTATATGTATTTATATACTTATATTCATGAAATAAAACCCTTAGCCGTGACCAGAAAAATGGTGTGGATGGCTGTAGCACTGGAGGTGCTAGACTGCAAAGGAATGCAGGCACTGAAGGTGCAGGGTTGTGGATGGTCTGGTCATTGGCATATAAGGACTAGAACCTTGTGTTGTGCGTCTAGTGGCATGAACAACGTGCTAACCGCAAGCCTGGTATGGGACAGGTCTGAACAAGTACTTATGTGGATCGTACATGAAACCCCTGCATGAGATGTATTGTGATGATTGACTTGGAGGCTGACTCCCACTATCACTGAAGGTGATCTGGTATTTGACCCAGCAATGGGGACATGAGGTAGGGTGGGGGTATAGCCCGCCACAACTGTGTTTCGCGAGAGATCCACAGGGTCAGGGGTGAATTGTAAGTGATGCATAACAAAAGTTCTTGTTATCTCCACCTTGCCACTCACACATGGTTGTGAGGAGGGGTCTAATCATGTTGATAGGATGGGCTTGAAAGTGGAATATCTTGCGGGTAAATTGGTACCTCTCTGCAGAGTTAAAAAAAAACGTATTCGAATACTCCGAGCTCCCGGGTTTATAGGAGTCTGCTGCGGTGGATTAAATCCACGGGGTGTGACACAAGTACTATTTTCTAAATAAAATATGTTTAAATCAAGATTACCCAAATGACATGTGTTGTCATGATAAGGAGTGCTGCCGTGGGCTGTCGTGTGTCGACGTGTCGCGGTAGTGCTATAATCTAGTGAACATGAATGATGATGTATATTATGAAAAGTGCTGCCATGAGATGAGGTATGAAAGAAAAAGATTATTTTATAAATATCCATAATTCTTGACTAGTCTAGGTTCATGTCATCACTACTATAGGTATCTACTCTTACCTATGACTTGCTGAGTACGTAAGTGCTCACTCTTGCAACCTACAAATCAATAGACGGAGCGATCAACAATCAAGATGAAGGCGTGAAGTACTACGTGGATCCAGAAGGAGGAGAATCAGTTCCGCCAGAGCCCTGAAGTGTGTTGTTCTGCCGTCAACTTCTTTTGTGGGAGGGTCACCTATCTTCTGCTGCGTAGTTAAATATTTTGCTAAACCCTGAATGCCTTGTAGGCATTGTAATCCTCTTATGTAATATTAAGGCCAGCAGGCCACACTGCTTAATATTTTGTGAGTACTCTGTTGCAATGTAATATACTCCTGTGTTTGACTCATCCTGGGAAGTCAAAGGTTTGTGAGAATGGGACTAGTTGCAGCGAGCTAGGTCTCTACAGGAGTAGTCGTTGTCCCAGTCTCGGGGCGCGACAATGCCTCTCGGCAAGTTAGGCCTTTGTCCTTGGAGAAAGATCCCATCACATCCAATTCTCCCATCCTTTTGGGTGATCAACATTCTGGTCGGCAAGCGGTGACTATCCCTCAATCAGATGATTGCCATATTGGGTTGGCGAAGCAATCTTCTGATGGGAAGGTTGCACTTCCACCATCTGATGATCCTCCTCCCAAGATGGGTATATCAACGGGTTATGCACCGGGACAGGTAACAATTCTTCTCCCCTTTTGCTGATAATTATAGTTAGTACGACTAACTTTTGCAAAATGCAGGAGGTTGGAGGCTCCAGCGATCAGCCTTCTGCTGCTCCATCTCTTCCTTCTGGACAGATTCTTCTGGAGGAGAAGAATGCCCTGGAGAAGAAGAACGAGGAGATGGCCTCGAAGATTCTGCGTCTAGCAGAATGTCTTGATCGATCCCGGGAAGAGGCGCACCATTTCCGTCGAGAGAGGGACTATGCTCAGCAACAGCGAGAACTCTCTGACTTGATTAGGAACAATAGTGCGTCTGTTGTTAGGGACGATGTAGATAGACTTAGGGTAGTTGCTAGTTCCTTGGGAGTTGCCAGTGTAGATCCTACTGACAACAACATGTCCCTTGGGGAACTTTGTAAACTTCTTTCGGAGCAAGTCGACGTTTTGATCGACTGCATCCCTTTTGTATGTAAAGAATGTAAGAAATAAAAGTTTCTTATTTCTCATGAATATTCTTCACATCTTCTGTGCGAAAATATGGCCTCAAACTTTATGTTCGCGACCACTCATACACAGGAAACTTTTAGTTCTGCGATCAGAATCATGCTTCCAAAAGCATCGCGACCTGCCCTGATACCGCGATCAATTTCAGGGCCGCGGTCAGAACTAAATTGCGACCAGAGTCGGAACTTGGTCAGACTGTCACTCCGATTAGAATCGAAGTTTTAGTCTAAAATACGGTTTCGATCAAACCATAACCCAATTAGAAACATTCCAGTACGTCAAAATTGAGTTGCATGATTTTTTCGTAAAAAATGTTCAAAGCATACAAATGAAAAATGTCTTCTAAAAAGTACTGAAAATTTTTCAGTCCTTTTGCACTTTTAGTTTCCGAAACAAAGAAGTCTTTTTGTTCCAGATCCGATGCCTGAACACTTTATCGGGTCCGCGAGAGGCAGTGTCCATTATGGGAAATGAATAAAGCATTCAATGGAACGTTTGAAATGAACCGTTTACTCACATTAATGCGCCGCCTTGGGTCTATAAAAAGAGCAGATGTCTTCTCCAAGAAGCCACACAGCCAAAAACCCTCATCATTCCCGCCGCACAAAACCCTCATTTTCTTCAGCCTTCGTCTTCCCAAAATCGCCAACTTTTCCTTTGATTCTCCACCAAAAATGGCATCCTGGAGCCGATCCATTCACCACTCTGAGGAGAGCCTAGTGGCGTTAGAGAAGGAGGAGATCCTTCCTCCGCGGTTGCTCATCAACTGGCGGCCCGCGGAGAAGGACCAAGAAACCCCAACCGTCCAAGAGGGCGAGTTGGTGGTTTTTGAGGAGTACCTGCGCTGCGGGTTCCGATTCCCTGAGAGTCGGTTCCTCAAAGATGTCCTTGAGCACTATGGGTGGGAATTGATTAACCTCCACCCCAATGCGATGCTGATCCTTGCGGTGTTCTAGCATCTCTGTGAGGCGTTCGTCGGAGTGTATCCCAGCGTGGATCTTTTCCGGCGATTCTACTTTTCGGCGCGGTCGAAGAGTACTAACGCCGCCGGATGCATCTACTTCCGGCTGAGGGACAAAAAGGAGTATCCCTCCCCACCCCTGCGAGACTCTGTGCACGGGTGGCACCAAAGGTGGTTTTACTGCTCTCCACCATCCGAGAGCAGCCTGTGGTTTGAAAACTCGCGACCAGAGAAGTCGAGCGAGTTAGATGCTCCCCCGGCAATGAACTTGGAGCTTTCAAAGCATGCCGAGGTGATCCTTCACTTGATCAATCAAGGGTTGACAGCTTGAGACGTCATCCGAGACTTTGTGAAGAATCGGGTGAGTCCTCTGCGCGAAAGGGCTCATCCAGCATGGGAGATTAGGTCCATGGCGGACAGCACCTTGGACTACAGTAAAGGTATTTATTTCTTTGGCGCTGAGCTTTGCCATTCTTGAATTGTGCAAATTCTAACTCGAATTTGGGAACAGTCCTGCCTTCATCTGAAATTGAGAGGCGGACCAACTCCCTCCTTAGGGCCTATAATGCCGATGTAGAGGGCCCTAAGGGATCGCCTCGCCCACAGAGCCTGATTCACGCCGGCGACGACCTTAAACAGGAACGCCGAAAGGTACATTTTTTATCCGGCTTCCGTTTTTCAGGTCTTATGCATGTCCAGCGCTAAACAATTCCATCGGAAATGTAAATCAGCTCCTAGGAAGGTTCGCCGAGGCAACTTTCCCAAGTGAAAACGTCGGCTCTCAGGGGAAATCTATGGTGAAGAATGTGAAGAAGGTCTCCCAAAGACCCAGGACAAAGAGTCCTGCCCCCAAGAAGGCCAGGCCAAATCCCGGGGAGGGGTCTTCACGAAGCGTTCCTCCTACCACAAGAAAGACGGCGGTAAGATATCACATCCCTTCTGTTTTACCAGGCGCAGATTGGAATCACTTCTTCGTCGTACAGGGAGAGGGGAGCGAGGAGGAAGAGGATGATGTTCCTCTGGTCCTTCGGAGGAGGAAGATCGCGGACCTCCCATCCGGCGATGCTCCAAGCTGCCCCGCAGAGACCACTGCTACCGAAGAGGTGGTCGTGGCAGATCCTGCCACCGCGGAAAATTTTGGGATCGCGGATGACCTCCAAGTTCCTGAAGCCCCCGAGGCTTCAGGGTTAATTGTCTCCGCTTCCCTGGTCGAAAGGACGACCTCGGTAAGGATTCCTTACGGTCATACTTTCTTCAATTCCTTCTGTATATTTTGACGAGTCAATGTTTATACAGGGAGAAGAGCTTCTCCCCGCCACTACCGCGAGTCCTAGGGAGGAAAATCCTCCTCCTCGACGGACAGAGGGGGAGGTAGTTGAGCAAAGGCCAGTTGCGGCAGCTCCAGCGACCCAGGAGTTGCCAAGGCCTTCGGATGTAGCCCCACCAGCCAGTACGGTAGCCCAGGTAAAGACCTTGCTTTTTGTCTCTATCTTTTTCTTAGAAATATGCTCATAGCAGAACACATCCAGGGGGGAGCTGCCTTGTTTGCCATGAGGAAGGCAAGAACCGACGATGGTTCTCCTTCCCAAGGGGAACCTTCCCAAAAATCTCAGGAGCGAATGGGATTTCAAATAAGGTAAGAACCTTAAACTCGCAATAATCTTAAATAAAAACTGCTCAAATTGTCTTTCTTGTCAGGCAAAGAAAGACGGCGCCCAGTTCTTCAATCGCCTCCAGAGGGGTTGAAACAGTAGCTGGTACAGGAGCTTCCAACGAAGAACGCTCCACCCCTGTGGTCCAGGAAGTCGTCCAGACCGCAAGGGAAGGAATAAATGCAGGGACCCAGTCACGACCGATGACTACTGGGGGTAGCACCCAGCTGACACTCCCACCAACTGTCCCTGTAGTAAGCACATCCGGGGCTCTGGCGAGGATCCCCGCTGGATTGGATGATGCTGTCTTACAAAAGTTTATGAAGGTATAATAAACCTCTGATCTCGTGCCTGAATTGTACTTAGGACACCTTTGATCCTCTTCCGTTGCATCACAGGGGTTATCCTGGCTAACAGGCCAGTCGCATGTTGTGATGGCCAGTACAGAAGCCATTCAGAAAGAACGCGACAGCTTGCGCAGGTGAGGATCATTACCCTTTGGTTAGTATGGGTGCATTTTGGTTGTGACTGCCTTGATTTCGCTGCAGAGAGGTTACATTTTTGAAGAAAGAAGTGGCCAAAATGAGGCTCAATTCAGTCTCAATGTTTAAGAAACAAGAGACCGAAATCAACAGACTTTGATCAGAAAATGCTGGTAAGCCGATTCCTGATTAAGAAGACTTGAATTCATAACATGCAAATAATCTCCTCTCTCTGTACAGCGCAAGCAGGTCAAATTACACAGCTTAGTCGGGACAAGGGGATTCTTGAATCCTCGATTCGCCACTCCGATCAGGTGATCAAAGAGCTGAGCCTCCTGGTCTTCGAAAAACTGAAGGCCGTGGCTGATCTTTTGAAGACCGATGTGGTAGAACCGAAGAAGGATAACCTCAGCGTAAGCGACTGGACATCGCTGCTCACTGCCCAGGCAGAATCACTGCTTGAGTATCTCCCTAGAGATATACGGTGACGCGAAGAGGCGATCAGAACCAGGGTTCGATCAGCCGCAGCAGCCGTACTCAGCCGGATTCGACTTCAACATGGCCCAGATGCAGATCTGAGCGCACTGGTGGGTCCGGTTGAGGTCGAGAGTGAAGAGCTGCTTGATGCAGTCATGGAGGGGGTTAAGCCCTTCGTAGACAGGCTCCTGACTGAGCTAGGGATCGAATGATCCTTATTTTTGTATCCAAACAATTGTGTATAATGCAATGTATGTAGAAAACCATTTTTGACAGAAAGTACATATTTTGCAATTTTATATTATGAGTTCCATACTATAAGCACATCCCCCCTAGCCCCCGCCTCTGCTTATGAATACTGAAGCCTTAGTGTTATAAGCAGAGGAGAAAACATAAGCGTAACGACCAAGGGTGTGCGTTTTAAACCAACGATCAAGATCAATATAACGTCTAATCTTATTGCAAACCGGTAGCCACTCAGATGACCAAGGACTTGCCAGATAGCCCCGTACGCGCTGAGAAACGACTTATTTAGGAGTGACTTATCTAGAAGTGGTCATGAGATCGACCAGCGAATCCGATTAGATTGTTGTAATGATCTGACCGCCGGCGGTCAGCCCCCAGGTCGAATGCATATGATACGAGCTTAAAGAGAAAAACTCATTGTATGAAAGCAAGACATATTTTCTTTTATGAAAAGATGCTAATTGAACAGGAAAAAAGGAATTGGAATACTTACACGTAAAACTTGCGAAGTTGATCGATGTTCCAAGTATTGGACAAAATCCGATCATCCTCTATAGCTAACCGCGCCGATCCTGTTCGCGGCATTGAGACAACAGTATAAGGGCCTTCCCATTTTGGGGAGAATTTGTTGCGATTAGACTGGTCTTGAATTTTTCGTAAAACCAAGTCGCCCACGTTGAGATCACGTGGTCGCACCTTTTTATTGTGATACCTGCGTAAAGCCTGCAAGTATGCCGCGGATTTAATCAGGGTGCGATCACGCTGTTCTTTTAAGAGAATGAGATCTTGCGCCCGTTGTTCGGACTGATTAACCTGTTCGAATTGATCTGTCCGAACAGAACCAATACTTACTTCCATAGGCAATACAACCTCGGCCCCATAGACCAAATGAAAGTTCGTAATGCCCATAGAACGGTATAGAGCTCATCTGCCCAAGCCCCCGAGCGGGTCTTAAGGCGATCAAAGACGCGCTTTTTAATGCCTTGCAGTATTTGCCCATTGGCTCGTTCTACGGCACCATTGCTTTGTGGATGTGCCACAGAAGCAAAGCACACCTTGGTCCCAACCTGATCGCAGTAGTCCAGGAAAAGACCGCTGGCGAACTGAGAACCATTGTCTGTGATGAGACGGTTTGGAACACCAAATCGTGCAACAATGTTCTTATGGAAGAATTTTTGTGCGGCTGATGCGGTAATATTTCGTACTGGTTCGGCCTCAATCCACTTTGTAAATGTGTCAATGGCTACGAACAGAAATTTGTACCCATTGACCGCTTGTGGCATAGGACCGACAATATCCATCCCCCAGATCGCGAATGGCCATGCGAGAGGAATGGTTTGCAACGCATAGGCAGGTTGATGAACTTGTCTTGCGTGGAACTGACACTGGGGACATGTCTTGACCATATGTTTGGCATCATTAAGTGCCGAAGGCCAGTAGAATCCTTGTCGAAAAGCCTTTCCGACCAGTGTCTGATATGACGCGTGCGCACCGCATACACCGTCATGTATTTCTTTCAAGAGGGACTTTCCTTCCTCCCGAGATATACAACGCATGAATACTCCTTGAGTACCCTTTCTGTACAGAATCCCATCTAT
Organism: Pharus latifolius; assembly: GCA_019359835.1. NCBI lineage: Eukaryota > Viridiplantae > Streptophyta > Magnoliopsida > Poales > Poaceae > Pharus > Pharus latifolius. The sequence goes on along the minus strand of CM033329.1, from coordinate 53,862,813 downwards.
GAGTTTGTACAGACGTGCTTTTCGAATTAACCGATCACTTTCGGTTTCGTCCTCGGGTAGGGTCCCATGTTCAAGATAGACCCTCAATGGATGAGTCCAATCTTGTTCCTGACCGAGGTTGGTAACGAAGGCTATTACCGGATCATCCTCGACCGAAGTCATGATCGAAGGACGGTCCAAGTGTTCAATGAACACTCCTGCCGGAGAGGATGAGCGTGAGGACCCAATTTTGGATAATTGGTCTGCGAGAATATTGTCCTTTCGCGGGATGTATTGGACTTCGAAATGACTGAAGTGTTTTTCCAATCTCGTCACTTCCCCCAGGTAATGAGCCATTGTCTCATCGGAGGTGCTGTACTCCTTGTTTACCTGGTTTACGACCAGCTGTGAGTCTCCCCTCACCACCAATCGACGGACTCCGAGGAATTTTACTACTCGGAGCCCTGCAAGAAGACCTTCACACTCTGCTGCATTGTTAGTTGCAACAAAGTGTAGTTGAATGACATACTTAAGCTGTTCGCCCTGGGGTGTAACCAAGACCACTCCAGCCCCCGAGTGTTGAAAACTACGGGAGCCGTCAAAGTACATTGTCCAGTAATCGGGGCACTCCAGTTCCTCTGTCAACTGCACGGGTGGCTCAGGGTTGGTCCATTCGACCACAAAGTCGGCCAAAACCTGAGACTTAACTGCTGTGCGGGGTGTGAAATGGATCTCGAAGGCACCGAGTTCGACCGCCCATTTGGCGATTCGACCAGATTTTTCTGGGTTTCGGACAATATCCCCCAAAGGAAAAGAGGAGGGTACTGTGATCTTGTGCGCTTGAAAGTAATGTCGTAGCTTACGGGAAGCCATCAGCAGCGCGTAAAGTATCTTCTGGACCTCAGGGTAGCGCTCCTTAGGACCATGAAGTACCTCGCTCACATAGTAGACGGGTCTATGTATTCCTTCCCTATCTGCGATCAGAACGGCGCTGACCGCGTGCGGTGTAGCCGTCAGGTAAAGAAGCAATGGTTCTCCTTTGTCGGGAGACACCAATACTGGCGGACTGGATAGATATATCTTTACCTCCTGAAATGCTTTTTCGGCCTCATCCGACCATGCAAAGTTATGATGCTTCCGCAAGGCTTTGAAAAAAGGCAATCCCCTTTCACCTAATCGCGATATGAAGTGACTTAAAGCCGCCATGCGACCAGCCAGGCGTTGAACATCCTTCATGGTCGAGGGCGACCTCATTTGTTCAATGGCCCTGATTTTCTCAGGATTAACTTCAATGCCCCTGGAACACACAAGGAAACCAAGGAGTTTTCCTGAAGAAACCCCGAAAGAACATTTCTTAGGGTTTAATTTTATTCCAAAGTGATTCAAATTACAGAAGGTTTCAGCGAGATAGTCCAAATGAGACAATCTCTTGGTACTTTTTACAACCATATCGTCTACATATGCTTCGAGATTACACCCTATCTGGGAAAGAAAGGTCTTTTGCATCAAGCGCTGGTACGTGGAACCTGCATTCTTGAGACCGAACGGCATTCTGACGTAGCAGTATTTGCCGAACGGGGTGATGAAGGCAGTCTTCTCTTCGTCTTCTTCTGCCATGCTAATTTGATGATATCCTGAGTAAGCGTCCAGAAAACTCATCAGTTCGCAACCCGCAGTCGAGTCGACCAGCTGGTCGATGCGGGGAAGGGGAAAGTCATCCTTCGGACAGGCAGCGTTGAGGCTAGTGTAGTCGACGCACATGCGCCACTTGCTATTTGACTTGCGGACCATGACCAGATTGGCGAGCCATTCCGGGTGATCCACTTCGCGGATAAACCCGGCCTGTAGGAGTTTGTCCAACTCCTCTCGGATGGCTTCCTGTCGGTCAGCAGCAAAACGCCTGAGCTTTTGCTTTATTGGTCGTTGTCCAGGTCGAATTGCTAACCTGTGCTCAATTACTTCCTTTGGGACACCGGGCATGTCGGACGGTTACCACGCAAACACGTCTGCGTTAGCCCGGAGGAAAGTAACGAGGTCGAGTTCCTATTTGTCATCCAAGGCTGATCCGACCCGAATTGTCTTGGATGGATCATCTGGGTACAAAGGAACCAATTTGAGCTTTTCATCTGGTCGAGGAGCAGCTTTGACCGCGTCGGTGGTAACAGTGGCGACCTGAGCGTCCCGGAGGGGAAGTTGATCGACCATCTCCAAAGATAGCCGGTCTCACGTGAGTGCCACGTTGCGACTGCCTCGGACCGAGATGACACCTTTGGGGCCAGGCAATTTCCCGCACTGATAAGCATAGTGCGTTGCCATCATGAACTTAGCAAGAGTCGGCCTGCCAAAGATCGCATTATAAGCTAAGTCACAATCGATTACATCAAAAGTAACCAATTCTGTCCGGAAGTTGTCTGGTTCTCCCAGAGTGACCGGGAGGACCACTTGTCCCAATGGCATCATGGAGGGGCCTGGGATTATCCCATAAAACGGATGGATTATGGGCTTGATCTTCGAACGAGGAATTTGCATCTCGTCGAGTGCCTTGACCAATAAAAGATCAAGGGAACTTCCCCCGTCAATCAGGACCCTTTCGACTCTCGCGTTACTGATGATTGGGGTAATGACCAGAGGTAGTCTCAATGGTCGGGTTAGCCCCACAGGACAATCAGCGCGATCGAACGTCAAAGGAATATCCGACCAACGGGGGAATTGAGGTTCACCAAGGGATGTCTCCGTTTGGTTAACCTCTCGGCAGAAGGTTTTAAACTGCCTTTTGGAAACGAAAGAGGAAGAACCCCCGAAAATGACATTAACATGATTTTGAGGTACCTGGTAAGCCATTTCTTCATCTCCGTTGACGTCTCTAATCCCGCACGCCTGCTCTTTAGGCGGTAAGGTTGGCATCGGCCCAACTCCTTGGTAGAAATCGTCCAATTGTTTCAACCAACTCCTACAGTTTTTGAGGTCGTGGCCTGCGGAGTTGTGGAGTGGACACCACTTCTTGCCCTCCTGCGGATTAGTTGATTTTTCTGGCTGGTCGGAATCCCGACCACCAGAGGCAGTTTTACTTTTAAATGAAGACTTATTACCTTTGGTCGAAGGTGGCTTCTCTGCGACTGCGACCTCGCGGTACTGTCCAGAGCGGTTCCTCTTCGACTTCTTTGACTTCCCACCCAGTGAAGATTCCGGCTTCTTGCTTGAATCTTCTTTCCTGGCGTCCTTGAAGCCCGGTTGGGGTGGTAGGTCCCCTTTGTCAACCATTCGGTTCCATTCGACCACTTCGGCTGCATCGGAATATCGATCAACCATGTCGAACAGATCGGCCACTGATCGAGGAGGGTGGATAAGCAAGTCTTCAGTGAATCTCCGGTATCGAACGGCATGCTTAAATGCCCTGATTACGGAGCCATCAGATATGTTCGGGATGGTATTCCTCACCCCGACAAACCTCTTGACAAACTGCCGAAGTGTTTCGGTCGAAGTTTGCCGCAGCCGATACAGGTCGTCCTCCTTACCCGGCTTTTGGTAACAATTTTGGAAATTGCTGAGGATGGCATCGCATAGCATTTCCCAATTGTAAATGGAACCCTCAGGCTGGTTAAACAACCAGGTTCTAGCCGGTCCTGCGAGGACTGTAGGCAGGTAGTTGGCCATGACCTTGTCATCGCCTCCTGCTGCTTGGATGGCAGTAATATAGATCTGAAGGAACTCGGATGGGTTCTGAGTTCCATCAAACCTCTCAATGGCCCCTGGTCGAAACTTATCGGGCCAAACGACTGCTCCTAGGCTAGGCGAAAAGGCTTTGCAACCAACGTAAGGACCGTGAATCGCCCTGTGACTCCCGGTTGGGTCTCGAGCGACCTCATACAATGGCGAGGTTACTCGTGGTCCCAAACGAGAGTGAACAGGAACTCGATCCCTACTACGAGAATCCTGCATTCGCCGGTATTTGTCCTGTCGGGACGGTACGGGCGGCGGGTAACTCCGCCGGCCGAAACCAGAATGAGGACCATCCCGCTCACGGGAATGCGTTACCCAGCGGGAGGAGGCCGTTGGGGTCGCCTCGGACGCGACCTCATCCAGTCTCTCCGCCAGGATCCTAAAAAAGGCCGGTTTCTGCGCATCCGTGACCGTAGGAGGAAAATTACGCATGACTTCCGCGATAGATCGCAGTCGCCCATGGGTACTTCTCCTAGGGGCACCAGGTGTTATTGTTTCTTCGTCCACTGGGAAACGCTCCGGTGGCAAAGAAGGGGTCTGGTCACGTTTTCGACCACGCGACCGTCGAGAAGAACTCGGAGCAGCATCGTAACGAGCCTGCGCATCTTGAAGAGCCTCTAGGGCAGTTCTGCGCAATTTGTTGTTTTGTTGCTCGAGATCTTGATCCTCCTTCTGTTTGCGATCTTGTTCTTCCCTGGCAGCCTGTTGATCGGGAGTTTCTTTCGACAGCGCGGCAAACTGCCTAGGGAGAGAGGTTGCCGATGGGGAAAACATCTCAGTTTGTTCCGAGTCAGACTCGAAATCAAAGAGACGGTGAAGGTTATCAGGTCGAACTTTCCTGGGCTAATTTCCGGGTCATCATCATATTTTCCCTCAGCGGGGTCATATGACGGGGAGGATTCATCGCCTAGCACATTAAGAACCTCCGTGGGTTCTGACCTTGCGCCAGTTGCTCCCTGGTCGATTGACATGACCTGGAGAGACGATTCAACCTGTGGAAGATTCTGGCCTTCGACCTCCTCCATCGGAACAGGATCGCTTGGAGAAGGCATTGGTATATGGGCATAATCCTCGAGATCGAAATCGTTCTCGGAATCATATGCTCCAGCCATGTTTCGGCGAACCTCCGGATTTCAATTAGGACGCCTTGAGAAAGGCCCCACGGTGGGCGCCAGCTGTCGACGATTCAGACTCGGAGTCCTCAGCCGAACTTATGCAAAATTTGTAATTGTGAGACCTTTCAAGATGACCCTCCGGGAAGGTATGTAGAACAATGGTGAACAGGAGCACAGAGAGATTTATACAGGTTCGGGCCCTCGATGGTGGGAGTAAAAGCCCTACATCCTGTTAGGATTTCACTATATGTGATAAAGGTTTACAAACTAGCGGGAAGAAACCTTCACAGGCGAAAGTTTTTCCTATATAAGTGTACAAAAAGAAGCTCTAGGAGACTTGCGAATATTATCTAATCTAAGCCGTAGACTTGGCTGTTTGAGTGGTTGAGATACGTTGTATCTCACTTGTATCAGGGGTCTTGTTCTTCCAAATGGATTGGATCCCCCCTCTAGAACCTCTACGCCACCCTTTTATACTGGTCGAAAGGGTGCCATATGAAGAAAACTGCATCAAACGGTTGGATGCGGTTTTTGGAGAACTGCTGTTAACTTCCACGGAGGTTATTAACACGTGTTAATCATGAATAACCGCATATATTAACCTCTGACGGTTGGTCTTCAACGTGGAGGAATCTTCGGGATGCTTGGAATATCCTTTTATACGGATAACTGAATAAACTCCAAGCACCCTGGTCGAGAATGTTCTAACCGCGGAATGTGGGCTGACCGCGCAACATCCCGGATATCCAGTTCGCGTATAGCATACGAACTTCTGACCGCGCAAAGCTGTCGACCTGATCGCACGAAGCCCGCGGTCTGATCGCGTAAAGCTTGCGACCTCATGGCGATGCCCCTCGGAATAGCTCGAGTTCCCATCGCCAGATACATGTCTGGTTCGAACCTATCTTGAACCAAAAGTCTATTAGAAGTGACCCGGGTGACAATCCTCGTCAATGACCATAAGCAATGTCTTTACGATCACTCATACACAGGTAAAATTTCAATTCTGCGATCAGAATCACACTTTTATAAAAGTACCGCTACCAGCTCTGATACCGCGATCAGACTTAAAGCCGCGGTTAGAACTGAAATATACTACGAACAGAATTGAGGCTCGATCAGACCGTCACTTCGATTAGAATCGGAGCTTAAAAAAGTATGGTCTCAATCATACCGCAACCCAGTCAAAATACATCCATACGTCCAAAAATTGAGTCATATGATTTTTTCATGAAAATATCCAAAGCATATAAAGGAAAAACGTCCTCTGAAAAGCACTGAAAACTTTTCAATCCTTTTGCACTTTTAGTTTCCGAAACAAAGAAGTCTTTTTGTTTCAGATCCAATGCCTGAACACTTTAACGGGTCTGCCAGAGACAGTATCCATTATGGGAAATAAATGAATAAAGTACTCGGTGGAACGTTTGAATGGAACGTTACTTACATTAATGCGTCTCCTCGGGTCTATAAAAGGAGCAGATGTCTTCCTGAAGAAGACACTCAGCCAGAAAACCCTCAACATCACCGCCGCACAAAACCCCCATTCCTCTTAGCCTTCGTCTTCCCCAAAAGTCACCAACTTTTCCTTCAACTCTCCACCGAAAAATGGCGTCCTGGAGCCGATCCATCCACCATTCCGAGGAGAGTTTGATGTTGTTGGAGAAGGAGGAGATCCTTCCTCCGCGGCTGCTAATCAACTGGCTGCCTGCGGAGAAGGATCAAGAAACCCCGACCATCCGAGAGGGCGAGTTGGTGGTTTTCGAGGAGTACTTGCGCTGCGGGTTCCGATTCCCTGAGAGTCGGTTCCTGAAAGACATCCTTGAGCACTATGGGTTGGAGTTAATCAATCTCCACCCCAACGCGGTGTTGATATTGGCGGTATTTCAACACCTGTGCGAGGCGTTCGTCGGAGTGTATCCTAGCGTGGATCTCTTCCGGCGATTTTACTTCTCGGCGTGGTCGAAGAGCGCCAACGCCGCCGGATGCATTTACTTCAGGCTAAGGGATAAGAAGGAGTATCCCTTTCCACCCCTGCAAGATTCAGTGCACGGGTGGCATCAGAAGTGGTTTTACTGCACCCCGCCAAAAGAGAGTGGGCTGTGGTTTGAAAACTCACGGCCGGAGAAGCCAAGCGAGTTGGACACTCTCCCGGCGATGAACGCGGAGTTCATGAAGCACGCCGAGGTGATTCTTCACTTAGTCGAAGAAGGGCTGACGGCACGCTACGTCGTCCGAGACTTTGTGAAGAACCGGGTGAGCCCCCTGCGTGAAAGGGCTCATCCGGCTTGGGAGATCAAGTCCATGGCAGACAGTACCCTGGACTATAACGAAGGTATTCGTCTCTAGTACCGAAATCTTTTTATATCATTTCTGGAATGCACCAATTTTAACTTGTATTTGGGAACAGTTCTGCCCTCAGCTGAGATCGAGAGGCGGACTAACTACCTCCTCCGGGCGTACAACACCGAGGTAGAGGGTCCCAAGGGATCGCCTCGCCCCCAGAGCTTAATCCACGCCGGCGACGACCTCAAACAGGAACGCCAAAAGGTAAATTTTTCACTTGGCCTCTGTTTTGCAGGTCCTATGTCTGCCGAGAACTAATCCCATTGGAATGAGAACAACTTCTAGGGAGGTTCGATGAGGCGAGGTTTCCCAGCGAAAACGTCGATTACCTGGGGAAGCCAACAACGAAGTACGTGAAGAAGGTTTCCTTGAGACCCAGGACGAGGAATCCTGCCCCCAAGAAATCCAGGCTAAATCTTGGGGAAGGGTCTTCACGAAGCACTCCTCCTACTGCCCGAAAAATTGCGGTAAGATACCACATTCCTCCGAACTTTCCAGGTGTGAACTGGAATTACTTCTTCATCGTACAGGGAGAGGGGAGCGAGGAGGAAGATGATGATGTCCCCCTGATTCGCCGGAGGAGGAAAATTACGGTCTCTCCGTCCGGTGATGCTCCAACCCATTCTACAGAGACAACTGCTACCGCAGAGGCAGCTGCAGCAGACCCCGCGGCCGGCGAAAGCCCTGTGGTCGCGGATGATCCCCCAGCTCCTGAAGCCCCCGAGGCTTCAGGGCTAGTCGCCTCTACTTCCCTGGTTGAAGGGACGACCATGGTAAGGTTTTCTCACAGTCTTGTTTTCCTCAATTCCCCCTGTGCATTTAATGAACTAATGCTTATGCAGGGAGAAGAGCTTCCGCCTGCAACTCCTGCGAGTGCCAGGGAGGAAAATCCTCCACCTCCGCAGACTGGAGTGGAGGTGGTTGAACAAGATCCTGTGGCGGTTGCACACGAGGTGCCAGCCCCAGAAGTCCAGGAGCCATGGAGGCCTTCGGATGCGACCCCGCCAACGGGACCAATTACTCAGGTAAAGATTTATCTCATTCGTCTTCATCTTCCCCTAGAAATGTGCTCACAGAAGAACATATCCAGGGGGGAGATGCCTTGTTCTCCAAGAGGAGGATCAGGCCGGATGGCAATTGTCCCCCTTCTCGAGGGGAGCCTCCCTTGAAATCTCAAAAGCTAATGGGATTTCAAATAAGGTAAGAATCTTTATCCCGATTGTATTTAAATGATGGTTATGAACTGTGATTGTTCTATTCTTCTTTCCTTTGTCAGGCGAAAAGAAACAACATCCAGCCCTTCAACCTCTTCGGGGAGGGTTGAGGTCGCTGCTGGAACAGGAGCTTCCAGTGAGGAGCGCTCCGTCCCCTTAGTCCAGGAAGTCGTCCGGGCCGTGGGAGGAAAAATAGGCGCAAGGACCCAGTCGCAACCGACGGCAACTGGGGGCAGTGCCCAACAGGCACTCCCATCTACTGCCCCTGCTGTAGGCGCCTTCGAACCTTCAACGAGTATTCCCGTTAGTCCGGAAGATGCCTCAATACAAGAGTTTATGAAGGTATAATGAACCCCTCTCTGGGTGCCTGAATTGTACATAGAACACCCTTAACTCCCTTTTTTGCATCGCAGGAACTATCCCGGATGATGGCCCATTCGCGTGCTACGGTGGCAGGCATGGAGGCCATACAAAGAGAACGAGACAGCTTGCGCAGGTAAGGACCATTACTCCTCAACTTGTAAAAATATCAATTGGTTATGACCACCCCTTCTGTTTTACTACAGAAAGGTGGCATCGTTGGACAAAGAAGTGGCCACAGTCAAGCTTCATTCGCTCTCAGTGGCTAGGAACCAAGAGATAGAAAACAACAAACTGCGGTCACAACTTGCTGGTAAGTCGATTCCTGATTAGAAAGACTTGTCCTCATAACCTGTGAGTAATATTTTCTCTCGTTGCAGCGCAAGCTGGTCAAATAAAGCAACTCAGCCAGGATAATAAACTCCTCCAGGATTCAATCCAAACCTCCGAAAAGTCGATTGGAAAGCTGAGCCGTTCGATCTTCGAAAAACTGAAGACAGTGGCTCATCTTCTGAAGGCTGATGTGGTCGAAACCACAAGAGACAATCTCAGCCAAGATGACTGGTATGCGCTAGTCTTGGCCCAAGCGGAGTCACTTCTCGAGTATCTCCCTGAGGATACACAGTGACGAGCAGAGGCGATCAGAACCAGAGTTCGGTCAGCCGCTTCCGCTGTCCTCAGTCGGGTTCGTCTTCACCATGGCCCAGATGCAGATCTGAATCCATTGGTGGGACCGATTGAGGTCGAGAGTAAAGAACAACTTGAAGCCGTCATGGAGGAGGTTAGTCCCCTTGTAGATAAGCTCCTGACTGAGCTTGGGATCGAATGATCCCAATACCTGTACAGAAACAGTTGTATACAATGCAATGTATATGGAAATTCATTTTTGAAAATGAATATATATTCTGATTTTCCTATATATATATTCTTGTTTTTGTGTTCATTTCATATTGTAAATATATCCCCCTAGCCCCCGCCTGTGATTGTTAATACTGAAGACTTAGTATCACAAACGCAGGAGAGAAGTGAATATAACGACCAGGGATGTGTGATCGAACCAACAATTATGATCAAAATAACGCCTAGCCTTGTTTGCAAACCAGCAGCCACTCAGATAACCAAGGACTTGCCAGAAAGCCCCGTGTGCGTTGAGAAACGGCTTATTTAGGAGTGACTTGTCTGGAAGCGGTTATGAGATCGGCCAGCGAATCCGACTAGAACGTTATAATGATCTAACCGCGGGCGACCAGCCCCCGAGTCAAATTCGCAGTAAATAGGCATAAAGGGAAATATTCATCGTATGAAATCAAAACATTCTTTGTTTTATAAAAAAAGATGCTAATTGAACAGGAAAAGGGGTTGAGTACTTACACATAGAACTTGCGAAGTTGATCGATGTTCCAAGTATTGGACAAAATTCGACCATCCTCCATGGCTAACCGCGCGGATCCTGGTCGCGGCACCGAGACCACAATGTAAGGGCCTTCCCACTTCGGGGAGAATTTGTTGCGATTAGACTGATCTTGGATTTTTTGTAAGACCAGATCGCCCACGTGAAGACTACGTGGTCGCACCATTTTACTGTGATACTTGCGCAAAGCTTGCAAGTATGCTGCGGACTTGATCAAAGCGCGATCACGCCTTTCTTCTAGGAGGATGAGGTCTTGCGACCGCTGTTCGGACTTATCAACCTGTTCGAATTGTTCTGTCCGAACAGATCCAATACTAACTTCCATAGGCAATACAGCCTCGGCCCCATAGACCAAATGGAAGGGCGTCTCACCGGTGGCTCGACTAGAGGTAGTTCGCAGCGCCCATAGAACAGTATAGAGCTCGTCTGCCCAAGCCCCCGAGCGAGTCTTAAGGCGATCAAAAACACGTTTTTTAATGCCTTGTAGTATCTGCCCATTGGCCCGTTCTACAGCACCATTGCTTTGTGGATGTGCCACAGAAGCAAAGCACACCTTAGTTCCAATCTGGTCGCAGTAGTCTAGGAAGAGACCACTAGCGAATTGAGAACTGTTATCGGTGATAAGACGGTTTGGAACACCAAATTGAGCAACAATGTTCTTATGAAAGAACTTTTGTGCTGCTGATGCGGTAATATTTCGTACCGGTTCAGCCTCGATCCACTTCGTGAACGTGTCAATGGCTACGAACAGAAACTTGTACCCATTGACCGCTTGTGGCATAGGACCTACAATATCCATTCCCCAGACCGCGAAAGGCCATGCGAGGGGAATGGTTTGTAATGCATAGGCAGGTTGATGAACCTGTCTGGCGTGAAACTGACACTGAGGACACATCCTGACCATATGCTTGGCATCATCAAGTGTCGAAGGCCAGTTGAATCCTTGTCGAAAAGCTTTTCCGACCAGTGTCCGATATGACGCGTGTGCACCACATACACCGTCATGTATTTCTTTCAAGAGGGATTTTCCTTCCTCCTGAGATATGCAACGCATGAATACTCCTTGAGTACCCTTTCTGTACAAAACCCCATCTATGATCTTGTACAGACGCGCTTTTCAAATTAACCGATCGCTTTCGGTTTCGTCCTCGGGTAGGGTCCCGTGTTCAAGATAGACTCTCAATGGATGAGTCCAATCCTGTTCCTGACCGAGGTTGGTAACGGAGGCTATTACTGGATCATCCTCGACCGAAGTCATGATCGAAGGACGGTCCAAGTGTTCAATGAACACTCCTGCCGGAGCGGATGTGCGTGAGGACCCAATTTTGGATAATTGGTCTGCGAGAATGTTGTCTTTTTGCGGGATGTATTGGACTTCGAAATGACTGAAGTGTTTTTCCAATCTCCTCACTTCCCCCAGGTAATGAGCCATTGTCTCATCGGAGGTGCTGTACTCCTTGTTTACCTGGTTTACGACCAGCTGTGAGTCTCCCCTCACCACTAATCGACGGACTCCGAGGAATTTTGCTGCCCGGAGCCCTGCAAGAAGACCTTCATGCTCTACTGCATTGTTGGTCGCAACAAAGTGTAGTTGGATGACATACTTAAGCTGTTCACCCTGAGGCATAACTAAGACCACTCCAGCCCCCGAGTGTTGAAAACTACGGGAGCCATCAAAGTACATTGTCCAGTAATCAGGGCATTCCAATTCATCGGGCACCTCCACGGGTGGCTCAGGGTTGGTCCATTCGACCACAAAGTCGGCCAGAACCTGAGACTTAACCGCCGTGTGGGGCGTGAAATGGTTTTCGAAGGCACTGATTTCGACCGCCCATTTGGCGATTCGACCAGATTTTTCTTCGTTTCGGACAATATCCCCCAAAGGAAAAGAGGAGGGTACTGTGATCTTGTGAGCTTGGAAGTAGTGTCGTAGCTTACGGGAAGCCATCAGTAGCCCGTAAAGTATCTTCTGGACCTCAGGGTAACGCTCCTTAGGACCATGAAGTACCTCGCTCACATAGTAGACGGGTCTGTGTATTCCTTCCCTATCCGCGATCAGAACGGCGCTGACCGCGTGCGGTGTGGCCGCCAGATAAAGGAGCAATGGTTCTCCTTTGTCGGGAGACACCAATACTGGCGGACTGGATAGATATGTTTTCACCTCCTGAAACGCTTTTTCGGCCTCATCCGACCATGCAAAATTGTGATGCTTCCCCAAGGCTTTGAAGAAAGGTAATCCCCTTTCGCCTAGTCGCGATATGAAGCGACTTAAGGCCGCCATGCGACCAGCCAGGCGTTGAACATCCTTCATGGTCGAGGGCGATCTCATTTGTTCAATGGCCCTGATTTTCTCAGGATTAACTTCAATGCCCCTGGAACACACAAGGAAACCAAGGAGTTTTCCTGAAGAAACCCCGAAAGAACATTTCTCCGGGTTTAATTTTATTCCAAAGCGATTCAAATTACAGAATGTTTTTGCGAGATCGTCCAAATGGGACAATCTCTTGGTACTCTTTACAACCAAGTCGTCTACATATGCTTCGAGATTACGCCCTATCTGGGAAAGAAAGGTCTTTTGCATCAAGCGCTGGTACGTGGAACCTGCATTCTTGAGACTGAACGGCATTCTGACGTAGCAGTATGTGCCGAACGGGGTGATGAAGGCAGTTTTCTCTTCATCTTCTTCTGCCATGCTAATTTGATGATATCCTGAGTAAGCATCCAGAAAACTCATCTGTTCGCAACCCGTAGTTGAGTCGACCAACTGGTCGATGCAGGGAAGGGGAAAGTCATCCTTCGGACAGGCAGCGTTGAGGCTAGTGTAGTCGACGCACATGGGCCACTTGCCATTTGACTTGCGGACCATGACTGGATTGGCGAGCCATTCCGGGTGATCAACTTCACGGATAAACCCGGCCTGTAGGAGTTTGTCCAACTCCTCTCGGATGGCTTCCTGTCGGTCAACAGCAAAACACCTGAGCTTTTGCTTTATTGGTCGTTGTCCAGGTCGAATTGCTAACCTGTGCTCAATTACTTCCCTTGGGACACCGGGCATGTCGGACGATTTCCACGCAAACACATCTGCATTAGCCCGGAGGAAAGTAATGAGATCGAGTTCCTATTTGTCATCCAGAGCTTATCCGACCCGAATTGTCTTGGATGGATCATCTGCTTACAAAGGAACCAGTTTGAGTTTCTCATCTGGTCGAGGAGCAGCCTTGATCGCTTCGGTGGCGACGATGGCGACCTGGGAGTCCCGGAGGGGAAGTTGATCGACCATCTCCAAAGATAGCCGGTCGCACGTGAGTGCCACGTTGCGACTGCCTCTGACCGAGATGACACCCTTGGGGCCAGGCAATTTTCCGCACTGGTAAGCATAGTGCATTGCCATCATGAATTTAGCGAGAGTTGACCTGCCAAAGATTGCATTATAAGCCAAATCACAATCAATTACGTCAAAAGTAACCAATTCTGTTCGGAAATTATCTGGTTCTCCTAGCATGACCGGGAGGACCACTTGTCCCAACGGCATCATGGAGGGGCCTGGGATTATCCCATAAAACGGATGGATTATGGGCTTGATCTTCGAACGAGGAATTTGCATCTCGTCGAGTGCCTTGACCAACAAAATGTCAATGGAACTCCCTCCATCGATCAGGACCCTTTCAACTCTCGCGTTACTGATGATCGGGGTAATGACCAGAGGTAGTCTCAATGGTCGGGTTAGCCCCACAGGACAATCAGCGCGATCGAACGTCAAAGGAATATCCGACCAACGGGGGAATTGAGGTTCACCAAGGGATGTCTCCGTTTGGTTAACCTCTCGATAAAAGGCTTTAAACTGCCTTTTGGAAATGAAAGAAGAAGAACCTCCAAAAATAACATTAATATGATTTTGAGGTACCTGGTAGGACATTTCCTCGTCTCTGTCGGCGTCCCTAAGTCCGCACGCCTATTCCTTAGGTGGTAAGGTTGGCATTGGCCCAACTCCCTGGTAGAAGTCATCCAGTTGCTTCAACCAACCCCTGCAGTTCTTAAGGTCGTGGCCTGCAGAGTTGTGGAGTGGACACCACTTCTTGCCTTCCTGCGGATTAGTTGACTTTTCTGGCTGGTCGGCACTCCGACCACTAGAGGCAGTTTTATTTTTAAATGAAGGTTTGTTACCTTTGGTCGAAGGCGGCTTCTCTGCGACTGCGACCTCGCGGTATTGTCTAGAGCGGTTCCTCTTCGACTTTTTTGACTTCTCACCTGATGAAGATTCCGGCTTCTTGCTTGAATCTTCCTTCCTGGAGTCTTTGAAACCTGGTTGTGGTGGTAGGTCACCCTTGTCGCCATCCGGTTCCATTCGACCACTTCGGCTGCGTCAGAGTATCGATCGGCCATGTCGAACAGATCAGCCACTGATCGAGGAGGGTGAATAAGCAAGTCCTCGGTAAATCTCCGGTATCGAACGGCATGTTTAAATGCCCTGATAACGGAGCCATCAGATATGTTCGGGATGGTATTCCTCACCCTGACAAACCTCTTGACAAACTGCCGAAGTGTTTCGGTTGAAGTTTGCCATAGCCGATGAAGGTCGTCCTCTTTACCCGGCTTTTGGTAACAATTTTGGAAATTGCTGAGGATGGCATCGCATAGCATTTCCCAATTGTAGATGGAACCCTCGGGCTGATTAAACAGCCAGGTTCTAGCCGGTCCTGCGAGGACTGTAGGCAGGTAGCTGGCCATGACCTTGTCATCGCCTCCCGCCGCTTGGATGGCAGTGATATAGATTTGAAGGAACTCGGATGGGTTTTGAGTTCCGTCAAACCTCTCAATGGCCCCTGGTCGAAACTTATCGGGCCAAACGACTGCTCGTAGGCCAGGCAAAAAAGCTTTACAACCAACGTAGGGACCGTGAATCGCCCTGTGACTCTCAGCTGGGTCTCGGGCGACCTCACGCAACGGCGAAGTTACTCGTGGTCCCAAACGAGAGTGGACAGGAACTCGATCCCTACTACGAGAATCCTGCATTCGCCGGTGTCTGTCCTGTCGGGACGGTACGGGCAGCGGGTAACTTCGTCGGCCGGAACCAGAGTGAGGACAATCTCGTTCGCGGGAACGTGTTACCGAGCGAGAAGAGGCCGTTGGGGTCGCCTCAGACACGACCTCATCCAGTCTCTCCGCCAGGATCCTAAAATAGGCCGGTTTCTGCGCATCCGTGACCGTAGGAGGAAAGTTACGCATGACTTCCGCGATAGATCGCAGTCGACCATGGGTACTTCTCCTAGGGGCACAGGTGTTACTGTTTCTTCGTCCATCGGGAAACGCTCCGGTGGTAAAGAAGGGGTCTGGTCGCGTCTGCGACCTCGTGACCGCCGAGAAGAACCCGGAGCAGCATCATAACGAGCCTGCACATCTTGAAGAGCCTCTAGGGCAGTTCTGCGTAGTTCGTTGTTTTGTTTCTCGAGATCTTGATCCTCCTTCTGTTTGCGATCTTGTTCTTCCCTAGCAGCCTGTTGATCGGGAGTTTCTTCCGACAAAGCAGCAAACTGCCTAGGGAGAGAGGTTGCCAATGGGGAAAACATCTCAGTTTGTTTCGAGTCGGACTCGAAATCAAAGAGGCGGTGAAGGTTATCAGGGTCGAACCTTCCGGGGCTGAGATCCAGGTCGACATCATCCTTCCCCTCGGTGGGGTCGTATGACGGACCGGATTCATCGCCCAGCGCATCAAGAACCTCTGTGGGTTCTGACCTTGCGTTAGTTGCTCCCTGGTCGATAGACATGACCTGGAGAGACGATTCAACCTCTGGAAGATTCTGGCCTTCAACCTCCTCCATCGGGACAGGATCGCTTGGAGAAGGCATTGGGATATGAGCATAATCCTCGAGATCGAAATCGTTATCAGAATCATATGCTCCAGCCATGTTTCAGCGAACCTCCGGATTAAAACTAGGACGCCTTGAGAAAGGCCCCACGGTGGGTGCCAGCTGTCGACGATTCAAACTCAGAGTCCTCAGCCGAACTTATGCAAAATTTGTAATAGCGAGACCTTCCAAGATGACCCTCCGGGAAGGTATGTAGAACAATGGAGAACAGGAGCACAGAGACGTTTATACAGGTTCGGGCCCTCGATGGTGGGAGTAAAAGCCTTACGTCCTGTTGGGATTTAACTATAGGTGATAAAAGGTTATAAGATGGTAGAAAAACTCCTTCACAGGCGAAGGGTTTTTCCTATGTAAATGTACAGAATAAAGCCAGGAAGGCTTGTAAGAACTATCTAATCTAGGCCGTAGACTTGGCTGTTTGAGTTGTTGAGATGCGTTGTATCTCGCCCTTTTTCCTGCTTGACACTCCATACCACCCTTTTATACTGGTCGAAAGGGTGCCATGCAGTAAACTGCATCAAACAGTTGCTTGGACGGTTGAATACGGTTTTTAGAAAACCGCTCTTAACCTCCACGCAGGTTAAACACGTGTTATTCACGGATAACTGCACGTATTAACCTCCTGACGGTTGATTCTCCACGTGGGGGAATCTTCGGGATACTTGGAATATTTCCGCTATAGGAATAGCCAGACAAATGAATTCCAAGCACCCTGGTCGAGAATGCTCTGACCGCAGGATATTGGCTGACCGCACAACATCTCGGTCATTCTGTTCGCGTATAGCATATGAACTCCTGACCGCGCGAAGCCTGCGACCTGATCGCGCAAAGCCTGCGACCTTGGGCTGATGCTTCTCAGAATAACTTGAGTTCGCACCGCTAGACACGTGTCTGGTTCGAATCTGTCCTGAACCAACAGTGCATTTATTTGAACTGACTCGGGTGTCAATCCTCGTCAGGGTCTTTAGTTGAACTTATGCAGAATTTGTAGGTTGTGAGACCTTTCAGGGTATCCCTCCGGGAAGGTATGTTGAATCAAAGATAACTAGAGCACAGAGAAGTTTATACAGGTTCGGGCCCTCGATGGTGGGAGTAATAGCCCTACGTCCTGTTGGGATTTAACTATGTGTGGTAGAAAGAGTTACAAAGTTATGGAAAAGATCTTCACAAGCGAAGATTTTTCCTATGTGTTTATACAAGACAATGCTTGGAAGGCTTGTGAAAGCTATCTAACTTAGACTACTATCTTCTGATTGCTTGATTTGATGATCTGATCATCTACTTGTCCTATCTTCTGATGCCCTGTTTGATGCATTGGGTTACCCCTTTATACTGGTCGAAAGGGTGCCAAGTCATAACGGCATCAAACAGTTGCTTGGATGCAATTTTAGCAACTACCCCTAACTCCCACGCAGGTTTAACACGTGTTACTCATGGATAACCCCACGTATTAACCTCCTGACGGTTGTCTCCATACGTGGAAGGATCTTCAGGATACTCAGGATATCCTTGTTGTGGGGATAAAACAATCCCGCGTTCCCTAGTCGAAGGTGTTCTGACCGCGCGTTGTTACCTGACCGCGCACTACCTGCAATCTTCTGTTCGCGTATGGCATATGAACTCCTGACCGCGCACTAGCTATGGTCTGATCGCGTAAAGCCTGTGACCACATGATTGTGCTTCTCGAACTAACTTGCGTTCGCATCACCGGGCACTTGTCTGGCTCGAATCAGTCCTGAACCAGCCGTGCATTTATTTGAACTGGCTCGGGTATCAATCCTCGTCACTTATGTCGGGTCGCTGGCCTCTGCGGTGGCCGGTGCGCCGGACACACCCCTATCCCCCTTTTCCCGTGGGAGAAGGGGAGAGCTTGAGGAGCGCGAGCTCCTCCGCGAGCTCCCTCATGGACCTCACACCCTGGACGCCCACATCTTGCTGAGGAGCTTCAACTCCTCAGGGGTCCTTACCGGGGGCTTGGGGGCAGACAAGTGGCAGTAGGAGGGGGGCCCCGGGGAGTAAGTTACCCTGGTGTCCCGGACCCGGAGGTAGAACCACCTCCGAAGCCAGTCCCCCCAATAGTCCAGGGAGGTCGCCACCGGGTACTCCTCAACCCGAGACAGTAGCAGCTACATCAGAATGGAGCCGAATGTGGACTTCGGCCCTCCTTTGACGATGTGCGAGCCCCTCACTGAGGGCTCATAGAAGTACCAAAGCAGCCAGAGCGTCGGCTCCCGTCCGTTGGCTGTCTCGCACAGCCAAATGAAAAGGCCCATCTGGACGAGGGTATTGGGCATCAAGTGGTTGAGCGCCACCCCGTATTCTCGGAGGAACTCCGGGAGCAATGGATGCACCGAGAGCCGGAGGCCGGCCTCTACGAAGGCCTCGAAGACAACCACCTCCCCGGCCAGGGGGCGAGGTGTGGTCTCCTTCTTCGGGGGGATCCGAACGTCCCCATCAGCGAGGACCCCCCGATCCACGAGGGACTCCAAGTCCCCCGAGGTGAACTCCAAGGCCCAAAGGAAGTCCGCAGTAACTTCCTCCGGGAGCACATCGGCGGTTTTGGCACGGCCTTTTGGTGCCATGTAGTTGTCGGTGGCTAGTTTTCTAGGAGCAAAGTTTCCAGGGGCTAGGTTTCCGGGAGCGAAATTCCCGAAGGCTAGGTTGCCGGGAGGCTAAGTTCTCAGGGGGCTTGGTTACCGGGAGAGGCTCAGAGCGCCAGTGAGGAGTTGGAGGCTAAAGCTTGAATGTGAGCTATTCAGGCCCCCCGAGGCCCTACTTATAGTGGCCAAGCGCGGCCCCGATGGGCGACACGTGGCCCCTCCGGATAAATCTGGGCCGCCCATTTCAAACGTCGTGTGAAAATCGAAGAGATGCGTGGGAAACGACGCTCCCACACTCGAACGGCGTGAAGCCATCATGACCAACGGCGCACGCTAATCGAGGCCCGTGGCGTCATGATGATCGGCGGCGCCACCATAAATGAGTGGTGCAAAAAATGAAGTGTCGCCAAGTGCCGAAGGCCTCCTCCAGGGGAGATGTTCCTGGTGATGTCGACCATTCCCTCTAGGACTTAGGGCATGTCCCCGGAGGGCATAGGGGGCTGCTGTCGGGGGAAATCTCCACCCAATCAGTTCCGGTGATAGCGCCCTCGGGACCATGTCCCGGACGCCGCCACTGGCCCAGTGAGAAGTGCCCCGGGGACCATGTCCCAGGACCCGCCGTTTGCCCGGGGACAAGGTCCCCCGGTGACCCATCCCGGGCGCCGCCATTTGCCCGGTGACAGGGGCGTCCGATGACCCATCCCGGGCACCGCCGTTGGCCCAGTGTCAAGCACCCCCGGTGACCCGTCCCGGGCGCCGCCGTTTTCCCGGGGACAAGGGCCCCCCAGCAGCCGTGGGGGCCTCCTGCGCAGGGTCACGTGGGGATCACGTAAGGAGCGCCTTGGGAATCAACGAAGACACTTGTCAAGCATCCAAGCCCCCTGGTCAGTAGAAGGACGTCGGTGCCCCTTGATCCGATGGTTGCAGTCGGGGTAGTCTTGTAATTTGCATCTTTTGGGCCTATATATATGCCCTTGTACCCTTCTCTTGTAACTAAGGACAATTCATTATCATCAATACACAAAAAATGAATAGGCGTGCTAAGGAGCACTCTCCCCACGAGAGAGCTCCCCTAGCCAACCCTTGTTGGGAGCACGTCGACAGGACTAGGGCCTCCACTGGGGCTCAAACCTGTATAAACCCTTGTGTCACTCTCTGTGTTGGTGCGACGGGAGAGGACCGGTCAGGCGGTCAGCTCGCATTGCTTTTCATTCGCTAGGAACCTCTATAGAACCTGCTGAGGTATTCATAATACCACGACAACTTGCAAGAGCTTGGTAAGAAACGTGAGTGAGAGTGAATTTTACTTCTTGTCCACCACCTAGTAGTTGATAGGAAGAATATATATACACGGTGTTTTCTCTTCTCTTCTACTAACAATGACGGGATCGGAGACTGGAGTTCCGGATGAGATGATTGTGTTACAAGAAATGAGCTCATGAAGTATGTGGAGGATCATCAAAATGCGTTGAGAGGAATCGACGCCAACCTCACCAAGCTTTCTCAAGACAATGAGCATAGGATGGAGCGAATCGAGCGGAGCATCGCCAACCTCGTCAAAAGAATGGAGCACCTTGAGATGCAGCCACCTCCACCTACGGCTCCTAGCCCTCCCAATGGAGGTCGAAGGGTGGGAAACCTTGCTGCCCATGGAGATGAAGAAGCATCCCTTGCCGATGACATAGAGAATGATGAAGGTGAAGAGAGTGTCGGCATTCTGGATGATCGTTCTGCTGAACAGGAGGCACAGCTACGCCATCGTCTTCACCGCAATCGTCATGGTATGAGAGGTAACAATGGTAATGTTAATCGACATCTTGGTAATGTTAGTGACGCATTTTCTAAAGTGAAATTTACCATGCCATCTTTTGCGGGTCGTTATAATCTGGATGAATATTTAGAATGGAAGTTAACCACGGATCAAAAATTCTCATGTTTTGAAGTTCCGGAAGAACATAGAATTAGACTTGCCACTAGTGAATTTACTAACTTTGCATCATATTGGTGGCATGAAATTAAACAAATGGATAATGTCCCTACCACTTGGAATGCTTTGAAAGAATTAATGCGAGATAGATTTGTACCCTCATATTATGCTAGAGATTTACTGAATAACTTGCAGCGCTTGAACCAAGGTAATAAGTCTGTAGAAGAGTATTATCAGGAGTTACAATTTGGTATGTTGCGTTGTAAAGTGAAAGAAGAAGAGGATACAAAAATGTCTAGATTTTTTGGCGGTTTAAACCGTGAAATCCGGGACATTATCATAATATCACTCATTTGTTTCATCTTGCTTGCAAAGCTGAAAGGGAAGTACAGGGACGACAAGCTCAATCACGGGGAGGTATTTTTGGAGGATCTACTTCAGCTTGGTCCACACCCACCCCTAGGGCACCACCCGCACCCTCTGCTGGTCGTTCTACTTCATCTACTTTCCGTGCACATCCTGCTGATTCTACACCACCATCACGTGCTACCGCAGTGAGCAATTCAGCGACGATGCAAGCACTGGCGAAGAGCACTTCATCGATGGCTTCCACGGGCAGGACTCGTGACACACAGTGCTACCGTTGCAAGGGATGGGGCCATATCATGAAGGACTGTCCAAATCAGCAAGCCCTCATTGCAAAAGACAGCAGTGAGTATACTAGTGCTAGTGATATTGATGAGGAAGATTTAGTTCTTGTTGCGGCTAACCCTACAGGTAACGAACATGAGACAGATAGCGATGACGATGGAGTGGATAGATTTGGAGCTGAAGCTTCCGAGAGGTATATGAGCATTGTAGCACAGTGAGTACTTAGTGCTCAAATGGAGAGAGCAGAGCAAAATCAGCGCCACACCCTGTTCCAATCGAAGTTCGTTGTGAAGGAAAGATGCTGTCGCGTCATCATCGATGGAGGGAGTTGTAGCAACCTTGCTAGCACTGAGTTGGTTGAGAATCTTGGCTTGACCCCGCAGCATCACCCGTGGCCATGTTACATTCAATGGTTCAACGCTTGCGGTAAGTTGAAGGTCAATAAAATTGTGAGAGTGCATTTTTTGATTGTTACCTACCATGATCATGCAGATTTTGATATAGTGCCTATCCAAGCTTGTTCCTTGCTTTTAGGTAGACCTTGGCAATATGATACTGATGCTTTACACCATAGTAGAAGCAATAAATACACTTTTACACAAAAGGGTAGAACCGTTGAATTAATTCCAATGACCCCTGCTGAAATTTTGAAAGATGAATTAGAAAAAGCTGAAAAAGAACGTAAGGAGAAGGATACTAAAACTGAACATCAAATTGTAGCTAAAGAAGTTTTCCCACCTAAAAAGGATAACAAAGAACATGGTGTTAAGGATGCGGGAATTAAATTGAAAGGTGCTAATATGCTTGCTACGAAATCTGATTTACTTGAATTTGATGTGTCTCCCTCGGTTTGCTATGCTTTGATTTGCAAAAAGGCTTATTTTTCTCTTGATAAATTGCCTAGCTCTTTGCCTCCTGTGGTCACTAACCTTTTGCAGGAGTATGAGGATGTATTTCCGGCTGAGATTCCCCCGGGGCTGCCACCTATGAGAGGTATTGAGCATCAAATCGACTTGATCCCGGGAGCGACTTTGCCAAATCATGTGCCTCCCGAACCAAGCCCGAAGAGACTAAGGAAATTCAGCGCCAAGTCCAAGACTTATTGGACCGAGGGGCGATTGTTCGTTTGCATGGTGTGCCCCACACTATTGTTTCAGATTGTGACGCGATGTTCTTGAGTCATTTTTGGAGCAGCTTATGGAATAAATTGGGAATGAAGCTACTGTTCTCTACTACCTATCATCCCCAAACCTATGGACAGACGGAGGTCATCAACCATACGTTGTCATCTATGCTACGAGTTGTGCTAAAGTTCTCTTACAACAGATCCATCCACTCCACCACCACGCCTTACTTGGGAGAAGAAGATGAGCTAGCGTCGAGGATGACGCTAATTGTAGAGGGGGAGGATGATGAGGACATCACTTCCTCGGATACAAGCACTACACCTACTGATCCTCATGTTTCAACAATTGAAGGTCCAATAACACGAGCTCGTGCACGTCAATTAAATCTTGGGGTGAGCTCGTTCCTCGCTGTTCATAATTATATTATTAAGGATGGGATGCTACTAAATTATTGTGACATTCTGTTACTTAGGAACATTGGAGAAGACACTTCAAGTCATGGCACCTATTGCATGTTGGCTGTTCAGCTTAAGATGGTGCCCCCAACTTCTTTACATGAAGACATACTTTCAGAATGGCGCCACCACCAGTTGGTTACCACCTCATCCTCTTGGCGCTACCTCATCTACAGCAGCACATCACTACCACTAGGCCCAACACACAATTCAGAGTATAGGCCCACGCGAGCCCAGAAGTCAGTTCGGAGACAGCCTAACAGTACCTGCTTCTAGTGGCCATAATTTTTTCGTCCGGAGTCCGATTGAGGTGTATGAGTACTTGATGGAAAGCTTGTTCCGAGACCTTTCTTTTTTAATGGATCCGGCCCCACATTCAGATTCCTTCTGAGTCGGCCACAATCATCAAAATAAGTTGAAATACAGAACCTGGATTCTTAGGTGTTGCGTCACCTCTTTTGTTGGGCCACGGCCCATGTACCCTGCATAGGGTTGCGAGCCAACCCTAGCCACCACCCCTCTCCTTTATATGGCTGAACTCCTCAAGTTATTCCTTAGGTTATTTGCTGTCGTGGTATTGCGAATACCCCAGCAGGTTTCGAGAATGATCCTAGCGAAGATTACGCGGCGCGGGTTGACCGGATGACCGGTCCTCCCCCGCCGGACAAGCACAAGAAATGACACGAGGATTTATACAGGTTCGGGTCCCGGTGGGGGCCCTAGTCCTGTTGACACACTCCCGACCGGAGTCGACTGGGGAGGCTCTCTCCGGGGGCGAGGCTTCCGGAGCACGTCTGTGAGTTTAGCTATTCCAATAAAAGTGATCCGATCCTTTACAACAGAGGGGTACAAGGGCTATTTATAGCCCCAAAAAGAAGCGAAAAACCTAAACTACCCCGGAAGCCACCGTCGGATTGAAGGGTAGGACCGTCCTTCTTCCGGTCAAACGCCTTGGATGCTTGACAGGTGGTCGCTAATTCCCGAGGCGCTCCTCGCGTGACCTGCACGTGACAAACAATTCGAGACTTTACCTTTAGGAGGGCGATGAGGCCTGGGACGGTGCCGGAGGCCATGCCCCGGGGGCCAAAAGGCGGCGCCCGGGGAGGGGCCGGAGGCCACGTCCCTGGGCAAATGGCAGCACCCGGGACGGTGTAACATCCTGAGTTTTGGGGTGAAAAGTTTCTTTCTTAAAAGTCATGCATGCATATATCTCTTCTAGATCAACCAAATCAGCCTCAGCTTTATTCTGTTCTAGCCCTAAATCTCCAAAATCTATCCTGTGACCCCAAGTCAAGATCTGACTTGCCAGATTTGATCTATCAGTTATCCTAAACCTAAAAGTCTCCAGGAGCCAGATTGAATTCTAACCCTAACTCCCAGTATCTAAGTCTCTTTCTGTTTTCGAAAACAGGAAATCCAGATTTACCCTAAGTACCCCAGTTTCCAGATAATTGAGTTATTTTGATTTAACCCTATCCAGACTCAAGTATCCACTGGAATATGTTCCTAGGTATATCCTCAACTAACTCCAAAAAGTTGGGAACCAGATTAATTCATCTAAACACTTTTCGCGGGAAGGTCCAAATTTTACTGCGAATAGGTCCTTTTCTGTTTACCTGGAAGCCTGAAAAGGCTAAAATCTACAAATCAACTCCAACTCCAGAATTTCTTCAGGGAACACCTGCCAGATGCTATTTTATACATATCTCTCTTTTGATCAGACTTCAAAATCTCTCTCCAATCACCAGAACTCGAGATCGACAAAATCCAGATCTGTTTTACCCTAATTTTACCCTATTTTCGAAAATAGGTGAAATCCCTCAAATCTAATCAAACTTTCCCCAAATTTGAGCTAAATGAGTATTAATAGAAATATTATACTCAGCCATGGAATCAAATTCCAAATTGAACCTCTCAAAGACCAGATTTGCAGTTTAGTCCAAAGCCAAACCAACAATCATCGCAAAACAGTCCCTGGTTCGACCACGGGCTACTGTGCACGACCAGGCTGTTTCAATCAACCACGAGCGCCGGAGTTTGGTCGTCGCCGTTGCCGCTGCCGTAGTTTCGTCGCCGGCGACCTCCAACGTTGCCACCTCAGACACTGTTTCCCTGCCGCGTGTGCGCATCGTGTTCGCCACCGTGGAATCACCTCGCCCGCCAGCAGCGCCTTCCTTCTCCCGCGCGCGCACCCGACAACGGCAGCCCAGCTGCGCCACGTTGCAAACATGCCTGGGGGAAACATCAACTCGCTGTTGCATCAACCAGGACTGCGCGCCAGGCTGCAAAAGCCGGCACGGCCGCTGGAGCGCGTCGCTTCGCTGCTGTCCCGCCCGGCCGGTCAATTCGCCGTCGATTCGAGCTTCAATTCTCCAGGCAATTCCAGCCGTTGCTAGCTTCTAGCTGTGCCTATAAAAGCCACCCCAGCCCAGCTCGAAGACACTCACACCAGAACCACTCAAGTTCCTAACCCCGCTCTCTTCTTCGTCTTCTCCGGCGAGCTCGAGAAGAGGCTCACGGTGCCAGGCCAATCCACTGCACCGAACTTCAAATTGAAGCTACCAGTAAGTAACCCTCATCCACTTACCTGTGTAGTAGCAGCCAATTGAACTCTATCGCACCACCTCGCTGGGAATTGCTGATTTTCCCCGACAACTCCGGCGAGCAATTAAACTCTAACCAGAGTGAATTAGCTCTCGAGCCTGTGATCAATCTTGATTAGTGAACTTATCTAAGCATCTCTAAGCAACCAGAATCGAAGAATTTGCTAAAATATGAAAAACCCCAACTTTACACCTTGCATGCAAACTGGGACTCGCCGTTAAGCTTCTGTAGTGATTTTCCAGTTAAATTGACTTCACAACTAGCTTTGTTATACCCCAGAGACCCTCCTCAAGCAAGGACTCGAGTTCAATTGCCCTAGAACAGAAATACCCAAATCAGGATTGAGTTCATCCTTCCTCCAGCCAATATCTTCTAAATTCAGCCACTCCAGCTCAAACCACCTTGCCATCTAGATGTTTTGGACCATTTTGAGCAACTTTGTCTTCTACCACGACCCCTAATTCGGCCTAGAACAGGAGTTATGGCTATGCCCTAGTTGCTGCACTGTTTGTGCTGCAGGTACTCCAGGCCAGTCAACTTCTTCGCTGGTTTTCATCATTTTCCAGCCATTTTCAGCCTTGGATCCTGTTGAATGATTTGTTCCTGTTATCAATGCCTACCTCCCAGACAAAGTGGTGCATCATTTGGAGCTCTAGATCAAAAGATATGGCAAGCCCTAGTTTCTGGCCATGTCAAGATCAATGCCAGGCTATGTCAGTCAGTGGCATTAGCCCTTTTCACTTCCTTCTAGATGTGCATTTTGAGCATAACTTTGTCCCTTAGATTCCTGAGGTTGTGATCAGCAATTTCTTCTTCTATCACAACTTGATTTGAGCCCTTGAACTACAGTTTATGCTAAAACCCTAGATTTTGGCATTGTCAGCCCTATGCCAGAGCATGTCAGCCAGTGGCATTAGCTCTTTTCACCTCTTTTCAGTTGCGCAAACTGGAAATAACCTTGTCCCTTAGACTTGTGGAGTTGTGCTCTACATTTTATTCTACTGCCACAAGTTGAGATAACCCCTCTATCATCCATTGACCCTATGTCGATGCCTTGAACCGAATGTCGACCTAAAGACGTTCGCTGTTTTTGAGCAAACCAGTCACAACCTTGATACCATTCTGATATTTTGAGACATTTGGAACCTTGTAAACCTTCAACAACTAACCTAATCCTAATCAATTTCTAACCTAATCATCTCAGAATCATCAAGACTTCATCTTTGCATTATGCATATAGTATAATAATGTATTGAAAAGATTGTGATTATTGGTTATTTGTTGGTTTGGAGAGCAGATCAAGAGCCCGAGTTCGAGGACTTCACTGCAGATCCGACGTCAACTGCTGTATTTTACGACGCGGAAGGCAAGTCATATTCTTGGTCATCTCGAACCTATATTTTAAGAGTTGCTATAACATAACCTTGAATATAGATAATATTGCATGAGAAAGATTGGAAATGGTTGATTTATGAATTGGCAGTACTAGACTGGTTATCTGTGAAATGTGAAATAAACAAGTTTTGAGCCATGAACTATTATACATATTGTATACTTATATTCATGAAATAAAACCCCTAGCCGTGACCAGGAAATGGTATGGAATGGTGGTAGCACTGGAGGTGCTAGACTGCAAAAGATGTGCAGGCACTGAAGGTGCAGGGTTGTGGATGGTCTGGTCACTGGCATATAAGGACTAGAACCTTGTGTTGTGCGTCTAGTGGCATGAACAAACGTACTAACCGCAAGCCTGGTATGGGACAGGCCTGAACAAGTACTTATGTGAATCGTATATGAAACCCCTGCATGAGATGGAAAGTAATACACTAAACTCACGGGGTTCAGCTCCTCCACGTATCACTGAATGTGATTTGATCAAGCACGTTGACCCAGTAATGGGAAGAGGCTTATGGGTGGGGGTATAGCCCGCCACAACTGCGGTTTGTGTGAAGAAAACTGCAGGGTCAGGGGTGAATTGTAAGTGAAACATAACAAAAGTTCCTGTTATCTCCACCTTGCCGCTCACAGTATGAAGTAAGTCAGGGGTCCAATCATTCTGATAGGATGGGCTTGAAAGTGGAATATCTTGCGGGTAAATTGATACCTCTCTGCAGAGTTAAAAATGTATTCGAATACTTCGTGCTCCCGAGTTTTAGGAGTCTGCTGCGGTGGATTAAATCCACGGGGTGTGACACAAGTATTATTTTCTAAATAAAATATATTAAATCAAGATTACCCAAATGACATGTGTTGTCATGATAAGGAGTGCTGCCGTGGGCTGTCATGTGTTGACGTGTCGCGGTAGTGCTATAATTTAGTGAACATGAATGATGATGTTATATTATAGAAAGGTGCTGCCATGAGCTGAGCCAGGAAAGAAAAAGATTATTTTACAAACATCCATAATTCTTGACTAGTCTAGGTTCATATCATCTCTACTATATGTATCTACTCTTACCTATGACTTGCTGAGTACGTAAGTGCTCACTCTTGCAACCCACAATTCAGTAGATGGAGCATTCTACAACCAAGACGAAGGCATGGAGGACTTCTTGGATCCAGAAGGAGGAGCGTCAGTTCCGCCAAAGCCCTGATGTGTGTTGTTCTGCTGTCCACTTCTCTTTGTGGGTGGGTCACCTACCTTCTGCTGTGTAGATGTTATTTTGCTAAACCATGTATGCCGTGAAGGCATTGTAATCTTCTTATGTAATATCAAGGCCAGCAGGCCACACTGCTTAACTATTTTGTAAGTCACTCTGTTGCAATGTGATATACTCCTGTGCTTGACTTATCCTGGGAAGTCAAGGGTATGTGTATGCTATGCATATATGGGACCAGCTGCAGCGAGCTGGGTCTCTACAGGAGTAGTCGTAGTCCCAGTTTCGGGGCGCGACAGACGGCGCCGGAGGCCAGGTCCCGGGGGCCAAAAGGCGGCGCCTGGGGAGGGGCCGGAGGCCACGTCCCCGGGCCAATGGCGGCGCCCGGGACGGCGCCGGAGGCTAGGTCCCGGGGGCCAAAAGGCGGCGCCCGGGGAGGGGCCGGAGGCCACGTCCCCGGGCCAATGGCGGCGCCCGGGACGGCGCCGGAGGCCAGGTCCCGGGGGCCAAAAGGTGCCGCCCGGGGAGGGTCCGGAGGCCACGTCCCCGGGCCAATGGCGGCGCCCGGGACGGCGCCGGAGGCCAGGTCCCGGGGGCCAAAAGGCGGCGCCCGGGGAGGGGCTGGAGGCCACGTCCCCGGGCAAATGGCGGCGCCCAGGACGGCGCCGGAGGCCAGGTCCCGGGGGCCAAAAGGCGGCACCCGGGGAGGCCCCAGAGGCCACGTCCCCGGGCAATCGTGACGCAACTTACCTGGACTTAGTCCCACGGAGATTTCCCCCGACAGCAGCCCGCCATGCACGCCGGGGACGATGCCGGAGTCCCCGGTGGGTATGGTACACGTCACCGGGAAAATCTCCGGGCCAAGTCACCGGAGCTGCGGCGCTTCGGTTTTCGTGCCCCGCGCTTAAGGCCACGCCGTTTCGCCATAAATGCGCGCGTGGTTTGAACCGGCACCTCGATTCACGCGCCCGTCCCTTCGTTTCCCGCGCACGATTTGAACTTCTACGGTCCAGATTGCTCCGCGGGTGCCACGTGGCGTGCATCTAGACTACGTCCCGCCCCTATAAATAGGGTCTTGGGGGGCCCGGAAGTTCATTCCAAACTTTCAGCCTTAGCGATTTTTGCTCTCCCGGTAGCTCTTTCCGGTAGTTAGCTCCCGGTAGCAGACGTCCGGAAGTTTTAGTAGTAGCCTCCTGAAAGGTTAGCCACCGAAGAAAAAAGAAGAGACTAACCTCATGGCACCCAAGGGTCGAGCAAAGACCACGGAAGTGCCCCCGAAGGAAATGCCCCCGGATTTCCTCTGGGCGTCAGAGTTCACGGCCGAGGACACCGAGTCCTTGGTCGAACGCTGCGTCGTCGCGGACAGGGACATCCGAGTCCCCGTGAAGAAAGACGGAGCCCCCCGCCCTAGGCCCGGAGAGGTCGTGGCCTTCGAGGCCTTCCTGGAGGCGGGGCTCCGGCTCCCGGTGCACCCCATGCTCCAGGAGTTTCTGAAGGAATATGGGGTGGCGCTCAACCACCTCACGCCGAACGCGCTCGTCCGAATGGGCCTCTTCATCTGGCTCTACGAGACGGCGACCGGGCGGGAGCCCACCCTTCGCGCCTTCCGGTACTTCTACGAACCGGCGGCACGGACCTCCCACCTGGTGAAGGGGGGCCCCAAGTCCCCCTTCAGTTCGGTGATGGTACAAATGCTGCCGTCCCGGGTGGCCAACTACCCGGCGGCGGCCTCCCGGGACCACTGGGGCGATTGGGTCCGGAGGTGGTTTTACCTCCGGGTCAGGGACGAGGCGGTGGTGTACGCGCCGGAGCCCCCCACCTATAGCCGATCGTCTGCGCCGAAGCCTCCAGTGTGGACGGACGAGGAGTTCGAGCTCCTCGGCAGGGTGGTCCTCTCCAAGAAGACCCGCTCAATGCGGGACGCTGCCGAGGAGATGGCTCTCCTCCGAATCTCCCCCTTCTCGGGCGGGAAGAGGGGAGTCGGCATGGGCCCGGAACAGCGGCCCCCGGTGAAGCCGGTGACGCGACGTAAGCTCCGGGAACCTGCTGCATTATACTTACGAATTTTTGAAAATTTGACTAACTCTTTACCTCTTGCAGTCCGGCCGTACTCGGCGGCGCGGGAGAAGGCGGAGAACCTCCTCGGGAGGTACTTCGCCGACGAGCACGAGCACGTCGTGCGCCTCGTGGGGGAGGGCCCTCCCCGAAACTTGGTAGCGGCGGCCTACGGGCTAAAGCTGCCGGAGAGGAAGCCTCTCCCCACCCCCGGGTCGCACAAACGGGAGAAGGAAGCGGCCGGTGGCTCGGAGCCCAAGAAGGCCAGGGTCCAAAAGACCCCCGGCCCGTCGACGACGCCGCGGCGACACCGGTGAACCCCCGGGATGAGACCCCCGGGACCGAGCGTGCCCGGGCACCGGCCCGGAAGGGAGCAACACCTCCTCCCCCGAAGAGCCCCGTCGAGGCCCGGGGGAAGGAGGTGGCCGCGGGCGGGGCGGCGTCCATCTTGGCGAACTACGCCCCGTCGCCACCCTCGGTGGAGCCCCTCCTGCCCCTTCCGACTTCTTTGGAGCCGGAGAGGCTGGAGGTGAGATTCGCGGAGGCCTCGCCTCCGCGGGTTTGGCCGGTGGACGAGGGGGGGAGCCCCTCGGTCTACGAGGTTCCTCTGGAGGAGGAGGCCTCGAGGACCTTTCGGCCCGGGGTGGGGAAAGGTCTGATGATCCCCCCCCCCCCGGGCAGGGACCCCCGCCCAAAGCTCTTCGGCCATGTCTTCGGAGGAGACCTCGGCCACGAAGACGCCGGTGACGCCGGCCGCGTTACCGGACTCATAGGTCCGGGGACCCCCCACCGGCAGCGACGCCGACGCCGGGCGAGAGGCCCCTCTGCTTCCCGCGGGGGAAGTCGCCCGCTACGCGGAGGGCCTGCACACCCGGAAGGTGCAGGCCTTCGTCGCGGAGGGAACGCTCCACGAGCGTTTCCAGGGGCTTCAATCCCTCGGGGCCCAGGTAACCCGAGTCGATGACGTCTTCATTCATTTCCTACACTTTGAGATTTTTCTAACTCTATATTTTTTAGGTGGCAGCTGTTACCTGGGGCCTTGAGCAGCGGGTCGCCCGGCTGCTTAAGGAAGCGGAGGGCCGGGCCGCGGCCTCCGTAGGGCAACGTGAGGAGGCCCTCCGGGAACGCGATGAAGCTCTCGCGGAACTGTCCCGGGTCCGGGCCCAAGTTCACATTTCCAAGGCCGTCAACGACCGCCTCAGGGAGGAGGCCAAAGCGAGGGAGGAGGCGCTCCGGGAGCTCGAGGGCACGTGCGTCCGGGCGGTGGCGGACGCGGGCCGCTCCGTCCGTTCGGCCCTCGAGAGCCTTAGCGTAAGCTTAGGCTCCGGGAGCAGCTCGGGGGTGCCGCCGGTGACCATCGCGGAGGCTGTGCGTTTTCTCAACGCACAGGTCTCCGCCATCCCGGAGGCGGCCGACGCTCGAGCACGGGGCAGGGCGATCCCCGTCATCGCTGCCGCTGCGGGGCTCGTCGAGTTCCGGGGGGTCGGCGCCCGGGCGATCGGGGGCCGCATCCCCCGAAGCTTCACGGACTCCTTCGAGCCCTCACGCCGGGAGGTCGAGCAGCTTGCCGGAGGATTCTACGACCGGATCATCCGGGCGAGGTTCCCGGCTCCGGCGCCTCCGGCGAGGGACGTCCCAACCCCGGCCTTGGAAGAAGCCCCCCGGGGGGAGGACGCCAACGAACATGTATGAGCCTCCCCCCGGGTCTTAGTTAGGGCCCTTTTGTTTTGTTAGGACTTTTGATTCCGGTAGCTTCTTAGAAGAAGCCCCGGACACTTGTACAAAAACATTTTGAATGCAATGAAGTTAGAATTTTTTCTAAGTCTTTGAATTGAATGTTGTTACCAGGGTTCCCGGAAGGTTGCTCCCGAGCGAAGGTCCGGGAGGGGCTCCCCGGGGGACGCCCAAGCGGCTTTAATCTTGCTAAGCCTTGTCTCCGGGAATCGCGGTGGGGATAGCGTCCAGGAGCCGATCCGGTTGAGGTGGCGTCCGGAGTGTTGGATCTAGGTAGATCTTAGTATCTAGGTTTTGATGATTAATGACGTTTTGGATAAATCCATGATGATTAAAGTTAATATGAAGATATCAGATTTGATGATTAAATGACAATTTATATAAATCCTGATTTAGCACAAGTAAATTGAATTGATTATCGGTAAACCCTGAATTGGATGTTTTCCTCGATTGCGGGTTTGATATTGATGCATATGTAGAGGATGAGCTCGGTGGTTGCATCAAGCTTATGCTAATTGATTGATCAAGATGTTATATGTTAAATCTTGAGGTTGATGACTTCAGTTGTGGATTTGATATCGATGCACATGTTGAGGGATAGCTCAGGATGATTAGTTATCCATGTATGTGCAAAAGGTTGATGACTCCGTGTTCTGGATTTGATATCTCTATGTATGATTGAGAGAGAGCTCATGATGTTAGTCATCCATATTGATTGATATCATAACTTGAGTAGTATGGATCGTGTGCGCATTTCTTGTATCATATATGGATCTATATGATTGTGAGATTCATCCATTACTCATTTGTTGTTCAATTGAAATTGGTTTTGTCATTTCACCGAAGAAAGAAATTGTTGAGTGAACTCCTGTGTGGAGTGATTTATCTGGTGGTGATTAATGACGAACTGCAAATGAGACTAACGTTTGCGCATTGAGTGTATATGTTCTAGTCTCAGAATGATTGCAGGATGAAAACAAGCAAGGGCGTGAAGAGGATGAAGACAATATGAGACATCCCGAGCAAGGTCAAGCTTAGCGAGGACGAGCTTTGCGAAGACAGGCGCCGAGATGTTGAGCTTCGCGTGGTCAAGCTTAACGAGATCGAGCTTTGCAATGACGAGTGTCGAGCGGTCGAACTTCACGAGGTCGAACTTCACATAAGGTAAAATCCAAGATTAAGGATTGTTTTCTTAGGGTTTTACCGGTCTCGGTGTTTGGAGACAGACCGGGTTGATAGGTTTCTTTTTACTAGTTTGACCGTACTATTAAGAGGGGTCGGAAACTAGTAGCTTGAATCTATCTAGTGCGGAAGCTCAGATGCATTCATATCATCTTGCACTAGTGTCTTGCATTGCTAGTGAGTCTAAGTGTAGTTCATGTGTATTAGATTAAATGTTTTGAAAACTGCACTTAGTCGTGATCGCCAGCTGTTTAAATTGGTTTATTTATCTAGAGCTGGTCGTGGTCGTATTTGCATGTTCTGATCGTATCAGTGTTGATACGTGGTCGTGGTCGTGTAGCTTGTTTGGCGGCTTTCTGTTTAGGGTTTGGGCGTGGTCGTAGGAGTTCGGGCTGGTCGTACCAGTCTTCGACTCGGTTGCGTACGCTCGACCAAACCCTATCGACCACCTGTTTTCGATCGGATGTCAAGACTTGTGTGGTCATGGTCGTTGCTAAGTGACACAAATCACATCCGCGAGAAAACGGCAAATCCGTATGTGCAAATACTTTAAAATTGCATTTGAGATGATTTTGGCTTGGACATTTTGACAGCAGGAAAGTTTCTGAATTTTTTAGAAGTTTCTAGACCTTTCTAGGTCTTGCTCCTGTTGACAAAATTGTAGAGCTCTGAGTTATCTTTCCAACAAGCCAAAAATCATCTCAATCGGATCTCTGGATCAAAAGTTATGGTTTTTTTACTGTTAGTATACAGTAGCCGAACAAATGCATCTGTCCGGGGCTATTTGTCTGAACTGGCCGGACATTGTCCGGCCAGTACAAATTTTTTGAGCCGAAAAATGGAATGGACAAATGCATCCGTCCGGAGCTATTTGTCCGTTATGGGCGGACTTTGTCCGAAATGGCCGGACATTGTCCGGCCTGTACAAGTTTTTTGAGCCGAGAGTTAACAGAGACATATCCATTTGTCCGGACGTTTTGTCTGGACAAATGGTATCCGTCCGGCCTTCACAAATTTCGCCCAACGGTCACTGACACATTTGCAACGGCTGAAATTTTTGTACTGGCCGGACAGTGTCTGAAGTGGCCGGACAATGTCCGGCCTGTACAACTTTTGGCCCGGTTTCTTGCAAACGGCTAGTTTTTCATTGAGGCTATAAACACTTCGTGTTTGGCTTCATTTTTGGGTGCTCAAAGACTTCATTCTTCAGCTGAAAACCTGGCCAATTGAGTTGCATATGTGTTATAGCATTTAGAGGCTAGAATTGAGCCCAAATCTTGAATAGATTTGAGAGAGAGCTTGAGGGAGATTGTGTGAGTGTTTAGTGCACTTCATCTCCATTAGATTGCTAGTGCTAGAGTGTTGAGCATCTCATTTGCATCATTGAGCTTCTAGCACGTGGTTGATTCAAGTGAAAGTGCATCCGGCTTGTTACTCTTGGCAATCGCTTTCGCCTAGACGGTGTCGGAGGAGAGCCGAGATCTCTCCAATTGAAGTTTGTCGGAGAGGCCGGCAAAAGATTGTGAAAGGTGTGGTGCTCGCCTATCCGGTGTGGAGAAGAGCAACCCTAGTGAGATATCCTTCGTGGATATAGAAGCGAGGCTCCGAGAGAGCGCTTCAACGAGGAGTAGGGGAGACCGGGCGAGTCTCCGAGACCTCGGTAAAAATATTGTGTCGATTGCATAATTCTTATTTGCTTTATATTCATCTTGACACAATTGCTTATATCACTATTGTTGCATGTATTGTTAAATATCTCATATGGTTGAATGCAACTAGTTGATTGAATTGTTTTAAGCCTCATTGTATAATTTAGGTCTCTCAATTATTCTTTAAAATTGCTTAATTGAAAAGAAATTTTAAAAGCCTCCTAATCACCCCCCCTCTATTCAGCATCCTTGATCCTACACGGAGTGGCACTTGGACAACTTTGACAATCATCGCGCCGAATTGTCCCCTCCGCGACCGGGGTTCCGGATGATACCTCCCCTCCGGATACTTCCACCAGCGGGATACGAGTTTTGGCCCGAAGATGTGCTCCGGGACGCTCGGCGCCGCGTACGGGCATTGTACCGGGACTTGACCCGGGAGCTAGCGCAGAGCCTCCGAGAGTATTAGGCGTAGGAGCCTTAAGGCGTAGAGAATCCCCCGGGTTAGAACCCGGGTTGTATCGTTTCCAAAGCCCACCGGAGGGGGAAGATGTCCTCCGGGTTTGACAATCAATAAAGCTGTGTTGTTGCTTCTTCTTTCATTGTCTTTTTGTTTCTTCTTCTTGGATGGTCCGGACGACTCCTTTTCACAAGAATGAGCTATGTTTGCTCGTGGGCGGTACGGTCGACGCCCGGGGGTTCCTTATCCCCCCCCCCCCACAGTGGGCCGGAGGATAGCTCCGCGCGCTGTGGGGGTAACAAGGCCCCCAGGATGGAAGTCACCTGTAGCATAGGAATTTTTCTAAGTTAGAAAATTTTAAAACGAGCTTTCTTGGGAAAAGACCTTCCGGGAGACAAGCGTCCGGTCGCCGTGAGAACGGGGAGCCGGGAATAAGGCCCCTTTGGGAGAAACATCCAAGAAAAACCCGATGAGATTTCGGGAGTCGAGCTTCCTAGGAGACAATCGTCCGGTCGCCATGAGAACGGGGAGCCGGGAATAGGGGCTCCGGGAAGAAAATGTCCGAGAGATCCGTGACTTCTCCGGGAGACAATCGTCCGGTCACCGTGAGAACGGGGAGCGGGGAATAGGGTCTCCGGGAGGCATTCATCCGGTCGCCATGAGAACGGGGAGCCGGGAATAACGTCGACTCCCGGAGGAGGAAGATAGATCCAATCAGGCCGCAGGGGGCCGATCATCCGGTCGCCGTGAAAACGGGGAGCCGGGAATAACGTCGACTCCCTGAGGAGGAAGATAGATCCAATCAGGCCGCAGGGGGCCGATCATCCGGTCGCCGTGAAAACGGGGAGCCGGGAATAACGTCGACTCCCTGAGGAGGAAGATAGATCCAATCAGGCTGCAGGGGGCCGATCATCCGGTCGCCGTGAAAATGGGGAGCCGGGAATAACGTCGACTCCCTGAGGAGGAAGATAGAATGCCCGGAGACGGGTCTTGAGTGTTTGGGCAGGGGACTAGTCTCCCAAAGTGACTCGTTACCGCGGCCACTGTGACCGGGTTGCCGCTTACACCCTCAGTCCACGAGGGCTGATCGTAAGCCACCCTACAGGAGGGACTTGCTGGGCCTGGCCCACTTCCTCGCGGAGAGGGCATCCTCACGGGGAGGGCTTCCTCGCGGGGAGGGCATCCTCGCGGAGAGGGCGTCCTCGCGGGGAGGGCATCGCCGCTAGGGGCGGTAATGAGAAAGACCTGCAATGAGACAGTTTGAAAAGCAAGACCTATGTATTGCTAATAAAATGAAATACAGTGTCCCTCCTCCCCCTCCGGCGTGAACGCTCCGGGGGAGGGGACATGCCCGTAAGGCTAAACATAGAACTTGCGAAGTAAACGCAAGTTCCACGTGTGCTTCAGCTCTTGCTCTTGAAGGTTGGAGAGCATGTAGGCCCCCGAGCCCAGGACCGCGGAGATCCTGTAGGGGCCCTCCCACTTGGGGGAGAGCTTACCCTGGGCCTGGGGGTCCGTCACACGCTTGAGGACAAGGTCCCCAAGGCGGAAAGCCCTCTCGCGCACGCGCTGATTGTACACGCGCGCCATCTCTTGCTCGTAGATGGCGTGGCGGAGGAGCGCTCGGTCGCGTTCCTCCTCCACGAGGTCGATCTCCAGGCCCTGGTTGGCCTCGTTGGCCTGGTACGCTACGGGCGTGGCTCCCTCCAGGAGCTCGACCCGCAGTGACCGGAAGCCGATCTCCGGGGGGAGGACTGCCTCCGCCCCGTAGACCAGGGGAAAGGCGTACGCCCCGTCGCCCGGGACGGGGTCGTGCGCATGGAGCAGAGGATGCTAGGGAGCTCTTCTGCCCATGCACCCCGCTTAGAAGCAGTTTGCTCGAGTCTCCGGCGCAACCCCTGTAGGATCACGCCGTTGACCCTCTCGACAGCCCCATTGCTCCGGGGGTGGGCCACTGAGGCGAAGTGGATGACGAGCCCCAGGCCTTCACAGAATTCCCGGAAATAAGCCGAGTCGAATTGGGTCCCGTTGTCCACGGTGATTTCCTGGGGGACACCAAAACGACATACGACGTTTTTCCAGAAAAACCGCTGAACGGCCCGGGACGTGATGCTGGCCAAAGGCTCCACCTCAACCCACTTTGTAAAATAGTCGACTGCGACTACCGCATACTTGTATCCCCCGGGCGCTGGGGGGAAGGGCCCTAAGAGGTCCATCCCCCAGCGCACGAAAGGCCAAGTGATGGGGATTGTCTGCAGCGCTATAGGGGGGAGGTTCGAGCCCTTGGCCATCTTCTGGCATGCCTCGCACGCGGAGACAAGGTCTCGCGCCTCGCGCATGACCGTGGGCCAGTAGAAGCCCTGCCGGAGGGCCTTGGCCGCGATGGCACGCGGGGCTAGGTGAGAACCACAGCTCCCCGCGTGGATGTCTTTGAGAAGTTGAAGTCCCTCTGGCCGGGGGAGGCAGCGCAGGAGGGCAGAAGCCCCCCGCTTGTAGAGCCTCCCCTCCAGCAGGAGATATGCCCGGGCTTTAGCCCGGAGGCGTTTAGCCTCGGTCTCACTAGGAGGGTCCCCCTCCCCCTTGATGAAGGAGATGAGGGGGTCCATCCAAGACGGAGTCCGGATGATCTCGGCGACCTCCGGGACATGAGGCTCGTCGCCCGTGTCCGGGGAGGCCACCGAGAGCTTCGTGATGATTTCCAGAAAAGCCCCTTGGGGAGCGATTCCCGGGTGCTTGCCGCCCGGGCCAAGGCGTCGGCCCGGTCATTGTCCCTCCGCGGGATATGCCGGGCCTCGAGGCCGTCGAAATGCCTCTCCATCTTTCGCACTTCCTGCAAATAAAGACTTAAGTTTGCGTTATGGCACAGGTAAGACTTGTCCATTTGGCAAACTACGAGCTGAGAATCTCCCTTGACTAGGAGGCGCCGGATCCCCAGGGAGCGTGCGAGGCGCATCCCGAGGAGCAAAGCCTCGTATTCGGCGACGTTGTTGGTTGCGGGGAACTCGAGCCGCGCGGCGTACTCGAGTTCCTTCCCCTCGGGGCTCCGGAGGACTACTCCCGCACCAGCCCCGGCGAGACACAGTGACCCATCGAACATGAGGGTCCAATGATCACTGCGTCGGGGCGGCGCAGGGAGATCTTCGTCCCCGGACCCAGAGGCGGGAGTCCACTCTGCGACGAAGTCGACGAGGACCTGCGACTTGATGGCGGAGCGGCCAGTAAGGGACAGAGAGAAGGGGGCGAGCTCGGCCCCCCACTTCCCGATCCGGCCGGTGGCTTCCTTGTTCCGCAGTACCTCCCCGAGGGGGAGGGACGACAGGACGGTGATGGGGTGTCCCAGGAAGTAATGCCGAAGCTTCCGGGACGCCATGAGGAGGGCGTAGCAAATTTTCTCCATCTCCGTGTACCGAGTTTTGGCCCCTTGGAGGGCCTCGCTCACGTAGTACACGGGACGCTGCTGCCCCCCTTGCTCCTTCACCAAGACCGCGCTGACGGCGACGGGGGTCACGGCGAGGTAGAGGAGCAAGGGCTCTTCCGGAGACGGACTCACGAGCATTGGAGGGCTCGTGAGGTACTTCTTGAGGTCGTTGAAGGCTTCCTGGGCCTCGGGGGTCCAGCGGAACCCCTCGAGCCCTTGGAGGATCTTGAAGAACTGGAGGCCCCGCTGCCCTGACCGGGAGACGAAGCGGCTGAGTACGGCTAGGCGGCCGGAGAGCCGCTGGACGTCCTTGACTGAGCGCGGCGGGGGCATGTCTAGGAATGCCCGGATCTTCTCGGGGTTTACCTCTATGCCCCGCTGGGACACGAGGAAACCTAGGAGCTTCCCCCCGCGCACCTCGAAGGCACACTTCTCCGGGTTGAGTTTGAGCCCGAATGCGCGGAGGTTGCGGAAGGTTTCAGCCAGGTCATCGATGTGGGAGGCTGCGCGGGGACTCTTGACGACCTCATCATCTACGTAGACTTCAATGTTGCGGCCGACTTGATCTTTGAAAACAAGCGTCATGAGGCGCTGGAAGGTCGCCCCCGCATTCTTGAGCCCGAATGGCATATGGACGTAGCAGAAGGTTCCGAGGGGAGTTATAAAACTCGTCTTTTCCTCGTCCCCTTCCGCCATCCGGACTTGATGGTAGCCCGAGTAGGCGTCTAGGAAGCTCATGAGCTCGCACCCCGCAGTGGAGTCGACGAGCTGATCAATCCACGGGAGCGGGAAGTTGTCTTTGGGATAGGCGCAGTTAAGGTCGGTGAAGTCCACGCACATCCGCCACCTGCCGGTTGATTTCTTGACGAGGACGGGGTTTGCGAGCCACTCGGGGTGCAGGACCTCCCGAATGAACCCCGCCTCTCGGAGCCAGGCGATCTCCACCTTGATTGCCTCTTGGCGCTCGAGGGAGAGTTTCCGCAGCTTCTGTTTGACAGGGGGGTGACCGGGGGCCACTGCGAGCTTGTGCTCAATGACCCCCCGGGCGACGCCCCGCATGTCTGAAGGCTTCCACGCAAAAACATCGGAGTTTTCGCGCAGAAAGGCCGCAAGTTGCGCTGCGTGCTCCTCAGGGAGCTCCGCCCCGATCCGAACGGTTTTGTCTTCGTCGCCCGGGGACAGCGGGACCTTCCGGAGGCCCCCTTCCGGACGCGGCTTGAGGAGGGGCCTCCCGGGCGGTGGCGCAGCGGCGTCTAGTTCCAGGGGAGAAGCCTCCCCCCCGGGCGTCTTTATGAGGTTGACGCTTCCGATTGTGGCCGCAGCGCGCTCGTATAAAGCACGGGCCATGTCTTGGTCTCCCCGGACGTTGATCACACCATGCGGCCCGGGGATCTTCATGCAGAGATAGTTTTGATGAGTGGCAGCCCCCAGCCGGTTGATTGTGGTCCTCCCCATTATCGCATTGTAGGAGGAGGGGAGGTCCACTACGTCGAAGCGGACCAACTCAGTCCGGTAGTTCTCCGGTGTGCCGAAGGTCATTGGGAGATCTACCTTGCCCACGGGGTGGATCGCCTTCCCCGGGACAAACCCTTGCAGGGGCCTTGCCGCGGGCTGTAGGAGCTTTTCATCCACCTGCATCTCTTTGAAGGCCTTTAGGAATAGGACATTGGCGGAGCTCCCGCCGTCCACCAGGATGCGGGCTAGGTGGCAGTTGTAGATGGTCGCGGAGACAATAAGCGCGTCGTCGTGGGGGAAGCGAACCCCCCACGCGTCTTCCGCCGTGAAGGTGAAGGGGACGTCCGACCACTTAGGTGGTGGGGACGCGTGTAGCACCCCCACAGCCTTCACCTCACGCCCGTACTCCTTACGTTGGCGCTTAGAGTCCTGCCCGGAGGCAGATCCTCCCACGATGACGTTGAGGTGCCGTTGCGAAGTTTGAAAGGGGAGAGCTTCTGAAGGCTCCCCCTCCTACGTCTGCTGACCTCCCGCGGGAGCGGGAAGGGCCGGAACAGCTGGCCGAGGGAGCAAGGAGGCCGGAGTCCCCCCCTGCCCGCGCTGGTCGAGGAAGTCCGCGAAGTGCTGCAGCAGCTGGCTACAGTCTCGGGTAGCGTGGGTACTGGACCTGTAGAAGCTACACCACGGTCCTTCCCGCCTTCTCCCAGCGGGGCCTTCCCGGCCGCTCGAAGACTGTCCTCCCCCATGGCCCTTCGGTTTGGGGAAGGGGCGGTTGGCCCTCGGGGGGTCGCGCGGGCCGCCTCCGCCCTCGAGGACAAAGGTGTCCCGAGGCCGTGGCTCGCTACGCCCCCCCTGTCTGGGGCGTTTGGGGGGATCCCTGGCCCCCCGGTCGACGGGGGCGGGAGCCCTCTGGGTCTTCTTCCAGATATCGTCTTCCTCCGCCCGAGCGTACTTTTCGAGTACGTTGAAGAGCTCGTCGGCGGAAGAGGGGCAGCTCCGGGAGAGCCTTCGGTGGAGCTCCCCCGGGAGGATGCCGCTTTTGCAGGCTTCGATGACCGTAGAGTCGAGGACGTGGGCCACTTTGCACTTCACCTGAGAAAAGCGCTTGAAGAAGCTTCTGATGGTTTCCCCAGTCCTCTGCCGGACAGTGTACAGCTACGAGGAGTCCAGGGGACGCACGTAGTTCCCCTGGAAGTTGGCACAGAACTCCCGCTTGAGCTGCAAGAAAGACTTGATGGAGCCCGCCTTCAGATTGTAGAACCAGGAGCGGGCAATGCCGGAGAGGTAGAGGGGGAAGACGTTGCACTGTACCGTCTCGTTCCCCCCGGCCGCGGAGATGGCTGTGGAGTAGACCTGCACAAACTCGTAAGGGTCTGCCTCACCGTTATAGTGCTCGATGTGCGGAGGGCGGTAGGGCCGCGGCCACCGGATGCTGCGAAGTCTTCGGCACAGGGGCTGGTTAGCCCCCTGCACTTCCCGGGGAGAGCCCCGGTCGCTGTCTTCTTTCACGGGACCTTCGTTGTCTGAGTCTGGAAGCGGTCCGAGAGGTCCGCCAGAGTGGCGGCGGCGACGCTTTTCCTCCGGACCGGGGCTGAGCTCCCGGACGTCCGGGTTCTCCTCCGGAGAGGTTGGCTCTTCAGCGGGTCTCTTCCCCTGACCGGTGCGAGAGCGAGGCTCCCCGCGCCCGCGGCCGGGGGGAAGTTCTTCCCCGCGCTCTGGTGAATGCATTCGCTCGACCTCCCCCCGGGCGAAACGGACCTGTTCCGCCGAGGGAGGGAGCTCATGCACTGTAGCTACCGGCCCGGAGGCTTCCGGAGCCAATTGGGGGGAGCCCCCCGCGACGACCCCCGGGACCGGAAAGGGGGAAGCCCCTGTATTATCCAGAACCGGGGAGGGGGCGCCCACGGCGACGCTTGGAGCCGAAGTGGAGGGGACCCCAGTGGCCACGACCAGAACTGGGAAGGGGGGAGCCCCTGTAACATCCGGGACCGGTGAGGGGGAAGCCCCCGCGGAGACATCCGGAACCGGGGAGCCCATGCAGGAGGAAGTCCGCTGCGGCACGGGAGCTGCTCTGTCAACCGCCCCCGGTGCGGTAAACGCGACGCGGGGGGCGAGACTAGCTCCCGGCGTGGGGAAAACCCCCGGCATGAAGTGGGCTCCCGGTCCCAAGAATAGGCCAGGGACGGGGTACCCCCCTGGTGCCACGAAGGGCCCCGGCATGAAGTAACCTCCCGGCACCGGGACGGGCCCGGGTGCCGGGAAGGGTCCGGACGTATATCCCGCAGGGGGAGGGAACCCCCCGGCAGGATCATACGGGGCGGACAAACCCCCGGAGGCCGGAGTGGCCGCCGGGTAACCCAAAAACGGGGGCACAGCCCCCGGATATGGGTGCGACGCAAGTGTGGGGGCCGAGGGCCGTGCCAGCACGCTAAGGAGTTCGTCCATAGAGCGCTGGGCGCGGAGCTGGCCTTCCACGAGAGCTTCGAGCAGGGCGTCCCGGGGAGCCGGGGGAGCCGTCGGGGGGAGACTGGTCCCGGCCGAGGTCCCCGCAGTCACCGGGAACGACCTGGAGGTGGAAGCACCTAAGTTAAGAGGGAAGGAGGGAGGCGGTACCTGGGCCAGGCCACCTCCGGGCGGAAGCGCCGGGACAGCAGTGTCCCGGACGGGCGGCGCCAGGTCTCCGAGACCCGGGTCACCGGGAAGGGTGAGAGCCCTTTTTCTTGGGGGAGCCATGGCGTCTCGTCACGAGTCCCCACGGACGGCGCCAACTGTCGTGGTATTGCGAATACCCCGGCAGGTTTCGAGAATGATCCTAGCGAAGATTACGCGGCGCGGGTTGACCGGATGACCGGTCCTCCCCCACCGGACAAGCACAAGAAATGA
Source organism: Pharus latifolius (assembly GCA_019359835.1). Lineage (NCBI taxonomy): Eukaryota > Viridiplantae > Streptophyta > Magnoliopsida > Poales > Poaceae > Pharus > Pharus latifolius. The sequence continues at coordinate 53,820,007 of CM033329.1, read as the reverse complement.
CACGAGGATTTATACAGGTTCGGGTCCCGGTGGGGGCCCTAGTCCTGTCGACGCGCTCCCGACCGGAGTCGGCTGGGGAGGCTCTCTCCGGGGGAGAGGCTTCCGGAGCACGTCTGTGAGTTTAGCTATTCCAATAAAAGTGATCCGATCCTTTACAACAGAGGGGTACAAGGGCTATTTATAGCCCCAAAAAGAAGCGAAAAACCTAAACTACCCCGGAAGCCACCGTTGGATTGAAGGGTAGGACCGTCCTTCTTCCGGTCAAACGCCTTGGATGCTTGACAGGTGGTCGCTAATTCCCGAGGCGCTCCTCGCGTGACCTGCACGTGACAAACAATTCGAGACTTTACCTTTAGGAGGGCGATGAGGCCCGGGACGGTGCCGGAGGCCATGCCCAGGTCCCAGGGGCCAAAAGGCGGCGCCCAGGGAGGCCCTGGAGGCCAGGTCCCCTGGCAATCGTGACGCAACTTACCTGGACTTAGTCCCGCGGAGATTTCCCCCGACATTTGCTATGTTGTTCCCCGTTGTGTGAGAGACAATTTTTCATCGGAGTAGTGTCCCCGAACCTGGTTTGATGAAAGATAACCTCAATTTGTTCATTCTGAAATTCAGAGTGCTTTGGATCTTGTTCTTACTCATTTCTTCTACTGCGTGCAGGAATTAACCTTCGTGGTAAGGTCATCCGGGCGTAAGCACGGTTGATAATGATAGGTGTGTGGGTGTAGCGATTGCAAGGACTCAATCCCCGCTGATTGGAAGTCTTGAAACGCAAACGTCTTTGTTCCGCAAAGTAGAACATATCGGAAGATCAAGCCACTGTCGCATCACTATCCCGTACATGTAGGAACAAATTAAAAACAAAAAAAATTATTTTCAGTCGCGTACCCGACTCGCGACTGAAACGTTGCAGATTTCAATCGCGAGCCAGGTATGCGACTAAAAGTCCGCGTGGTGCGGTCTTGGACCAGTGATGCATATGGGCCGTGCCAACTAATCAGTCACAGACCCAGTTCGCGACTAAAGTTCAATCGCGAATTGGATCCAGTGATTGAAATCTATTTCTGATATTTTTTAAAGTTTCAGATTAGTTTTGAAATTCTTTTTTTTAATAAATTATTCATAAAAAAAATTCTCGAGGCTCCAGCCTTGCAGCCAATATAGCACATCAAGTGGGACACGGGTGAGGCAGCTGCACAACTTTTGTTGTCCTATACCAAATCTGGGAAAATTATTTATAAATAACCCAAAGTAAAAGAATAATTTGAAAAATAACTCACAATTTACTGAAATTGCAAAATTAAGCTGGTGGGGTGCGATTAGCAAATTATCGGGGGTGTGAAACACGATAGAAATGCGTCTGTTATCTTTTCAATCTTCAAACACCTTTTCCATCTTAGAGCCGCGATAGCTACGTAACTCTAGAAATTGCATAAGAAAACCCTTAGTTTAGTTGAAAAATCTTATTATTTCATACTTGAAAACCCTTAGTTTTTCATCATTTCTACAAAATTATTTCACAATTGTGTTCTATGTGTTTCAGGGATCAAGCATACAAAATGAGAGCCAATTTGGAGTTCATTTGACCCCTATTTGACCACATTTAAAAATTGGACAGAGAAAACTATCTGCTAGTCAAAATTAGGGCAACAGCGGCCTGGCCGAAGGAGAAGGATTGGTTCAATGAGAAGCCCTGGTCGAAAGAAAAATGCAGGTCGTGGTCGAATGCTATTTGAACTCAACCAGTTACTCACCCGCGGTCGAATTTTACTCGGATTCAAACACAAACACGACCCGCGGTCGAAGGAGCCACCTGTGGTCAAAAGCTTGACTCGACCAGCTTATCGCGGCTCCAAGATGGAAAAGGTGTTCCAAGATTGAAAAGATAGCAGCTGCATTTCTATCGTGTTTCACACCCACGATAATTTGCTAATCGCACCGCACTAAATTAGTTTTGCAACTTCAATAAATTGTGAGTTATTTTTCAAATTATTCTTTTACTTTAGGTTATTTATAAATAATATTCCCAAATCCGGTGTATCTATTGAGTCGAGTGATACCGACCACCTTCTAGCCTAGACGTGTTCTTAGGGAAAATTATAACCGATTCAATTTTAGTTTCTAATATAATATGTTATTATTTTTTAGATTTTATTATATGCTTTTATTATTATATGTTATTTTTGATTGATCAATCAAAAAAATAATCAAAATACTCTTATCGATTAAGGTCTAATCATGATTTTAAATAAATAAAAAATTGAACGCAAAATTTTTATTTTTTGATAATTTTTAAATTTTGTATTAGAGTTTTCAAAATTTTGTGTTTCAATTTTTTATTTATTTAAAATCATGATTAGGTCTCAAATGATAAGGATATTTTGATCATTTTTTGAGTTGATCAGTCAAAATTGCATATAAATTAGACAATAAAAATCCAATGTGTTCCAGTCTTCTATTTATTTAAAATCATAATTAAATCTCAAATGGCAAGGGTATTTTTGATAATTTTTTGAGTTGATCGGTCAAAATGACATATAAAATTAGAAAATAAAAATGCATTGGCATATAAGAAAAAGTCTAAAAATAAGAATATATGGTATTAGACACCAAAATTCAATAATATACAATCAATTTTTTCTTATTTTTAACTAGCTTAAAGTTATGTGTAATTGCACTAAACATTAATACTGCAATTTTTTTAAGGTTCATTTATTACAAAATTAGAGTTATATCCATGATAGAGTCTTAAAAACCATCTGATTGATCTATATTATTATAATTCAGATCAACCAAATATATGTCGACTCAATTAATCTTAGAATTTCGAGACCTCAAGAAAATGGATGCCTCTAATTTTATATGTTTTTCTTATATAATATAAGACATAATAGATATTAGATGCTTATTTGGCGTGTCATGTCTTTTTTTAACATATATTTGGCATGCCATGTTATGACCACATGAGCCTTCTAGTCAGTGAAATGGACAGTAAAGTACAAGTGGAACAATTAAAGTACTGAAAATTGATTATCTTTATCATATTGCAAGAACATGCATCTAGTTGTTTAAAGAGAATTTATATTTATATAATAAATCTTGAAATAAATTAAGTATTTTACCATAATTTTCTTAGACTAACTCCAACATAGGTGTCAGAATTGACGCCTACAATAAAAAGTTGATTTTTTTTATTTGTGGAGAGAGACGACACCTTCAGAGGCTGTGACGCTTGAAAATTTTTTATTTTTTTCTCGATTTTTTGTGATAAAATTGTATATAATTTTAAATTTTTAATTTATATATTAATCTAATTTAAATTAAATCTTGATTATATTTAAAAATTTATAGATCTTTGAATTATCTTCATATAGAAATCAAAAATCACCTATATTTGATTTTGAAATTAAAAATTATTTATATTTTAGTAAAATCATCTAAATGTAATAAATATTTAATGTAATAAATAAAAATCCGTGCGAAGAGTCTCCCCAGATATCTTTGTATTGGAGTGATGGGTGTTTCAAGTTACACTTCACACATGTGACACAGAATATATCAAAAATATTCTTCTAAAACGCCTGCCCAGATACCTTAGCATTGCATTCAATCTTATACCTCCTTACTCCTGATCAAAAAAGATTAGATGCGTGTTGAAGAGTTCCAAATTGTCATGATGCTGATGCTAAAAGAAAATTTAACTACAAAAATTGTTAAGTTCTATACACAAACCAATTCAACTCAATATAAATAGATTCTTTAACTAATATACCTTAAACTAGTGAGTAAACTGATCTATGCATAAAATTCAATCACAATACTATAACATAAATGAATTCTTCCTCGTCAACACATGAAATAATTAAATAATAACCATAAAAATGGGATAAAAAGGACTTTCTTTACCACAGAAACCAAGAAATTAACCACACCTATGTTGGATTTACAGCGTTTGACATACTAATTTCTGCTGATAAACGAACGCTGCCGAGGAAACAGCAAATGCAGGATTACTCCAAGATGAACAGTAGGTTTGGTCATTCCCTGGCTGCATATCAAGACCATATTAATTTGCATATGTGGTCCTTGCCATCTTTGCTCCATTCTATGGATCATCAAGTTCCATGGTGTTATTATGTTCAGCTACCCTAACAAGCTTGCATGGAACCTTCTGATCTCTGATCACCGTCAGCTGTCGCCTGGACTTGTGCCGCGTACTGCAGATTCCAGAGAACCTCTTCAATAGAAGGTCGGGTAGACGATTCAGGGGATAAACACTTGGTGGTGATGGAGACCACCATTGATAAAGATTCTTGTGAAGAGGTGTCAAGAATGACCAGATCCAGAACTTGCTCGCGCTCTTCTTCGCTGGATATTGACACAACCTGCAAGCAGGTAGCAAAAATTTCTTAGATACAATCAGTTCTTTCTTCATCCAATAATTGTTTTACCATGATAAGATCAGCTGTTGCATCAGCTTTCTAAAATGCAGATTATCAACAGACAACTTGGATACTCATAACTTAATCTGGATGCTACTTTGTGGACTATTTTTTCGGCAACATTATTCAGAAAATTAAGCATGAAATAGTTCTTTTATTGACTTAACCCACTCTTGTAAAAGTTAATGAAAGATTCATAGTGGAATTCCACTTTAGGCCTTTGATATGCTATTTTCTTGGAGTAACAAATCAAAGGTAAAAGGTTGGAAATAGTCATATAACATCAGCATAGAACTATAACAGCCAAGAGATGATATCTGTCTGTGTGAAACCTATCTCAGTATTATTTATGTTTCAAACCTTGAAACGTCATTAATGCCAAGATAGAAGGAAACTTACCAGTTCACTTAGAACAAAAGGATCTCCTTTTCTATATAGTTTTGGACCCATAAGTACTTCAACTATAATGCAACCGAAAGAGTATACGTCATCCACCAAAATTTCCCTGCACAAACAAATAATAGATATTATATTGTGAACATAGCTACATTAGTTATGACATGCTAGAATCCCAGAACAAAATCTTCATTTCAACTGATTTGGTACATTGATATAGGATACCAAGTGCTAATAGATGTGATTATATTTATCTATATCTAGGAATTCCACATTTGG